>VZTE01003191.1:1744162-1758145 GCA_013397775.1 Eulacestoma nigropectus
AACCAAAAGAACTATTTAACAAAATACAATGATTCAGCAGCCTGGCTTGGATTGATTCTTTTTCTTCATCAAACACACAGTTTCACCTAATGAAAAATTTTTTAATAAAGAAAACTCCAAACATAACTAACCACAAGACAAACAACCTAATGCCTTCAAACCCTTTTTGTCAGAATGGTTGATAGGTCTCTTGTTTGGCAGGAGGGGCTCCTCCCTGCTTAATCCTTCATATTTAGCACAGCAGGTGCATGCTGACTGGGCCCAGCTGGGTGCTCTGATTGGCTTTCTGGGATTTGGGATTTCTTTTCAAAAAAAAACTCCCAAAAAACAAAACAACACCCCTCCTCAAAAAAAAAAAAACAAAAAACAAGAACCAAACCCAAAAAACACAATAACCCAAACAACACTGTGGAGGGGTGGGGAGCTATAATCAGCTTCTCCAGTTCATTTTCAGAGCTATCAGTCCATATCTTGTAGGAATTTCCCAAACTAAACCTTCTCTCTAGCCACCCGTTCTCCTCTGCAGGTTCCTCTCAGTTCAGGCAGCAGAAGGGTAAAAAGCACGCACAGTGTTCATTTCTAGATCAAAGATAAATCACACACAGGATAACAGAGTGGTGTGCTGTGCCTGTTTTCCACACTTGAACAAGGCAAATTCTGGCCTTTGCTCAGGCAGGTGACTGGTTTGGACATACCTGGTCGAGGTTAGCCCAGCAGCTGGAAAAAAAACTTTCTGCTGGCAGTCACAGGCTTTTCCTCACTGACACTTACTGCTTTGAAGTCAACAGGAAAATGGTGCCTTACTGGGCTGGGATGTGCTCAGCAAGTTTCCATAACCCTGCCGGGACATCCCGGTTGGAGGCGCAGCCCCGACCTCTCCAGCTGCCCCGGCCCTGTGCCACAGGGCCTGTCACCCTCTCAGGCTTAGGGTCCCATATTGGGCACTCAGGCCTCAGCCTTTCTCTCATGGCTGAATTCAGACTTACCTTCCAAGCTGGGATTTTGTTTTGTTCTAAAGCGGAAGGTAATTTGTTTAATTATTTGTTTGTATTATTGGATTATTATCCAAAGAGCTAATTAGGAAACGAGCTGGTTAGGAAAAGTTTGTCTGTTTCCAGATCCCGGCGCGTGTGTGGGAGGAAAACACCACTGGCTTTCATCTCCTGAGAAAGTTTTGGTTCAGAACGGCTAAAAAATATCAAGAGACCACACAATGGCAAGAGGTTCCAGCCAGGTATGTCCCATGAAGCAGAGGTGCCCCTGTGAGGAGCGTGGTCCCCCCAGGACCCTGCAGATCAGAGAGGAAGTAAAGCCAGCTCAGTGCTGGTGAACCCCAGCATCGCTGCTGCCCCTGCTCAGTGCCCCACAGGCTGCCACACCAGTGGGCTACGTGCTTGAAGCATTGAAGATCAGTGATGTACATTGAGGCTTCCTGCCAGGGAACATCCTGAGAAATTCAACCTGGACGCTGTCAAATGAATGGATATGGCACCCACAGCAAAATATAATTTGTATTTTCTGTGTGAAAACAGCAGGGAAGAAGAGGGGCCTCATTGTGAGCTACACAAGATGGGTGAGAAATCCAGCCTGTTAAACACTGACCCTTCTTAGCATTTAAAAGCAAAGTACTTCCCCCTACACAACTGAAAAATCATTTTTAAAGCAAATTCCTGATACCCTTCTTGGTTAGCTCCTGTTTTATTTAGCTGTTACCAGGAGGAAGGCAAAAAATTAAAAAAAAAAAAAAAGAGGAAGGCATCCTGCAGGATGAACTTGCAGATTCCAATAATCAGCTTGGAAAATGAGAACTCATCTTCTCATTCAATATTAAAGGAAATTAAAATCAGAGCCAAGACATTAAGGCTACTTGGAGCCTTCAAGTCTAGCCCTACCTAGAAAGAAAACCAGATACAGAACAAATTGGAAAAACAGGGAAGTTGTCTCTTTTAGTGCCAAATGAGTTCTTGCACACATCAGGCAGCCCATGTGAAGTCAAGAGTTGTAAGTAGAGTTGCCAGCCACAGAACCTGTTCTTGTACAAGCCAGTGTAGTGACTGCCCACTTCACCATGCTCTGAAGCAACTGTCCAGCAAAAAGGAACCAAAACCTAGGCAAACCATTTCTACTTAATAGTTTCTATTACCTCTCTTTGGTAGGGGAAATAATCTTAGAGACATTTCTTCCTGCATACCTCTGGGTGATTTTCTAAGTGATCTAACAAAACTTCACCAATATTATTTTAAAGGTGTGAAAAGCAGGAGTTTGGTAACACCTGCTGCTACAACTGAACACTTCCTACATGCAGTCATTTCCACAAAGTAGAAACTGCACCATACACTAGGAACAAAAGAAACTCTGGATGCGTCCACGATAAACTGAAATGAGTGGCCCATTTTTGGCATCCATAAGCCTTTAGACCAGTTTGGGGTTTTTTGTCTTTTTTAGGCCTGCTCAGAAGTACAGTCCACAGGTTTTCCCTGGGTCTGCAGCCCTGGAGTGAAACCTGTGGCAGACACAGCTCCTGCTCCTCCCAGAGCGTGCCCGTGCGGGAGAGTCCCTGTGGGCAGTAACACTGAGCCGCTTTGTTTATTGTTCCCCCAAAACGAGAATAAAAGACGAAAGATGGGCTGATGTAAGCAAGCAAGCATGCTGTTGAGGATTTGCTTTTAAGCATCTAGGGCCCTGCCTACACCATGTAACAGAAAGGGATTATGTGGCTCAACAAAGTTGAAATTAATCTTCCAAACAAAGTCAGCCTTCTTCCAGCAGCCCTCCCTGGCTGCACATTTCAGATGCCCTTCACCCCTCACTGCCTGACCATTTTCAAGTTTGCAAGTTAATGTCCCAACCCAAGATACAGAAACCCTTTTCCCAGAAATGCCCAAATTTGATGACTGATAATCAGCTTGATTTAACAGAAGTGGGAAATGTGTAAGAGAAAAAGAGCTGAAGGGCTGGAGAAGAGAAGCACACATCAGGGTCCAGCAAAGGCAGGACCTGCCATAGCACAAGGGTGACAACCCAAACACATCTTGTATCCAGAACAGCAAGCACAGGCTAACCATTACAAAAGAAATACAAAGCCCCTCAAGCAGAAGAATCTGTTACTCTTATTGTTATTTCCTGGTGTTACTTTTGTCATCTACATGGAGCTTGAGATCACAGATTTCTGCAAAATGGGAGGGATGTCCTAAGAACAAGTTCCTTGGGTCATGAGCAGGCAACAGCAGAGAGCTGGAAAAAGAGCAGTGGAATCTCCTCTGCCAACCTCCTCACCCCACAGCCACCGAGGGTAAAGAGCACCTCAGTGCCCGGCCCTTCCCTTGCTGCATTGTGGTCATTTGGCCACACAGCACCTCTGCACCCCACGGTCATTCATAGCACTGGAGAGGCCACTTCCTGCCTTCCCTAACCATGTGCCTGCCGAGCATCTGAAAATGCAAGTCCAGCAAGAAAACAGAAAGTAACTCCTCCGTGTTCATCTCTTTGGACTCCTCACTGCACTTCGGCAAACATGAGTTTGCTGATCTTTCCAACGTTCATAAGGTAGGTAAATAATATCTTCAATTTTAGGTACCATGAGGTAACTAAGCATGCACATACACATAAGGCAGGGCGCAGACATAACTAGAGACTCTTTCTCCATCACTTTAAAACAGAAGATGCCTCTTTGTTTAGTGAAATGCCATCACAGTAAAAATATTTTTTACCCCAGCTCAAATAACAGGCATGATTCAAATGGGATAATTTCCAGCAGCTCCTTGGTCGGTGCATTGTGCATGGGTCTATAAACTTACTCCCCCGAGAGAACAACGGGGGAATAATCAATGTTATCTTTGCTCCAGTCAGCTTGCCATCGATCGAACTTTAAAGTTTGCATGCGTGAGCTCAGCACTTCAGCGTTTGGTTTGCAAACAGTTTAAGTTTTGAATTTCTCATGCACAAAGGAGCCTGTTAAGGTCAGCAGTGGCATTTTTTTTAGGTGATGGAAATATTTCCATTGTTAAATTTTGACATAATTCTGCTTAACAAAACCTTACTATCTGGCCCAAATTGAAGTTGGGAAGCTCTTGTCATGCAGTAATTCATATTCATTATTTTCCAGACAAACCATCCAAAGCTCTGTTCTGTCAGCACAGCAGCACACACACCTCTTGCAAACAGGAGATAACCTCACCCTCTGGCTGAGCTGTGAAGAACACAGTGGCCCAGGCTTTGGGCTCTGTGTATTACATGGCTCTTCTTGGTCAGTAAAGGACTCGCCTGAGGGAAGAATATTGGTATCTCAGGCACTTCTTCATGCACACATGCAGGAACTTGGTGAGTGTGTGCTTATACCAGTTATAAATGTCAACAGCTGCTGATTTTGAATATAAAAGAAACGGGACAGCTTTCAAGTGAAGTCTATAGGCATTGAAGGACTCAAGTTTTTCAGTTCCTTTCGGCTGGTAAGTCTGGGAGCCAACAGGTGTAAATGTAACACTAATCTCTCCATGTTGCTTTCCTTGATCCATGACTTCTTTGATACAAACTTGGGGAAGCAAAACAGCATCTGAAAATCTCTCGCCAGCAGGAAGGAAGAGCTGGGCAGGCACAGGAAGCTTCAACCACATTCCTTGCATCCTCAGCATGAACTATGCCAGAAAAGCAGCTGAGAGGACAAAGGAACATGTCTAAGGCCAGGTGAATATAACCTGCACCCACCCACGTCTCCAAAAAGCCTTTGGAGGTGCTGAGCTGCTGGGTGGCTGCTGGGGCTGCCTGGCAGAGCTCTAGTCCTGACTGCTGGACCGTGAGTACATCGCAGCAGCACACAGCACTCAGAGCTGGAAAGAGGGTGATTGTTTTGAAAACTCAAACACTCCTGCACTGCCAGACTTGCAAGAATAAATGTAAAAATAAAATTGTGCTTTCCTCTTCCTGACAGGACATTTCAGCCACCCTCAGGCGTGGGGGTACTAACAGTCTACACTCAGAAACTGGCAGCAATCTGCAACAGAAGTTGCAAAGTTCTCAAAAGACCACAAAATATTTCACGTTTAAACCACATCCCCAGTTGTATCTGAGAATGAAATATTAATCTTTATCTGATTTGCAGAATAAAAACTTAGGTTTGCAGTACAGATGGAAACAGTTGTATTTCAACACGCTTTCCTTGTGACTCCACTTCCAGCTGAGCCTGGTCTTGGTGCAGATGGGGTCGAGCGACATCATACATCTGATAAAAATTCCTTAGATGACCTTGCTGGATAGAGGCACTGACGGCACTTTCTGCATCAGGAGTGGAGCAGCGTGGCAGAGAGACCCCTGAGGATCCTGGCTCTCCACCTTGGCCACGGCAGCACCAGTGGATTTCCCCTGTGCCTTGGAGAGCCGTGCAGGCAGCGCTGAGCCCACGTGCAGAGCCCGGCTGCTGCCGGTCCCCAGCTGGCTGGGGCTGTCTGCTCTGTGCTGCCACTGCAAGGGGAGGCTCTCTGAGCAAGAACTGGGAGAGAAATTACGTCTGTGCCCGAAACAATTCATTTTTCAATGCAAATAGCCTATTGTAATGATCAAATAATTCAAATCATCGCTTAGGAAAAAAACAAAGCAAAACATGCAAACTCCTATTCAAAATTGTCTCAGAGCTTGGCACGCACTCTCAGCTTTATACAGAAATTAGCACTCAGGCTTTTCATTCTTGGTCTGAATCTCAGTTTTATACCACCTACCTGGTGACTTGTGTTCGTGTGCCAAAGTCCAGGGATCTCATTGACTGCAGCACTTCTATACAGCCCATGTACTATGGAAAACAGAGAAAAGGGAGGACTGTTAATATCTGGTACACAAGTAAGAGGAGGATCACAGGAGGAAGCAAATGTGATTATTGTCCACTAAGTTTATGCAGAACCACAGTCTAAATGGAAAATCAAATCAGCCATCCTAAAGCTGCTTCCTAAATAGATCTTGTTTTACTAAAAGTGTAGAGAAGAGCAATAAAGATACCAATGGCTTAAACACCGTAGCACCAAAAAAAAAAAAAGGGTAAAGCACTCTGGGGACACAAAATTATTCCTTTTCTTCCATTTCTGCTTACTCTCACTTATTAGCCTGTGACACTGAGCTGGGAGGAAAACATGAGGAAATACTGGAGAGAACAGAGTCCTCGGGAGCAGAGAGGCTCTGGAAGCCCCACGAGACCAATGCACTCAGAGCCCCCATGCAGAAGAGCTGAGTGTCCCTTCAGAGAGCAGAGGCATTACAGGCCACGAGGAAAACCACTGGCTCCACTCTGCTACATGTCTGATGACAAATAACCTCTGCAGAAGATGAAGGATGTGAAGCTGCGATTGCAGCTCATAGCAACAGCTCTTAAGAGCCTACACTACAAACTGACCTGCTTTAAATTAAAGGCTGACTTCCACACTTCTGTTGTATGGGACAGAGCTGGGGCTTTTTCTGTACTCATTTGGGATTTGCATAAGACTAAGTCTCAGAAATATCAAGGATGTGATGGCATATCCCCAAACATATCTCACTAATCCTTCAGCACTTCCGTGGATGTCCATCTCTCTGTTGTTGAAGCAGTCTGATCTCTTCATTTCAACAGGCTGGCATAGGTCTGGGTCTCTCGTTTTTCCTCTTGGGACCACCCTGCAGTGCTCACACAGTGCCCAGGGACTGCAGTCACAGCCTGCCTGTGCAGACCTCTCCTGCAAGGAAGTCAAAGCCTCTGGGACACAGAGACAACTTGGAAAACCCAGGCAGGGACATGCATGCTCTGTCCCCTTGTCTGAATGGAGGGAAGAAGCATTCTGTGTCAGAGAAAGGTACCATGTTTAGTTCCTCTGCCTCATTTTGCCTGTAAATCAATTTTTCTGCTGGGCCATTCAGAGAGGTTTGGGTTTAGGTATCTGTTTCAGCTTTGGAGACTTTCAGAAATGAATGTATGTGTGAAAAAGAGAACATTTTATGTGCAGTCAGGGATTCCACAACAATTGTATTATCCCTATTTTGCTTTCTTTCCAGATAGCAATGTAACCCTTGGGAGAACTCCAGAATTAGGTCAGAGACCTGGAAGGACATCAATAAGAATCTGAAAGGTTGGCAGAACTGCTTCCCTAATGAACATTTAATGACTTTGAGAGCTATCTGCCTTGTTAAAGATATTCCTGCTTAACGGGAACAAAGCAAATGTGGAAAATATGTCTAGAGCCTCAGCTTGTAGCACAGCAACGACCTCTGATCCTACAGTATAAGGTCAAGCATCCTGTGAGCTGGTTGGCTGTTCCTCTATCCTTGAAAAAAGAAAAATTTAGAGGAGTAGGTGAGTCATATGCTGATAAGTGAGTCCCCATTGCATCCTGAACAGATGCGTGGGAAGCTACTCTAAGCAAAGATGAAAAATCAATATTAGGTTTTTGCATAAGTGACCCTGAGTGAAGCTGAACTTATCAATGATTCACAAAAGACCTTTTTTTTTTTTCCTTTAAAAGCCTGAGTAGGGAAGTGCATTAACATGGCACCTCACTGCATCTCTCATTTATTTGAGCTGTTGTTGGTTATCTGAAGTGGCACAGTTAGGAATGGCTGAACCTTCACTTCGCAGGACGAGGGTACAGAGAACCAGCAGAGCCTTGGGCAGGGGGACGATGTGGGACTGGGGCAGAGGAAGTCAGGGTCACAGAGCCTGGGAGAAGCCCATGGAGCACACCAAAGGACAATGGAATACCAGAAGCCTATTCAAGAAAAAAGACGCTCTCCAAGGAAGAAAAAAATAATTAACAAATAAACAAGGAAAATATTAACCCCTCCACAGCGAAATCTGAGAAGCAGCGCAACCAATGTATGAGGGAAAGGGGAAGGCAGGGGAGAAGGACAATGTTCTCAGAGACTTCTGCACCCAAACTCCAGTTCAGGTGGTGCCCCTCCTCCCCGTCCTGTACATCCCAAACAGCAGCTGCCACGGAAACCTAATGGGCTTCTCTGGTGATGCAGAGTCGAGACCAACTCATCTTTCCTGCTGCAGGGAAGGTTAAACTAAAGCATGGGCAGGGCAGCAACCACAGGTGCCTGGGAGAGGAAGCCACAGCAGCCCACAGCTCTTGCCCCAGTCCAAGCTATTCACCAGGCACTTTTGTGATAACCAGGTCCAAAGGTGGTGTCCAAGGAGGGGCGTTCATCTTCTGAAGCTCACAGAGAGAGGCAAGGCCCAGGTCACTGAGCTGCTAGGCACTGGAGGAAGCTGGACACAGGCCCAAGGGTGCACTGACCAGCCTGGGGCAACGAGCACAGAGTAACTGCAGAATTCAGCTACCTACAGAAAAATAAAACAGCAACAGTGAAACAAGCCAAGTGCTGAAGACCTGACATTGCTAATGAAAGCAGATGCTGAACCCACTGTTCTGTCAGCAGCAGGATGGAGAACTCTTGCCAAGACAAGCAGCAGCTCTTGGGAGGGAAAGGAAAGACTCACTGGCCCCTGCTGGAAAGGGAACGGCTCCTCTGACGGCACCACATGCAGAGATATCCCGTCTGCCTGCAAAGGGCTACGGAGAGCACTGGCACCAGGAACAGCTTTGTCCCTTGGGGTTTGAATACAGAGGGTGATCTGGGGCTGGCTGCCATTTCCCCACACCACCAGGATGGCAGGGAGGTGGTGGGAGAGAACAGCAGTTATTGAAGATGCACACACCTTTTCACATCCACTTACATGAGATGACAGAAAGTGGCTGCAAACAGGATGAGGGACTGTGTGGGAGGAGATGTGAAGGCACTAGGCAGGGCCCATGTGAATAAGCAGCACATGGCAGGACAATGCAGAATGCCAGGCTCAAGAACCTGTTGTGAGATTTCCCTGCTTTAGCCCTGGCAGGAGGGTAAAGTGCTGTCTTCCCTCCATGGAAAACACCGGGAGCCAGCCAGGGATGCGGGGAAGGAGCAAAGCACAGTTACTGTAGCTTTGGTGGGGAAGTTTTCTCAGCCCTTCCTTGGACGCTGCCTGTGGTAGCCTTGGGGTTGGAAAGCTGCTGTGTCCACTGGAAAGCAGAGACCACCAGAGCTCCCCTGGCAGTGGCTGTTCCTGCCAGCACACAGACTCCACTGTGCCAGTCAGCTCAGCTGCTCATCCTGCCTCACACAGCAGGATTTGCTGGGCTGGGGTAAGTGCTCCATAACGCTGTTAGCAGCCACCAGTCAGGCAGCTAATGAAGAACTTTGGCCCAGGTTTGTGCCCTGCAGGACATTCAATTGGCTCATTCCTCAGCCTGAACCACACTGGTTTCCTCCAGCAAACACCAACCCCATCCAGATCCAAAAGCAAAGGCAGCAGAACCTCTCCCATCCCCACCACGGGAAGCAGAGAGGCCAAGACAGCCCACAGCAGCAGTGCACACCACTGCAGACGTGGGTGGTACCCCCGGGGCACCTGTGAGACAGCACAGAATCCGGGCAGAACCAGCTGGAAAACAGACTGGATACCTTCAAGGATGAAAAGAGCCCATTAAAGATCATTAAGCACAAAAAACCCCCGCTAGTAGTTTGTCGGTGCTAGCCTAACTCTCCTCATGTGCTTGCCCTGCTCTCATTTTCCCCCCTGCAGCAGCAGCGGTGCAGACAGACAGACAGACAGACAGGCCCTTGGTCTGTCCCACTCCTCGTGCCCCCACAGCACAGCCTCTTCCCTAAGGGCAGCAAGCCGGGCTTTTTGTGATGAAGAATAGCTTTTAAAAAATGAAAATTTTTCTGAGGAGGTCTGACCCTTTCATTCACAGGTTTTTAATTTTTTAATATATCTTGAGAAAAAAAAATAGACAGGGAAAAATCATAAATGCAGACGTACAGAAATATTTTCCTTTTCTTTTTAGTTTTGTGCTGAAAAACCGCTTTCTGCAGCACTGCACCCGGGCCAGGTCTCTTAACAGAATTGTTCCCAATCCACCCTGTCCCCGTTCTCCGGCTGTGACAAAGCAAATGGCCTGAAAACACGCAGGTTTGTGTGAGAATCGATTCCCCAGAGAGGCGCGTGTGCCCCGCAGGCGAGGCCGGGGTGCCGAGGCGCTTTCCCGCAGGACGGGCGCTGCAGGGCTGCTCCAACCCCAAACCCCAAACCCCAACCCCGAGCCCGGCACCCCTCTGTCCCGAGCCCCCGGCGCATGATTCACAGCTGCGGCTCTGAAGCCATGAATCAGCGGAGCCGTCTCCTTCCTGCGAGAGCCCGGCTGGGCACACGCGTGTAGTTATTTATTTACGACGGGCGATGCAGAGCAGCCCTCCGGGTGCAGTGTCAGGGTGCTGCGCGCCAGGGAAGTGGCTGCAGCTGAAATGCCACAATATTCCCCTGCCCTGAACATGGGAGAGGCGCTGGTGGCAACCTAGGACCAGGAAAAGGCCGCCCTGCACCCCCTTCCCCACACAGAGGCAGGGAGCAACTGCTCCAGGCTGACCTGTCGCATCCTCCGTGGATCACAGGACTGTGCAGGGCACTGGTGCCAAAGTGCACTTTCAGGGCGCAGTTCATGTCATTCTGAACTTCCATGTTAGAAAGAGTCAGGCTCCTTTTAATCCAGAGACATGTAACTGATTTTAGATATATATGATGGCATTTATCTATGTGCATTCGCCATCAAACCGCTGGCAGAGGATCAACCTGTACGTTGGTAAAACCCCTTTAAGACAAAGGATGCTGCAAACAACCTTTACCATATTATTTTAAAGTATATTGGTATTGTAATGAAATAACTGGAAATAGTATTTCCTGTTCGTATTTTACTTAAGTAGCCCATTTTTAAAACCAACCATCTTTCAAAGACTCGTGCTTTGATTTAAGCTCAGGCACAGAACCTTACTCCATGTTAGGTCCAGTAAACATCACCCTTGCTGTTCTCAGAGAAACCACTGATGCAGGACAGTGCTGAAAGCCAGATCTTATCCTCCTGCTCAGGAGCAGCCGCCTCCCTGGCACTCCCTGACAAGCAAGAGTGAGGATGGCAAGAGCCTCTTGGAATATTCTTCAGGCTCATCACAGCCATAACAAACACCAGCAGGAAAGGTAAGTGCCATGGCCACTATGGGCACCATTTAGAGCCAGCCTCAGCTCCAGATGGGCAGCGTTGTGGGAAGGTGTGCAATGGGTAGAATGTGAACGAGGACACGGTAAATATCCCTTGTAAAGCCTGCAGCAATCTGCATACAAAGTATGTTTTGAAACATAACAGCGTGAGAATCAGAGCCGTCCAGGCTCCTCTTAAAATATTAATATTTGAGCTCTTTGTTATTTGCACGAGCATTTTGGGGGACGAGGTACTCTTACAGGTCTCAGCTTCCTCATCAGGCCTGGGTGACACGTGGCTGTGACACAAGTGCCCTGTCACCACCAGTCACACCCAGCCACAGCTGCCTGCCCAGGGGACGCAGTGAGCCCGGCGCTGCCTCTTTTTAAAACAACACCAAGAAAATTTCTGCCTCACTCCAGTCTGCACGGGACAGCTTCTGCCCTATGGCATTTCTTTCGTTCACCACATTATTGCCTTTCTAAAACAAATGGAGATCTTCTCCATGTAATTGTTGAATCCTGCTCAGACTCTGATTAAGCTGTTAAGGCCAAAGATCTTTGGCAGCAGCAGTCCCAGTAACGTAGACCTGACCCGCCTCCTAAAAGGGTCTCTGCTGAGGTCCCAACAATCCCATACCCCAACAGGGCACAAGAAGCTGCATGGGGAGAGTGAGTGTCTCCAAACACACAAGGAGGACAAGAGCCAGGGCGAGAGGGTAAGGATTGGAAGCAGCTCCAACTGCCCAGCCCTTGGTCTCTTGGCCCTGCTTTGCCTCCAGGTGAGACCATCCCTCTGCACTGTACTCCAGCCACACTGCAGCCCTGGCCACTTCCCAGCCCATCTGAGGCTTCATCACCAGCTCCTGAAGCCTGGTGGTCTCTGGGGAAATGAGCACCTTGCTCATCCTCTCACCTTGCCCATCCTCTGATGCTGAAATGCCCAAACCCCCATGCTACTTATTTACCAACCTGCTGTTATTATTAAAGGGGCTAGTTGAAAAAAAACACCAAGAGTTTGGCCAGGACATGTCAGCAATGTTCTTGCAGCTTTCCTTGGGCAGGTTCCTGCAGGCCCAGAGCCATGGGAGCAACATAAGCAGGAAGATGGAGGGAAGAACATCTCCCTGTTGCGTTGCGAGGCTCCTGCCAGTGAACCCCCTTCAGAGATACTGCCCATGAAAGGAACACCAGCAGAAAACCATACTGGAAATACAACCTGGGCAGAGCCTGCCCCACAGCCTCCCTGACAAATATGTCAGCAGTGTGGGCCAGAATGCACCCAGGGCCTGGAGTTGCTCTGTGAGGGATGGGGAGCCCCTTCATGGGCCTCCTTTTCCCTCCAATACACATTTCAGGCCAGAGTAACCCGTTTTAGCTGCAGCTCAGCAGCACTCCTCAGAAAGTCTACAGATAGTCCTTTGGAACTGGATGTTGTGTTACTTCTGGAAGCAGCTGGGGTGCTTTCAGCTCCCTCAGTTCAACACCACAGCCCTATGTACACCAGAAGGCAGGAAATACACGGGAGAATTCAGTGTTTTGGGGCACGGACTCCAGAGGCGGGAAAATGGAGGTCACCCAGCACCCAGCTGAGCTGTTTGCTTTGCCAGAGGATGGAAGCCCAGGGAGAAGTACTCACCCGCACGCTGTAGGTGGTTCCTGGCTCCTGGCTGTACGTGCTTTCACTGCTCTGTGCGAGGCCCCTGTCCTGCCTGCCCACAGGAGCGGCCTCCTCAGCCCCCCGCGCCGCGCAGTCGCCCGCTGGCTTTGGGGTTAGGACCAGCTTGTCCAGGTCGGGCTGGGGGTACGAGGCCGACAGGCAGCTGATCTCAGGCGAGGTTGGGCTGCTGGGGATGGTAACGCACTCCGTGAGTTTAATTCGTGGCACCTCTTTCGTTCCCAGGCAGAAGCTTTTCAGCCCCGGCAGATTTGACGGGTTGGCAAGTTTAATGTTGGCCATCCGGGGGATCAGCGTGCACAGCGTGGTGCAGGTGTCCTGTGGCCCCAAGGAGACATCTTCTGTCAGTAAATTGGGTGTTGAAGAGTGGGAAGAGGAGGAAGAACCTTTGATATTTAAAGACGTATTTTGTGTACCTTCATCTAGGGAGGTTATGGAATCATTCCTGAATCGGCTGTACTTAGCCCTGTGCAGCATTCCTGGATGTCTGAATAACCCTACATACAGGACGTGTCCACCGAGGCTCTGCGGGCTGCGTTCTCTCATAGCCTTGGCAGGTCTGTAACTGGATATTCTTGCATAAATTGGCTCTTGTAGGTAAATTATATGGAAATCAAGCAAGTCAAACGATTTTCAAAACAGAAACCTACTGGATATTTTTGCTGACTCCCCCTTGAATGGTTTATTTTCCTCAATGGACAAGGCTTAAAACTGCATGGACATCTGGCATTTTGTAAGCAGTAATAAAAGCAGCACACAGGAAAGCACATCAGTGGTATAGCAGCTTAAGCTGAAGAGCTACTATCCAAACCTGCCTTCATTCCTGCCTCAAGCCAGGCACTAAATCCCACCTAGCTCTGAAGACTCACAGCTGTAGCATCAATAATTGCGGAGTCCTGGCTGCAGCGAAAGCTCAAGCATATTCCACACAAAGCACAGCAAGGCAGCTACAAGCCCAAACGTGTTTTCAGACCGGCATGAACCCCGTAAGGTGCCCGGCTCTCTGCACTTCCATCGCCGCTGTCCCAGAGGCGAAGAGCATCCCTGCGCTGCAGCTCCTGCCCCGCCGTCAGGCACAAACCCAGGATTCTCCGAAAAACACTGAGCAGCGTCGGTCTCGCTAATTCCTGCTGGAAAGTCCTTCAGCACCATAATAATCCCGAAACAGGGGAATATTCCTGCGGCTTCGGGGCCGTTTCCCGCAGCGCCGCGGGGCAGCAGCTCCGCAGCGCCCGGGCCGCCCCCGCCGCAGCCCTGGCCGCCGCCGCCGCCGCCG
>VZTE01003191.1:1758194-1793364 GCA_013397775.1 Eulacestoma nigropectus
CCGCCCCCGCCGCCGCCGCCGCCGGTTTTTTATGAATGAAGTTTTTTTTTTTTGTGAATGGGCTCGGCGCGTGCGGGCGGGCAGCGCCGTGAATGGCGCTCGGCGCGCGGCCGCGGCCCGGCGGCCCCCGGGGGGCGCCTCTCAGCCAATNGGGGGGGGAGAGGGGGCGCGAGGGACCCTCGGGGTGGTGCCCAAAATCCCCCGAAATCCCCCCAAAATCCCCGCTCTGCGGCCGCCCCTCCTCCGCGGCGGCACAGGCAGAGCCAACGGCCCGGGCCCAGCCGGAGCCGGGGCCGCGACGCCTCCCTGGCCGCCCGCCCGGCCCCGAGGAAAGGGCGGGATTGTCCCAGCGCTCCCCGCCCGGCAGCTCCGCTCCGGCCCCGGGGGAAGCGCCCCTCAGGCCCCGCCGCACCTCCGGCAGCGAAAGAAGCGAGACGGGTTGATTTTACTCGCTGGAAATACCAGGGCCCTCAGCACGAGTTACCTCGGCTCCGTGTGGGGCTTCGACACCTGGGGCAGCGTGGCGGGAAGAGAAACTCAACATCACGGGGGTCGGGCCATGAGAGGGGAACCGGCACGGGGGCCTCGCTTCCCTCCATTGGCTGAGGCGTTTTCTCTCGCTGGGTTTTCAGTGCTGAGTTCGCCTTCCTCATGCTCGCAGTGGTGCCGGCCTCGTTCCCTGCTCGCCTTCAGGGCTGTGAATCAGCCGCTGGTGGATGAGGAGAGGCCGTGCTGCCCATTGTCCTGCCCGTGACAGGCGGAGGAAATCACGGCCTCTCTGTCGCACAGAGAGAGCTCATCACAGCCATTCCATGTTTTTACCTCATGTATGAAAGCTGGTATTGATCCTAAAGATGCCAGGGTTGCTACGATAAGGTAGGGAAAAATCCCAGTCCTCCAGACTCTCTTAGTGAAATGTGGCTCAAAGAGGAAGTGGCTGCTTTGAATCAACCCATTTTGGTGAGGATGGCTCAGACTGCTCACGAAATCAAACCCAAAGGCAAAACCTGGACCAGCCGCAAGTTACAAAGAATGACTAATTTCTCATGAAGCTTTAATGATGGCTTTGAGCACAAAAGAACAGGAAATTTCAGAAGTGATTAGCAGCACTATTGATTGCACCTAAAGCACAGAAACTCTCTTAGCATGAACATTTTTCTTTCATTTCAATGCCACACTGGAACACGACATCAACATGGCTGGAAGGAAAACTGGGATTGAGAGGCCACGGAGCCCGCACTGGTGAGGAGGAGGGTCTGGAGGGGAGTGCAAACTGTGCTTCCCATGAAGGGGGCAATGAGGACCAGCATTGAGGGAGATGCTGATGCCCCAGACTTCCGTATTGGGGAACCTCCCAGATTTGTGTTCACTTTACTGCCATGAAAAACATGCAAACACACAAGCCAAATTTCCTCTTTGTGCGAGATCAGCCTTACCATCCTTCCTACCTTTCCTCCGAGCACGCAGCAAGGGTCTTCTTGCCTTACAGCAGCCCCTGGGCATAGATGACAGCACCAGGAAAGTATGGCTTGGTGACCAGGACACTCCCCCGTGCCTTAGCTCAGGTAAGATTAGTTCATGGCTGCGGGCTGCCCCTGGCCCTTGGTGGTCCTCATCTCCTGAGCCCGCCCGCCTGCTGCTTCTTCCTCAGGAAGCAATTTGAGCCTTCTTTACCTGTGTGAGTGAGAAAATGGGCAGGTGGGGTCCCTGCTGGCCCTGCAGGAGATGCAATCCCCTCCATGTCCCACTGGCAGGTGGACAGGGTTAATGGGGCAGGCTTTAAACCTCTGTGGTGAAAGGGGACATTTTCAAGAAAAAGAAAAAATAATGCAACAGCCTGTCCTTCACGAATCACCCACGAGCTGTGTCTTGAGCCCTGCAAGGCACCAGCAACTGCTGCCCCATGGTCAAAGCGCTGTTGCCCTCTCGAGGTGCCCAGGGGGGGCTCGGAGTGGCTTCTCCAGAGAGGCGAGGGAGGTCGGTACTTCAGTCGGCATTTCTCTGCTCACAGGCACCAGCAAGTGTGATTACAGTGTGGGAGGTGAAGAATAGCTGGTGTTTTACTGCAAGTTCCAGAGAAAAATGCAATTGTGACAAGCTCTGTTTTCAGCAGCGATCAAGAAATACAAGCTCAAGAGCAGGACCCCCTCGGACAATGCTGCAAAGAGCAGCATTGTCCAAGCAATACCAGCCATTGTGGGGAGGGAGAGGAGGGAAAAGAAAAATGCCATGCCTTTATAAATCAAAAAGCTTTTTTTCTCAAGGCTAAAAACAAGATTTCTGTTTAAGATACTGGGAAATCAGCCTCTAACCAGCACAGAGAACAAAGCTCCTTTAAGCACTGGCGAAACTGAGCCTACAGCCTTGTATTCTGCCTAAAAGGAGCCTGTGTTTCTTGCTCACAGCTCGAGTTCCCGGTTGCTCACAGTGCTCAGGGCTTCCCACCCTCCCAGCTCCCTGCTCACCCCTGCTGCTGCCCCAGCAGGACACAGGGAAAAATCATTTTGCACCTCACATGGCTGCTGACACAGAATGGTGCATGCTGACAAAGGGCTGTGCCACACGTGTTTTCTCAGGCTGCGTGGGAATGCCCTCATGGTGCACAGCTATGAGCTGAAACCTCCCTCAATTGCTGTTACCCCGTCACACCCCAACCCTCCATCACACCCTGTTTACAGCCCCAAAGAATCTCTCTGCCTCAAATAACCATTGTCAGAGGGGACAGGAGCTCAGGCAGGTGTAACCACACTGATGGGACAGCACCATTACTGAGGAGCAGCTCTCCAGCTACAGCCACTTCTAAGGCCCCTCTGCAAGAGCTGCAGAGAAGGAGGCAAGACAGCAGCAGCCACGTCTCCAGCATCACCACAGGCAGCCCATCTGGCAGGAAGCAGCAGTGTCAGCCTGGAGCCTCAGGCACCCTTGGGAGCGGCCCCATTTCAGATCTGGGGCTGTGGGATCACAGCTCGAGCAGGCATTTAACCACCCCACCCTCTCCTTGCAGTGCCGGGGCCGGGACAGGTGCACACAGCACTGGGGACAGGAGAGTTCACGGCCAGTTGGGGACCAATTGAGAGGAGAGGAGAGGAGAGGAGGCAGCTCAGCAGCCTCACACCAGGAGTGTGGGGGCAGCACGGGAGAAAAGCTGTCACCCACCTGCAGAGCACACCCGAAAAGCAGCTGCATCTCGCAGGAGCCCAGAGGAAGCTGTTACGTGCTGCTTGCACCCGGTACAACAGAGCTTGGCCTTTCTGTTAGAATATGGAGTAAACAAGGGACTTTTTTCCCTTTATAAATAGCAACAGCAGAGTTAACTCATGCTGAGGTGCACCAAGCTGATCTGCCTTACTTCCTCATTGACACGCCTGGCTGATCCTGGTAGAAATCAGCAAATTGTTGCAGAACGGCAGGAAAATCCCATGGCAGGTAACAACATGGTGGCAGCTGCTTCTGGGAAGCCTGAAGCAGCTTATTTCCACTAGAGAAAGTCACACAGAGAAACTGTTCTATTTCAATTGAGAGAAACTTATTTTCCCACATGTCAAGTCATTCTCACTGATTTATCTCCTATCCCTTGTTCTGAATGAGATAAAACCAGGTGTATTTGACAACTGCAGCCCCTCCTACTTCCCAGGAGAGTCAGAGAGGGTTTGTCTGTTCTGACAACACAGGGATCAGAGCTACGGAGTTTGAGGAGGACAAAGGCAGGGCCCTGGATACAAAATTCAGGGATTATTAATGCTTTTCTCCTATTCTAGCTAACCCTGAAGTCATGTTCTATGGTGACAAAGTCAAGTTGCAATTTCCCTTCTTGGGCACCACACTGTGTTTAGCTCAGCCTGGTTTCACCACTCACAGCAACATTGCTCTGTCCAAAACTGCAGCTCCAGGACAGTGCAAGTGCTGTGGGACAAGGCAGCAGAAGGCAGGGCTGCTCCACCTGGGCAAAGCTCACATCCTTGCAGCTGAGCAGGATGGAGCGGAAGGACCCAGCCTGTTGTGCAACAGGGGGGAGCTGGATGTGCTCCATGCCCTCCGTTTTTACATCCTCTCTGCCTGGCAGGACCACCACCTCCTTCAAACACTGCTGGGCTTTGTCACCTTTCCACCAGGACAGTCCCAGAGCACGGGGGAACAGAAACGAGCTGGAGAGTCCCGTGCAAAAGCCCAAAATTCAGTCTGAAGGTTGCTCAAGAGCCAGCACAGAGCCAGTCCTTGCAGCTCTGAGGGAAAGCAGCCATCAAAGATAAACAGATGAGAGCTGAACACGGGAGGAGAGCACAGCATGGGAGACCTGTGCCACAGCTGTCCCACCTGCAAGGTGGACGTTGCCAACCTCTGCACATTCCACAAGGACACACCCAAAACAGAAGAGCTAGTGAAAGCTGCTGCAAGCCATCAGAAAACAGCACAGTGCCCTAAGCACTGCTTTCTGAAAGGATCTGCACGCTGAGAGCCCAAAGACACATTCAGCAGCACTTGCTGGGCTGCCCCAGCACTGCTTGCAAGGAGGCCGAGTGCCCGTGAGCAAAATCCAGCATCACCCCGGTATCTGTTGTACCACAAAGTGTTCAAAGTAAGAGCAGATTAAGAGTCTAGTGACTGGATGCAGCTCTGAGCACAGCCCACAGCAGGAGGAATAAAAAGATTTCAGCCTAAAGTAGCCTAAAACTTCCTCCCTGCAGAATTACCCACCACATGAAATAAATCTCAGCAACAGCATCACCAAACTACTGTCAGCTCCAAAGGAAGTTGGGGGCAGTCATGCCTTAGTGGCATCAGAGGGTTTGATATCCATGTGGTAGCAGGCAGGGAACAGCCTTTCCTGCAATTACCTTTAAAGCTGTATTTTTATAGGGCAACCCACTAGCTCATATTAGAAAATAATAAATCCCACAACAGGGTTGAACTTCTCCCAGTGTCTGCTTAGGTATGCAAGGAAACACTGAAGGATATACCCTCGTTCAGCATCTGCCCCTTCCATCCTTGGATGATTACCTTTAACTTGGAAAAATCAGAAAGTAAACCTTGACATGGGGGCATTTCCAATCACTTCTTTTTGGTAATTTGCTCTCTTCCCCTGCAGTCAACATTCCTCCATGAGGAAAGCTTTCCAAGAGCTTCCTCCAGTTCTTGCCTTTTTTTGCCAAACATCCTTGCCTCTCCCGTGCTTACCTATCTCTCAAGGCAATCAATAGCAGAAGGGACACTTACTGTCTCAGCTGCAGACAGGAAGTCCCCAAGAGCTTGAAACAGCACTCTCGGGAAGAATCCATCTAAAAACACAGCCTTCCCTAGCAGGAAAAGCATTATAAGGAGTTTAATGGTCTAAACATAGATTTAGGGTTCTTTTCCCTGAGAGCTGCTACTGAACAGGAGGACTTTTACTACGTTTTTGAAAACTGTACAAAACCCCCACGTTTTGAGTGACAAATTTACTGTTGCTTTGTAACTCTGCAAGAAATGAGTAACCTGCTACAAAGCCTTATAGAAGCATGAAGTTGTTTTAAATTTGGTGTGGACACACATTAACTTCCCCTATAAACACAGACTGAATTGCTGTGGGTGTGAGTGGTGCTGCTGCAGCCTCCAGAGTCTCCCGGGGAAGCCAAGGACAAGCACAGCTCCACACAGGTAACTGTGGGACACGCAGTTTATTCCATGCCCCCTCTCCCATTTCCCTTTGCAGAACAAGTCTGCTATCAGTGTTACACGATTATTAAATTCCTCATTACTCACTGAGGCTGGATCCCTGGAAAACACCACAGGAGAGAGCTGGGCGTTCTCAGTGCCCAGACGGACCCCCCACACATCTGCCTCATGTGGGAGCTCCCCAGGCTCCGTGGAAAACTCTCATTTAACAGCTTGGAGCACACCAGGGCCTGCAGCTGGGGCCAGGAAGTGCAGTCCAGCTTAGCTCCCCCTGCATCTGGTAACTCATAAAAGACCCCCCAAGGTAAACAGCCTGCAGCTGCATCATCTCCTGTGGGGTGGGTTGGTTTTGCCCAGTAGTGCTTTAAAAAAACCCCACAACAATAAACAAAAAAAAATTTAATAAATCCTTGTGTTTATTCACACTGATCTTAAAAATCTGAATGCAAGTCCAAGGAGCTGTCATTTCTGCTGAGTGCAGTTTGACTGACTGGGGTCTTTCCACACATCGTGGAAACACAGATTCATGAAGGTCCAGCCCTATCCCTATAAACCCGGTATCGGAGAGCCCAGGCTGCTGTGGGAGCATGGGCAGGGCTAGTGCTGCCTGAAGGAATTCAGCAGGAGCAATTTTTTTCTTGTGGTGCTTTTTTTGGTATGTGCAGAAGTGCAAAGCACCATTTAAAAACGCACCAGAGGCAAGGAGCTTTGCTCAACATTAATGTTTCGTAAATGGTGAAGAAATGAAGAGGGAGAAAAAAAAATTCAGTTCGTAAAGGCTTGAGAGTAACTAATTTTTTGTCATTTCTATAGCACAGGTCACACTGTGCCACCCACTCTTTTGTACTTTCCAAAACTCCTATCAGGTTGAGACGACAGAGGCAGAACCCAGATACGAGGAGTTATTCTGACTGCAACTCATAGAAACTCCAAAGTGAGGTTTGTAACAGAAACACTTTCACCAGAAGACAACTGCAATAGCAGAACTGAAACATGAAGTTAAGGTACATAAATAGAAACCTCAGAATTACAGGACAAAGCTTTATCCTTTTCGAATTGCTACAAATATTTGCAGACGTGGGAGTTGCCAAACCAGTTAATGACACTGTTACAGGTCACTGCTACTGCCACGGAGGAGTTTAAGTAAAGGAGAGGGAACAACAGGCAGAGACCTTCACGTTGTTTTCCGAAGGACTTCATGCATCACTCCAACAGTAAGGACAGGTCAAGTGAAATTCTCATCCCGTAGAGCATGTGAGAAATCCCAGCTTTTGGAGGTACCTGTGCTTATCCTTGCTCATTTCCTCTTAAGTAAAACATTACTTCCTACTCAATATTCTGGACCTGGTTCAGTCCCGGGGTCTCTGAAGGGTGGGTTTTTCTATCTAATACTTTTCTGGTCAGTGGGTGACAAGAGAGGGCTGGGATCCATGTGCAAAGCCCTCAGCTAATCCTGCTTTTTGCTTCAGCCACTCCGTGGCTGTGGCTGAGGGGCTCAGCTCCCTGCCCTGGCTGCCACCACACAGCTCCTCCACCCCGCGGCCGCAGCGTGACACAGACCTGTCCCAGCACCTGCAGCGCCAGGGCAGCCCTTGCACACCCACTCAGCATCCAAGAGTCGTGAACAAACACAGCCCTGTAATAAAGCCATAAATTTCTACAATCATTTTTATTAGTTATGGAAGAACCCCCACTAGTATTTACATAGTGCAAAAAAGCTGTTATTACTCCAAAAAGTACGGTAGACAGAACAGTTATCCTTCATACAGCAAAAAAGAAATGGAACAAACCCCTTCATATTGTATTTTATAATGGTTTTTCTACTGCTTTAACCTAAATATTACTATAAATTTTAAGACATTAAAGATTAAACAGCTTTCCTTATTAGAATCTATTTAAAAAGTAAATTATATGAACTATTTATGAACATTTAGAAGGTGGGCTGTGCCAACTGGGTTTCTACTTTCAGCATTACCATTCATTGGTGAGGAAGTTTTGGGTTAGGCATTCTCAATGTTTCCTTGTGTGTGGCAGGGTGAGTAGAAACCCCCCACTTCTGGTTTTCTATGGCTTGTTTCTGCTGGGTTTTGTTCTGTTAACAAATTGCCACGTCTAATTTTTAAATGGCTGACACTGAAATCAACTCAACAGTTTCATTAGTTGGCACAACTTCACAAGAAATACTTAATGACAGTTTCAGCAACAGCAGCTTTTCAAACAATAATACTTTTTTACATACATATTTAAAGTAACATTATTAAAATTTAACCTTGTGTTAAAGAACTGGACAGAACCACATTGTGTAAGCTCCCACCCACCCATAAAGACACCTCTTAGCTTTACCAGAAGAACACCAACAAGTGCATTACTGAACATTTTCTACAATGAATTTTTAAAACACAGGTCAATACCCTCCGTCACTGCTTAGCTCCAATCCTACAACAGCCTGCACACAACTTAAGCAGATAAACAGGCCACCAGCTTAAGCCAGTGGCACTAACACTCCAAAGTATGTGTGAGCAGGATCAGGGCCTTAGCCTTAATCAGACGTTGCTGCTTGGTCCAGCTAAGGACAGAAGTTCTTCAGAATTTTTCCCTTTTACAGATTTGTAATCCATGTTTTATTACTGACAGACATACTTAAGAGTATTTATATAAATAGGTTGTATACATAGCCACCTCTATCAGTTTTAAAGATCCCTACCCCTACCACAGATACATTATTTTTGATTTTACCAGATAAGTAAGTGGTGAAATCATTTCTATAAACAATGCCTTAAGAAAAGTAGATTTGTTTCCCGAATAATTATTTTCACAACAAAAATATCTATACACCTATAACTACAGAAACATCTTTTCATGGGGACAGTAACAACCTGTATAAACTGCACACTTTTACACTGAAATAGAAATTCAACTACTTTTTAAAAAAATCACGGTATTGTAGAACATTTGTATGCTTTCTTCTTAAATTCTGTTGATAATAGAACCAAAATTACCACAGTGAGATACTCTCCTTAAGTGCTTCAAGTGGCAAGGAACTTCCCTAATTTCAGATGCAAATGGATCACTCCCAAAGGAATTGCAATTTCATTCTTACAGTTATTGCTCATTCCCAGCTTATCAAAAAGGAAGCACTAAACCCAGTTTTCTTTACTCAGTTTCAGTTTGCTCCCCTAAGGGTGATCTGCCACATTTTAAAAAGAGACTAGTTCCTTATTTGCTGGCAAATTGAGAGATAATTATAAGTGCTGTATCACTTTCAAGAACTCTATTAAACTTGTAGCAAAACTGCAGTTAAATAGTGGGCTGAATATTACAAGACTTCTTTGATATAAATGTCAGAAAATTTTAAAATGACAGTCCAAGTTCAGAAAAGACATATAAAAAGATGCGCCTTTGATGTTAATACTTCAAGATCAAAAGTTATTTGAATCACTGGCACTGAAAAAGCAAAAGGAGAAACTACAAACACCTTTGTTTTCTGATGTTCTGGCGAAGTTTTGCCCTCAGTGTATGCACAGATCTCACCTGTGCTGAGATGTGCTTACACATCCAAGGGCCAGTTTTGCTTGTCAGCAGTTCAAACACCTGTCATGTCCTAAAGCAAAAACTCTTAAAACATACAGACAGTAGAAATCTGCCACAGGGACAGAAAAAGGTTTAACATTCAGGAGGCATCATTCCTTAGTCTTTGTTTTCCTATGAAAAGCCTGTTCTAACACCTAGGAAGATTACACTAAGGAGCTAAGAACGTGACAGAACAGCCAGTTGTCGTAGCAGCTCTCTACACTGCTTATCTACATAGCATTTGCTATGCCTATAGCTATCAAAGCATTATTTACATAATACACAGTTTCTATTATTCTCATTAGCATCCAAAAACCCAGGGCTAGATGACTTCTAAACCTGGAGTCTTATTTTCCCAGTGCAACTTAAAACGCCAGCATCACTACTACTATAAACATTGGTCCCATGTTCCTAAGTGTGGACTTAACACCCAACTCAGCTAACTTCAGTTTCCTGTGGTTTTCAGCCTACCCAGAGGCTTTTCATGCATTTTGATACAAGTGATCAAGAAAAACAAAGTGAAGTTAAAAGAAACATACGTTTGCTATGAAAGTGTTATTCACGTGAGTTACTCTTTGGCTACTCTTGTAGTGAAGCTCCTGCTGCTGGCAGTTTCAGTATATCCCTTGCCAATACCAGACAAAGATGGAAAACAGACTCCTGACATGCAAGGTTTAGACACACACTCCATCCTCAGTCTGAAACAAATCCATCATCAGTTAATGCATTTCACTTCAGTATTCGGAACAGAACATGGAACAATTCTCTAGCAACAGGTATGTTTCAGGGAGGGCATATTTTTGTTTTATTTACCTCTATACCACTGAAAGACTTCCCCCAAACTACAGGGCACTTCCTCCTTTCCTGGAATAACTACTTTCTTTTCTATCTAGAGGTCAACTCCTAAAGCATTCACAACTGCAAGAAGAGACAAAGAGGTCACATTTTCAGCAGGAGTTGGTAAGATACGTCCTGGCCAGGATCACAGCATGCAGGTGAATGCAGAGATAGCCACCACATCATTCACACTTGCTGTTAAAGGATTATTCTTGCTTTTTGCAGTGTTATGCAGAATACAATATGCAAAACAGCATTCCTGAGGTAAGTGACAGGAGAGAGAGGAAGTCATCAGTTTACTAAAAGCCCTGAATAGGGATTATGGTTAATGAGTCACTTAGTGTGGTTTGGCAGACAGCAACTGCAGAGAGAATGGGGAATTTTTGTTTTCTTTCCTGTTTTTTTTAATGCACTATTTCTACCTTGTAAAGAAAACCTGCAAAACATTAATTACATCCCTCTGGTTTAAAGTTTTTCTGGAATCAAAAGTTATTATAGCTTATTGTAACCATCTCGGCTATCAGCAGCTTTTTAATGATTCATTCACCGAGATCAACTAAAAAGCTGCATCTGTTTTAGCATAAGAATCACACACAATTTCTCTACTATTTAATTCTCATTAAGATTGCAAATGGCTTTTTCTAGCTTTTTTTGAAAGAGAATAAAAATTTTCCTTTTATTTCTAGATAGGACTAGAAAGTCACGGCCAAATACACTGACAGGCCTAGGATAACCATACCACCAACATGAATTGTTGGTAATTTGTCAGTGTTAATGTAGGTTACCTGTTTGAAAATAAGCTAGAGTCACAACTCGAAAGAATTTTGCTTAAAACTGGTCAGTTACAAGATGTTTCCTTTTACAAAAGATCAAATGAATGCATACTGACAAATTTTCCACACAGTTTCTAACCTTGGAAATCAATACTGATTAAGAGCTAAGCTAGTTTTTACATCAAAAAAGTAACAGACAGCTACAAAAATATTGTTGTGAATTAAATACACATATTAAATGTTTAACAGTGCAAAATGTTGAGATGAAGCATATGGAATAATGGCTGCAACCTTTACATCAGTTAGTTTTAATATAATTTCTAAAAAGTTCCTGAGTTCCTGCTTATTTTTATGGCATATAGATGGAATCTGTGTGTTCTTTATTCAGAGAACTGCAGATGGTGGGTTTATGTTGAGTGGTACTTGCGTGCTTATCGTTTGTCCATTCCTCCCCGTCAGTGACGGGATCTGCCTGCTCTGAAGTCTCTATTTCTTCCTCTTCACTTTGTTCTGCATTGTCTTCTTCAGCACCACTGAGGGTCTTCCCAAGCTGCAGCGTCTCCATAGTTCTCTGGGTCTCCGAAACCCAAGATTCAATTCTGCTATTTAGCTGAACTTCTACAGAAATTGGTTCATGGGCATAATCCTCATCATCGTCATCTTCTTCTTCCTCCTCCTCTTCCAGCATTCCTGGCACAAGAGTACTGGTGGTACTGGTCATGGAGGAATTCAAAAGATCTCGGCAGCTGCCATCCAGAGATCCCGTTTCTGTACTCTGCTGTGAGGCCCATTCCAGATTGTCATCTGGTTTCACCTCATCTTTGTCACCCGGGGTGGATTTTCCGTGATTTGTTGCTGAGGTAGCGCCAGTTGTAGCCAGAGGTGGTTGTTTATTAAGAGTGGTTTTTTCCATTTGGCCATGACCAGCTTTTTCTGGTACCGCAGCCTTGCACACGGATTCTCTCTCATTTTCAGAGGTCTCTAACCCATCAGATGTTTCCACCATATTTCTCCAGTTTGTTTCTACAAATTTTGAAAGAAGTTTAAGAAGGAAACATTAATTCCTTGTATATAAAAATATTTATCCTGAGCATGCAATAACAGCCTAAATAGCAATATCAGCTAATAATATTAATATTATTCTATGCTTTCTAGAAAAATTTCTACAAGAAAAAAGAGGAAGAAGGAAAGAAGAGAGACAACAGAAAGAGCTGTGAATAACTTTGGGTTTTTAGGGTACCCTAAAGTAGACATTACAAAGTTGAAAGTTTGTGCCACTTAGTTTCTTGTGTAAACACCAAATGTAGCACTAAGTGTAATCAAAGAAGTTACTCTCAAGTATAAATTTAAAGAAGAAAATTGCCACCATCTTAAGTCATTCATTTAAGGGCTTAACAAATATTTAACATCTGAAATGAATTCAAGATACCACAAAAGAATTCACTCAAAAGATAGCATTCTCTTTAATTCACTCCCAGACTAAAAAAAGAGAAAGCTTTTGACTTCTAACAAGTATTTTATATTCCTTTCCATCTGGGCTTAAGCAACTGGAAAATGAACTCGCCTTTGCTCACAGTAGAATCATTCACTGCCATCTCAAGTTTAAAAATTTAAGCTACACGTCCTTTATCTTCAGAGACCTCAAATTTTAGTTCCTGCTCTGTCATCAGTTCTTCCTTAGTCATATAATCAATTCTGTGCTATCAGTTTTGTAACAGTTCCATAAAACTGGAGAAGCCACCTCCACTGATGTTAGACACCTCTAACACTTCTGAGGATCAGAAAGTATTATTTTCTATATAGTTCAGAGAAAAAAATTACTTCTGAAATTAACTGAAAACTAACCGATTTTTTCTTATCCCTGAATATTGTAGAATACTGTGAATTAGGAAGAAGGATTGCATTTTTAGCTGCATTTCACAACAAACAGCATTTGGAGAACTCCAGCTTCTATTTACAAAGGTAAGCCCGAACCTACTTACCATATTCTTTCTCATTGACCTCGGATATGGGTTCAGAAATAACACTACAGAATGAGATAGCACTTGCTGCAGAAGGGTTACGAGAATGACCCATGTGATGTGGGGTCTTCTTGACATTCTTCAAGGCTTCTTCTGCCTGTTCCTGTTCCATTGCAGCCACCATGTCTCTGTAGGCTTTCCTGGCCTCTTCAGTCAGGGATACCAGCTTATTGAACAGATCCTAAATAAAAAGGCAGTTTTATCAGCAGCAATTCTTACTCATAGTTTTCACTGTGAATTACTCCTTTCAGTCCAAGGTATACCACATGAGCCTCAAGATCAACACCAAATACCTCAACTTCAACTAAGAATTAGTTATTCTCTGTATTAAATAATAAAAACATCACTTCATGTTTATGCAACCTGAGGGAGATAGACATACTTGAAGATGCTGATTTTTTTACATTCTTAAGCCTTCCAGAGAATTTCAGATCACATTTTAAGTCTGTTTGAAAGCTACAATGAGATGTGACCGAAGTGTTTCAGCACAATCTCTCAGTACCATAAAAACTGAATTTCAAAGAGAAGACACTGTAATATAGATGAGATGAGGACTATTATCAAAGGTGTATTAGGTGTGCTCTTGATGCCAAGTAATTCTTTACTACAGGGAACATAATTGTTTACTCCAGCCATTGATGTGACTGGAATTACTCACCTCAGCACCTGAGTAGTTGAAGATACCCACAACACTAACAGGAACCAGCTTGTTCACACAGCGGCCAAGAGCCTTGCGGCCAAGAGCAAAGACAAATGGAATTTCTTGTTCCCGTGCCATGGCTATTACATTATACAGAGCCTCATCTAGTCCACCTTGAAGAAAGCAATTTTAAATAGATATCTAGTCAGTTGAAGTCATCATATGGCATGATACAACTCTCTAACCCACTTTAACTGCAATTAGCCAGTAAAACTTCAATACACACATCAGCAGCTCCTATGTCCCAGAGGACAACTCTCAATACATTTCAAGTATAGTGAGTACAGATGAAGGCGATATTCTGGATTCTCTATTAGTCCTGCACACAAACCAGAGTCTCACAGGTCTTTTCTTAAGCAGAGCTTTGCTATTCTCCTATCTCAGGAAGCCTCTGTTTATACTTCTGGTTGTGGGAAAATGCGTTGGTTGGCTAACTAACCAATTCACATTCTTCCTAAGGAATCTTCCTCAAAAGCATCCAGAGCTCAGGACTCTGCAAGGTGTATTGAACACAGAATGAAGTAACACACACAGTAGACTTCAATCCCTCAATATCTATTTTTCTTTAAGCTTTTCACCCCTCATGAACAAGTTTCTTCCAGAATGGAGTAGAAAAGAATAAATGTGGAATGGCAATTTCCCAGCTGGAATCTGAAAGTGTTACATCATGCATAGTTAACAAATGCTTCTAACCTTGCTAATTAACACAAGAAAACTAAAAAGAGCTAAGTGCACCATTTGTTTTTATCATTTCTACCTTTTGACTGAATTTTTTCGCAGTTGGGGGATATGATTACACATTTGATCTTGTTTAGTTTCATGTGCTTCGTGACCTCACGCAACCCCATAACGAGTCTTCTCCTCGCTTTAGCTCTCGTGGGATCCTTTTGGTAAATCCGTTCCTGGAAGCTGACAAGCTCTTGCAATAGGAGAGTCACACACTCATCTATTTCTTTACTTAGAACTTGGTTACAGTATCTGTCAATTCAAAACAACATTCACAAGTGTCAGCATTGCTACTTCATAAACAATAGCATAACCAAGGCTTCACCGAACCTTTTTGCAAATGAAAATAATTTTACTTCCTCAGAACAGTTACTTAACTTCTACTAAAGTCATTAAAAGGATTTAGAAATCAGACTGCAAACTGTAAGTTAAAAATATATCCTTAAAATGTTTGTATTTGTAGTAATATCCCATACCTCAAGAAGCCAATCAAAAATACTATTAAAAATACAAATACTGCAATAAGTGCCTCAAGCAATTTTTCTTTTCCTTAATTTAGTACATTATAAAGATACATTAATAAAAAAGCCCTAAGACATTAAGAGGTACTATTACAGTATTTTAAGCATTCCTAAGTATTCCTTCCTCTCCCATCCAAAGCATACATAGTCTTCCTTTAAAAAATATTTCTCAGAGAATACTCCCACCTTGCTTATTTGCTGTGGCAAACAAAGAAAGTCTCAAGTGAGTGTGTGTACACACCTACACACATTTGTGTACAAACACAAGCAATCCATTTAGGGGAAAAGAAAAGAAAACTTGCAGAACCTTCTATTTCTGAAAGGGAAGCTTATGTTCATTAAGCTCTTAAGTCTACTAAATCTACCCACACTTAAAACACAAGGGGGACCGACGTGCAAGCCTTGAATTTATATTAATAATGCAAAACTCTTACTCTCTGAATCTCTTGCTGTGAATTTTGGTTATTGCAGAAGATGCCATTGGACTGCCTATTCCAGAACTAGCAGGTGAACCCTGTGACACTGGGGTCATGCAGTACGGAGAATTCTGACTCGCTGGAGAAAGTGAAGTATCACTAGGCATACTCAGACCAGTTTCTGAAAGGCAATTTTTAAACATTATAAAATACAAATACATTTTTTAATGTAAGAGGAACAGAATCACACTTCTTGCGTTATCACTCCCTTACTTTGTCCAAATTACATTTTGAAAACACTAAGTGTTATTCTTCCCTCCCCTTCTGGAGGGGTAGGGGAAAGGGGAGGAAGCAAACTGAACACACATCCACCCCTCAGCATGGACTGGAGAAATAAGCAATATTTGAACATTCATTAAAAAAATATCTTGAGCTTACTTCAGGAAGTTAATAAAACAGAAGGAAAAAAACCTGTCTAAATGTTATTACTCCTTCCAATAATTCCTTACTATTCATATACATAAAATATTCAACTAACTTATTCCTAGAATATCTAAGATTTTTCCACTTTAGTCAGACATGTCGCTCAGAAAAAAAAGTTATGAAGCAGTACATCTGGAATACTGACAGACACCTGCTTCCCCCACTCCCACTGCCCCAAACATGCTGAAGACATTGAAAATTCTCTGGAGTTTCTCAGTTACTCAGGACTGCTGCTGCAAATTGACAGTCCACACACTGCAGTTGACTGACATGTTCAACAAACTGGAAAACCCTATTTACAGTTTGCAGCTTCCTTATCTGGAAAACTTTCAGTATGTTCATCATTAAAATGTACTGTGGTCAACATGGCATGGTTGACAAGAGGTCACATTTTGCTTGCTTATCAAAAATACGATCAACTCTGACATGTGATGGGTAACCCACTTGAGATGATAATTAAAATGCTGTATGGAGATCATGTACTGAGAACCCACAGCGTACTGAGCCTTTCACAACTGAGGGACAGACAAAGCATTTCAGGAAAGGGTTTCAGTTGCTAGTATTTCATAAAGTTAAAAAGAGCTAAAAGATAACATCGCTAAGCTGTGTGGCACAGAAAGAGAAAGACAAAATAGGAAAAGAGGCAGATTAGCACAGCTGAGGGGGAGTGATGGGAGTCTAGAGATATAGAGACCAACCTTCCTGAGAGGCCAGCTCCTGAGACTGGTCAGCAGTCAAGGTTAAATGAGCCTCTTTCTGTTCATCAGAACCCAGAAGGCTGTGGTCAGCTGATAAACGGCCTTTCTTCTCTTCTCTCTCTTTCAAAATAATCTAGAAACAAAACCAACAGCTGTGTGCATCTCAAAATTATAAAGATACCTGTAAAGAAAAACAACCCTTTCACTGAACATAACACAAAGTTAAGCGAGTTGTTTTGAACCTTCCTACTCATGCCAGGATAGAAACCCTTGAAATCATTTCGGGTTCCTCTTTGATCACAAAGAGTATTTCAATGCAGCATTTTACAGATGGTATACTCAATACTCACACACTTCTACATAAATAGTACTTTCAATAGTTTAAGTACTTTCACAGCTTCTTTTCTGATACATAACATTCACTTATTAACAATACCTCATCCTCATGCCAGTAAAAAAATACCTTATGCAGGCACACTAGTCATCTTTGTGAAGCACCTCAACAAAGACAATCCTTTTATAAAGGAAAGGAAATGCAAAGGTAAGTAGCCATGGATATACTGGTATTACCACCATGTTTAATAGCAACAGCATAAAAGCATTGACAACAAACAGTTTAGAAAACTTTTCTGAACAGGTGAATTCTTCTAACTCAGATCACAGGTCAGAAAAAGGCTTTCACACTTGCATTTTTAGGGATCGCTTTTTTATATTTTACCCTCTGATCTCCATATATATTCTATTCCTTCTGCACATACTTAATTTATGACTGCATGAATATAGATACATACAAGCTATTATTTGTAAATTTACTCAATTAAAAATTGGGGGTTTGCTTCAAGTTCTATACCTATCTGTATAAAAAAGGAGTAGGAAAAATTAAGGTTAGCATTGTACATTGCACTACAGACTAGGAATCAGCCACATGAAAAAACTATGAAAGTTTTCCCATGTGTCCTAGTGCCTATAGTTAAAAAAAGAAAACACCCCTGCAACCTCTGTTAAGATACATTTTTATTACCTTCAACTAATTAAAGAGATAAAATTTATGTTACATGTCTAGATCCAAAGGACAGGACATCAGTTTAGCAGGAACTGGAGGCAGAAGCTCATAACTCCCTTGCCCTATGCTCATGGGAACTAGTCCTCAACTAAGAAAACACCGGTTTTTATTTTTGAAGTATGAGGGTGGGTCAAAGCGCTCCAAGGTCGGCACATTTACCTTTTTAAGTGCTGTAGGGCGTTTCAGTTTTGCAATCTCTCTCTCTTTTCCTCTTTTCACTTTTGGGGCAGTCGAATCCAAAGGATTAAGGCAACCCATAGATGGCTGTCCCTTTGTTAAGGACTTTCTGCTGGCAGATTCTTTGGTATGAAAGGGAGCAGCACTGCCAACTAAATACAGGATAGATATTAGTTTCACCAAAAAACATGTCAGCCTTATTTCAACACTGTTTTCAGAATTTCCACTGATGAATTCTCTAAGTACATTTTCCTTCCTTGGAAAAAAAGCAGTTCATAATGACAGGAAAATTACATCATCAGATATTGTTGCTTCCAGATGGTTTTAAGCTTTCTTCAACTCAGCCTCATGTTTTAGGAAGCTAAGGATTCCAGGAATTATTTTAATAAATGGTAAGGAGTCTCTCTCAAATGACTACATGTAGCTGTATTAGTTAGATGATTATGGTAAGATAAATCTCAAATATTGATCCAAACACTGATTTTCAGTTGTTAAAGACTTGAATAGTTGACAGGACAAAATAGATGAGAGTGTGCAACATGTAGTTAAACGGATCTTTTGCCAGAAAGAATAAAACAAGTGCTGTCTCCAATGGAAATGCCAACAGTTCTTTGCTGAGCTTTGTTTGATATAACCTTGCCAACTTGAATTAATGTTTGAACACTGCTGAAACTCAAAGCAGGTAAAAGAACCAACACACCAGAAGGAAAATGGTAACTATGTGTGTAATGATGGACTCCGGGCTACGTACAAGTGCTTAGGAATGAGACTGTGGTTATAATAAGTAATTACAAAAATGTCAATTCTTTATTTGGCAGCAAGTACTAAAAAAGCTAATTTAATGTGTTGATAAAGACATAGCAAACAAAAAAACACAATTAAGCCACTGTAATACATTTATGATGGAACTATAACCTAATATTCTGTGTATGTCTGATCCTATTTTTAAAAGGATACAGCAGAACTACACAAAGGTACAGAAAAAGCAATATGGATTCCCAGAAAAGATACTTCCAGAATTAAATAACTAAATAGGACTCTTCAGAGACCTGGCAGACATCTAAGAACCAGAGGAGGAAAGAAGGGAATGATTGCTCAGTCTTTGTAATACAAAGGCTGTGAAAGCTAACAAAATTATGAGCTGGAGCACAAAAAACCCCAACATTGACCTCCATCCCAAAAAAACACTGCAGAAAGAAAAGTTTCTCCACACAGGATGTAAGGTTAGAATTCACTGCCACTGGACATTAAGGATGGTAAAAGCATAAGACAGAAACAATGGACAGTTTAAGAAACACATTTGGTTTGAGAAAGGAGATCCTGAACCATAATCAGCAAAAATGGGAAGAATATCCTAGGGAGATATTTCTCCATACCATAATCTTAGGTATCCTCTCTTTCAAAGAGTATTTTATAATATGTTTAGTAGATGTTCTTTTCACATATTCATTTCAGCACTAAATACAAGGTTTTTTTAAAAGACATTTCACCTCAGTTCTAAATGGACTTTCACCATTGCATACTGCAGCTCAGAGGATGATGGCACAGGCAATTTATTGAGAAATGCATTAAAAGTAATCTTTCCAGGTTTTTATCATGCTTATATTCAAAAGTTAAAGCTAGACAAAAAGAAAAACACTTAAGATGCTCAGATCAATCACATTCATGTTGGCACAAAAGGTATTTGGCCACTGCCAGGCAGATTAGAGATACCTGTGTATGAGAGAGGCCTGGTGTTGGTGATCTGACGAGCTTTCATTGCTTGCTGCTGCTTTTCAAGAGCTGCTAACATGTCACCCAAATCTAACTGAACAGGGGTCTTGCTCTTCTTTCCAGCTGCTTTTGATAAAGCCTCCTACAACAAGAACATCACATACAATAAACACAAAGAAATGGTGCCTGCGACATTCTTTACAAAGAGATTACTGCTATGGGAGAGTAAGAGAAGCATCAGGTAACTGATACTCCTCTTGACCAAGTGCTGGGGGTGGGCAGGGTGCTACACACTTGAAGTTTTTTCTGTTCCATGCTTATCTCTGAATACTCCTGAGCTGTTGCAAGCGCTGCAGCCAAGGCCTTCTTCTTCTGACTTTTTGCACGCTTTGGTACAGAGGTTGTAATGGGAATTGGAGTTTGGACTATATTGATTGGAGAATTCTCTGGTAAGTCATCCAACTAGAATTTTAAACAAAATGCAAAAAAACCCCACAATTAAAAGACCTTTCTCTCCAGACCACCCAATATGTGGCATTTCAGAAATCAAATCACCCAAGTCTTTGATTACCAGTATGACATCCTAACTAATTGCAACTAGATGACATAGCAAGTTAATAAAACTAGAAACTTACTTATATTTCATTTTTGTATGGAAGAGCCATTCTATTTAGCTCCAATTATGGCTTCAGAAGGTTTTCCAGTCTGATTGCTAAATAAAGAATTTCCCCCTCCCCAAGATTCCACATAGGACTTGACTTTCCTGGAAAGCAGCCAAATAGATTAAGCAGTTTATATGCACAGTCCTGCAACAAAATATTTAAGTAGATCACATACTAAAAAAAGTACCTTTCTACAACTGCTTCCACAGCCTTAGAGCAGATGCAGTTTATTTTGAAATGAAACTACACAAACTAATTATTTTGAAAAACTGACAGCATTACTACATATTTGCAGATTTAACAATTTCAAGAGATGTCTGCATGAAAGCATCACAAGGCAGCAGTCCCTTCCAACTTGGGACAGTCTGTGACACTGAGTGTCTGTAACATGTATTTTACAGTCCCATTAGCAGAGAAAAAAAAACCAAAAAAACTTCAGGATTTAAGATGGGTTCCCTGCATCACTTATTTTAATTGGCATTTCTTTAGCATCCACGGCTGGTAACACAAACACCCCAAGATCATCACAATTACTGCAATGTAAGTCTTGTAGCAGAGATTCATTAAAAAATTACACAAACTGAATAGTCTCAAAAGAGAGTGCTTTGTGAAACAAAATTATTACTTACTACTTTGGGTGAAATCTTTTGCTGGATGCTAGTACTTTTGCTGCTGCCATTGTCACTATTCAGCTCCGGAAATTCATCTTCATCCTAAACAATACAGAAATTAAGAATAAAAAGAATGGAACCAAAGTCACCTGAGAAGCATCGACTGAAACTGCTCAAGGTAGAAAAACAAAATGAATCCCTAAGTCCCACATAAGCTGGAAGGGATTAAGTGACACTAATAGAAAATAATGAAAAATTAGGAAAGCATTTCTGTATCCAAATAGTATTTTTTTAAAGAAAAATTTTCTTTTTTACACGAAAAAAAAACCTTATTACAATTAGAGGGGATAAACCAGCAAACACACTAATTTCTATTCACAAGTGAACAGAAAAAGTTACTTGAAGGCTGCTTATTTAATTTGTCCATCACAGAGTGTTCTAAATTACTGCAATTTCCACAACACCCAAATACAGGTCTCTTTCTTTACACGATGAAAGGATCGTCTAATAAACTAGTGACCTCGACTGCACACCTCTTGGAGCCAGATGTTTTGTAACTTCCTATTGAGAACATCACTTATTCCACACACAACTTGCATTGCTGCAATGTGGAAACAGTTTTCATACAACAGTACCTCAAAATACAGAGGTTCAGGACTCTGCTCTGCTCTGCTGGCCTGGCTTGTAGCTAAAGGTTTTTCATGTCGTTTCTGCAAACTCTGCCTTCTTTCTGAAGATGTGCTGTGGTCTCTGCATCTGAACCCAGACTGAAAATAACAAATGTGATTGGTATTTTGTAATTTCAATGTTTCAAGATACGTATGTGCATGCACATAAAACTCTCATGCCTGCTAATTAGCAACTAGGTACAGTTTTTAGAGGATAAATTGTGCTTTGGTGTTTTGAATTTTTTTTGGTGGGGGTTTTCTGGTGGGTTTTTTTCATTGTCTTTTCTTTTTTAAAGCCTGCACAAACATCCTACAGACAGTACCAGATTATTCCTCCCCCTCAAGCCAATTAATCTTTGAATTTGTAACTTAAATAAAAAGGTTTCTTTTGGCCAAACACAAAGAAACTCAGGAGTTGCTGGTGACTCTAACAGACCTGAGGAACTGTCCATAACCATGATCACTCCAAAGAACTTTCTCCCACTACATAATTATTCTGCATGCAATACATACTGCCTTTTCAACACGTTTTTTATGACAATGCACATGCACAGAGTTCTCTAAAGGCCAGAGACAGCAGCACGGTGGTGTAAGCATTCTTCTGTTTATTATGTAACAGGTTGGTGGAAACCCATGTGCAACACTGGTTGGCAAAAACCAATTACTTGAATTTCACATTTATCCTTACCTCTATTTCTCAAGAAAATTTCCTACAGACCTCGTACCAATTTACTTTCAACGGAAAATAGTTTCTAGGACAATTCTGCCTTGAGGTACAGTGTATTTGGCTGAGGCAATCTCATTTAAAACACTTTGTGCCAGCTTTGTTTTTAAATATCTAAAATAACTGCCAGATTTAGAGCCTAAACTGTGACTGGATGAAAGAAAGTCTGGTTCCTCCTACTCTCCCAATGCCATAAACTAACAATAGTGGCTTCTAAAGCCTTTGATTTGACAACAGGTTATAAAAAGATTCAGAACTGCTACACTGCCAGATACAAGCATCCACAAACTTCTTTATATAATAAACCCACAGTTGCCAAACAGGAAGATTCAAGACAATTTAACAATTCCATCTAAAAATGTAAACAGGCCAAGCTGGCTCACAAATGTTTGCACAAACAGGCAAGTTTATATGAAGCTCAGCTTTCTTGCCTGCAATAACAGAGTTCAAGCAAAACCTATGTTTAAACAAAGGCAAATGTTTCAGCCTACTCTGCACCCCTCTGGACCACCTGCCCCAATAAAATCTCTCAAAATTAGGAAGAGCACCTTCTCCTTTCTCCTCACGTACTAATTACAGAAATCCCATCCCACTTGAAGAAGTTTCACAGAAACATATTCAAGCTTTAGCACAAAAGAATTTTAAACCATTAAGAAATAATAAAAATGCTTAAAAAATGGTATGTTAATGTAAATTTTTAAAAGAAAGTTTTGAAGACAACAGGAGTGAGGGCACAGGATTCTAGTTCACCACCACATCAGAATCTTTCTTTAGAAAGTTTGAGAATTTTTTTTCTTCTGAAGTGTGAATGGGTCAAAAACTGAACTAACTTTTCTACACCCACGCTGCCTTCATTTCACAGGTTACTTTATACATGCAATGTTCTTCCCAGGTAGATACATATCAAGAACAGGCTATAGGCAGAAGACTATCAAGGACATTCAATTTTACACACATATATATGTATTTCTATATATCTATACACACATATATAGAACATATAATAGCTATACAGCTCAAAAACCATACCAGTTAGAAATGTGCAACTGGACTTTAAGGTTGAGTTTCTATACTGTTTTCATTAAATATTTTTTGCATGTTTATTTTATAATTCCTTTTAAATTCCTTATTTTCACATAATACAAAAACTCCAAAATACTTCAATTTAGAACCACTGACAGCATACCTGAGGATTATTTCTTTGCTCAGCTTGTCTTCCACCTCTAGAAAAGGTCTGAGTTTTTTCAATCCAAGGTTTTTTTTGAGTTGCTTGGGAATTTACATTTGTCCAGCCTATACCAGCTGAAAGAGAAGTGCCATCTATGAAAAACTGAATTAGTATCCAGAACACATCATAATGATTCATATGCCACCAGAGCCAGGAACACAATTCTGATACAAATAAAGTTCTTGGAGAAAGTCTAATTCTCCTGTGACATCATTTACTTCTGTAGCTATTTTCAGATGCTGGCAGAGTCACCTTTATGGAACATTCAAGCTGCCAACAACTGATCACCAGAAAGCAGTAAGAAAGGAAATCTTGGGTTCACATCCATACCAATTTCAGTTCAGTCATAAACAGCAGTCCCTGGCATTACCTGTGACTACCAGACTGTTTGTTCGTGGTCTGTTTAAAGCTTCTAAAAAGTATCAGTGCTTCTGAAATAGAGAATGGGAACTCCTTGGCTCTGTTACTACCCAGGTATGAACTGCAGCCCAACAGGGTAAGGAAGCCTGAGGACAAACTAAACAGAAGCACAGCTTTGTCTGAATGCTTCCACTGGAGTCTCTAGCTTTTTTAACCCATTAAAGACAGGCAGCTATTAATAAATCGTTAGTGATAGCTATACACTTGTTCATTCAGCAAGTAACAGGTGTCTTAGTGAAGGTGCTTGGAAATCACAGTAAAGACAGATGCTCAGAAGTATCTGATCAGCTAGAGCTAAAGCAGACCAAGAGGTGGTTCCTAGCAAAATGTAAAGCAAAAATACAAATGCAACCCAGCCAAATCTTAAACAGCTCACCAGTCAAGACAATGCTTACTTGTATTTATTGATGGTTCTACAACCTGAAAAGGAAAAAAACAATTATTTTAGAAACTTTCCTTAGTCTGTAGGCTACAAATATAGTTAAGTTATTCAGTTATGTTTACATACATTCATTGCACAAGAATCTGTATTTCTTGAAGCCATAGCTGCAGCCTGGTTATTGCCATGCTTGGGACTACAATAGCCACTGTCACTGTCAATGTCTGCTTCACTCGCACCCTGTTCACTGGAGGACTCTGCAGCAGGGTGAGAAGTTCTCCTGCGCCTGCCTTTTGACTTCCAAAGCATCGTGGAGGCGCTCTCAGAGAGTGACTTATTGGCTATATCTGAAGGAAAGTCTTCAAGAAACAATAAAAATAAAATTACTTGTGCAGGAATTGATAAGAGACATGAAAAAGCTACACATCACAAAAATATTTTAAAAGCCGATCTTTGCATTAAACCAGCATTAAATTTAAATTATGTCTAGGTCCAACTGTTACTAATAACCAACTCCTTCAAGAGCTGGCAAAGTCTCTGCAGGAGTACCACATCATTGCAACATTATAAGGTGACATACTGAGTCAGTATCTGCAACCAGCAGCACCTTTTCTTCATATCCTTTTGAGCTGCAAAGACTTCTCTTAAAAGCTGCATCTAAATCAGGTCCACCCTCTTTTAGAAAAGATGACAACTGACATGTAGTTCTAGTTATTCCATACACCCAGAACTTAAGAAACAAATTACCTGTTTGCTGTGATGCATCAACCAACAAAACAATCTTTGATCTGTTCTCAGGACCTGATGAACTGGTCTCCTTTTGAGTGGCGACATTTTTCACTGGAGGACGTTTATTTTTTATGTGCATCTGTAACTGCTGTTGCTGTTTTCGAACATTGCCACACACACAAAAAAAGTTAATAAAAAAATGAGATACACGCTTCCTATGCAAAGATATTCTCTTTATATAGTTCTACTTGTCCTATTCAAAAGCAGACTTACTTTTTGAATGACTGGTCCCCTGTTGCTGCTTCTGCTCCGCTGAGTGGACAATGGGAAGACCTGGCCTGACGGGCTGGGACGCTCAGTGCATTCTGTAGTAACTGTACTTACAGCATTTGCTGTTTGAAAGGGTGCAGGATAGGGGGCAGGGAAAGGATGATAGAAACCCATGACCTGAGCACACGGTGCTGGCATCAGCTGATAGTATGTATACTCTGTAGAAACAGGTGGCTGTGCAGAAATTATAGGATAAGCAAGGTATGGTCCTGCAGGATTTGGGCTGGGCTGCTGCCATCTGATGTCATTGTTATATAATGGAAACGGTCTATAAAAAAAATAAAAAAAATAACAAAAGGAAAGAAAACTGCTCAGTAAGTCTTCCCCCTCTCAAAGAAAATTCAGACCTTTATCACCCCTTCGAAAACAACAGTTCTATTATAGTAAGTTCCTAAACTCCACGCATTTTAACTAGTTATGTGAAGAAAACTGGATATAGCTACACTCAATACTGAATCAGTGGTATACTGTTTCACCACAGCAGGACCCAAGCTGGACACCCAAAGCCTTGCTTCATTCAGAGAAGCATCTGAGATTCCAACAAAAAACCTCCTGACTGCCCTGGAAGATCCAAGAGCACAGCAAATGACTTTGGGAGGGATTTGTACCAGAACTCCATAGCCAGGAAAAAGGCAATAAAGAATATGAATGGAGAAAAGCAGAGGGAAGAAAATAAGTAAAAGACTGGGGACAGAGAAACTTCATCCTCACACATGAAGAGTCAGAAAATCAAAAATGGTGAACAAAAACACTGAATATACAGCCCATAATCACTGACTCCTCTCAAGCCTACTACAAGTTTCAACTCATTTAAAAATAGATCACCTGATCTTCATCCATGAAGATCACAACCACTTATTACCTGTTGGATTGATTTTCCTGTACAAATGGATAGCAAGTGATCAGGTAGCTAGGGATTGGAGTTGGTTCCATGCCATTAATTCCTCCACTGTCGTTAGGAAGCGCCATTGGGATCATTAGTGTTTCTGGACCCTTCTTCTGAGGAATAAATGGTTCTACTTCAGCTGACAGCTTGACATTCTTAAGAGAAAAGAAAGAATGTCTTCATTAATTACAACCATAAATTGCTTGGGAAAATTTAGATTCATAAAGTTGTATGCAAAGTACCACGAACAGCAGGCAAATGGATGACAAGGCTACAGGATTTCTGCAGTAAACCAAGAGAGGTGGAAAACAGTTGGCAAGTGCTTATTGCAGCCTTCCAATCAATGCAGGGTGTAATACAGATCACCAGCATTTAGCATTTGTGTTAACCTTTAAAAGTGCAATACAAACACTAATTAATTTAAAAGGGACTGAAGTTCAGATCTTGCAGAGGATATATGAGTCTGAGCACAGAACAAAACCAAATTAGCACTGTATGTGGAGCACAGTTGTGTAGGCTTTCAGAAGCGAAACCAACATATGGAAGATGTAGTAATGCCTGGCCTGCTCTACAAAATTGACCGTGTTTCTAGGCAATTCTAAAAAAAACTTCTCAGCACTAAACCATAGTTTTACTGCTAAGAGATGATGCACCACAGAAGAACCCTCCCCACATATTCTATCTGCACAACTTTAACGTACTTTAAAGTGTTAAGATTATGATTAAATGTTGTCATGAAGAAGGCCTTAAAGATGGCTTAGAAATAAGTTTTAAACTGTGTTTTCAAAGAAAAGTATCTCCCCCAGTCCTGAAGGTACCCGTAGTTTAAGATGGTTTTGCTCAACATAGCTGCATCTTACACTTGAACAATGAAAAATGCTCTATCCAGTAAGACAAGTGCAGATCCAAAGACCCCTCAAATTCTATATTCCATTATAACGTACACTCAGATGAAAATAATTCTTTTATATGAAGATTTTAGCTTAATTACATGCGTCTCATATTACTACCTCATGGAGTACCAGATCCTAAGATTCTTTCTAAAGCAGACAAGGACTCCAGACATTTTTCCTTCCATATGCCTAAGAAATAATCTCAAAGGTAACACATAACCTGTATGACTGCATGCTCTTATTGTAGAAAAAGGAAATCCTAAAGGTTTACTGAAGACAGTTTTCTATCCTTGCCACTACCTCCAGGACATCCACATGAGCTGAAACAGTTAAATGGGAGCTCTGGAAGTATCACGGCAGTAGTCCCACACCTACCACACATTTCTCAGCCCACGCCTTTGCTCTGTGTCACATCTACAATCCATCCAGAGATTGCCTTCCCATCCAATACCTGAATCTCCAAGTCCCCAAAACTTACTCTACTTAAATAAGATCCCATACTGGTTTAACAGCATGGGAGTGGAAGAGGTGGGAAGGGCAAGTCCAAGCATTTTTTTGAAAATAGAGTTGTCCCAGCGAAAAAAGTATTTCTTTCAAACTGACAAGACACATTGTTCTAGGCAGAAAAATATTAAATAAATGACTGTTCTGAAAATGCTTATGGCTATAATGCACACATATATACGGAATATAACATATGGAAGGATGTCCCATCCCTGGAAGTGTTCAAGGCCCACCTGGATGGGGCTTTGAGTAACCTGGTGTAATGGAAGGCGTCCCTGCCCATGGCAGGGGTTTGGAACCAAACGATTTTTAAGGTCCCTTCCAATGCAGGGCAGTCTGATTCTGTAAGCATAGACACAGAAGTATCACTACTGCTGTACAACAAGGTCTGCATTACAGCAGAACAACCACCTTAGCATCAATTAAATGCATTTCTTTATCATTAGTAGAGGGTGAACATTCCTTTCTTCTACAGTAACTCTTTTCCAATTCCTGAAGTTCCATTCAGAGGCAAAGCTGTGGAGCAGCTGCAGCAGCAGCACCGAACTTGTGCAACACAAATCAAATGACCGGCTCTACCCAGAGCTTCCTCTCTGGCCTCGGGCACACCCTCAGCTGCCTCGTGACTCCCTACCCCTCTGGAAAGCTCCAAGGCACTCTCCTCAACACAAGAGAAAGCCTTTTCATAAAATTTTTAAAGAAAGTGCTTATGTACAGTGATCACATAACAAGTAACAGAAATACCAGCACTGAAATCCCTCCCTGAAAGCTAAGAGGGTTTTTTCCATGCTATTTCAAGACTGTAAGGCAAAAATATTTTCTTAAGAATAGATTCAGCTATGGGCTGGCCTACAAAACTAGATCAGAGATTACTCTGGATTGGAAGGGACACACAAGGATCATCAAGTCCAACTCTTCAGTGAATGGCCCATATGGGGATTGAGCCCACAGCCTCGGTGTCATTAGCACCCTGCTCCAACCAACTGAGCAACCCAAGCATTAAAGGAACACACCAAGAGTGCTTCATCCACAGAACACGCAAGAGTAAAACCAGGATGAGTGTTTTAGAAATGTGGTATTCCTAAGGAAACACTGAAAACTGTCAAACAACTATTCCTAACCTGCTGGTCACTATCCTACCACAACATGTCAAGTGAACTTTAGCCAAGATGCTAATAATAAACTCTAGTACTGGCTCAGGAAATAGTCAAAACATTCTATTTGTCATTCACGTTGGGACCAGATTTCCCATTTTAAAGATCTTTCCTGTCTGGTTGTCTGCTCTTTCCTTTATTTGGGAGACTGATGTGAAAATACAAGAATCATTCTTTATTGACAAGCCTCTTGCAGAATGGTCTCACTACAATGATTTTTGTGATATTGTACTACATCACTCATTATCAGAATTACGGGAGAACAGTCTTTCACATCAGATACTAAAAACAGCTGTAACTGATCAAAGCAGGAAGCAAGTGAGTGATTCCCACCTGCAAGGTGGGAATAGCAAAATATTTCTTGTCAATTCCCAAAGATAATCTCTACCTTACTTTTACATCCAATGTGGATTGCATAAAATTTGATTAATTTAAATCTGTCCAGCAAAAAAAGGGTATGTTGGGTTGGTTTTTTGTTTTAAATTTATTAAAAAACCTCCACAAGATGCAACACCTTATCAAGTAATTTCATTATTTTAGGAAAATAATTCACATTATTCTGCTTGATTTTGTTAGGTTCAAACAATTCAGAGATGCCCAAACTAGAAAGGCAACTTTAATTCTTCCTTTCCTGTTGCCCAGTCTCTTATACAGGTTATGATTACTATTGCTATGACAGAGCAATTGCCTGATACATTTAATTATCGTTTTCTGTACAGCTCATAACAAGTTCAGCTTACCTTTAATAGTAAAATAAAGAATACAGCATATCCTGTAATCATAAACACATATAAGTGTATTTTAAAGTTAGTTCCTTTTTTTGCTTACAGAACTTGGGGAGTGTCTGTTATTTAAAGGAATCAAAACTGCATTTCACATACCTTTTACATGCATTATACCTTAAACATTTTTCTTGTACAGTTTAGTCTGCACCTACAGGTTTGGTTGGTTTATGGTGGTTGGGTTTTGTTAATCCTTTCAAGAAACTTGTTTCAGCAAAGAATTTAGGGTAAACCTCTGTTTTAAGATTTTGCATTTTGTTCTGTGATGTACACCCACATATATATGCCAACTCATCAAAACAGCAACTGAAAACTTAACCTCAGCACAGGTTTCAAAATCATTCTGCAAGCATAATGCATCCAGTCCTCAGCACAACTTACACATGTCATTAGACAACAAGGCCCCATTTCCACTTTGGGGTAGAAAACAGAAAGACAGCTCAAGTGGACTACCAACGAAACTAAATTAACTTCAACATATTGCTTCCTTAGAGCATTTTACTAGTCTTTCAAAAATACTTCAAGAGTTCTGTGTTACACAGGATGTGTCTTCAGATGAGGGCAGTAAACTTTACCAAACTTAAAGCAAAAAGGGGAAACAAATGTACTAAGTCAGGTCAGACTGCTTACTAAACCAAAACATAAACAGAATTAACTCTCCAGGGTGATTCTCCAGACATCTCAGCACATTTTGCAGATGGTTAGTGGTTTCACTGGACAAGTGAGGGAAACAAAAGAGCAACACTAAGTAATTTGTCCAAAGTTATCTCAGCAGATCTTTTTAGGAGTATAGATTTCTCAGCTAGGAGGAAATGTTGGTGAAGACAGACAGCAAAGTACCTCCTCTTTTTGATAAATGGCCTTGTTCCTTCATAGTGTAAGGAGAAAAAGTGAAACAAGAAATAAGAAGAACCATCCATCAATTCAGTATCAAGGAAAGGTGCTGGTAATTTCTCATTGCACTGGACAAACAGAAGGTAAGTCCTACTGCAACTTGTTATTTCTTATGGCAGAAAAGGCTCTTTTGATGAGCTACAGAAACAATAATGCCAAATAAGCAGTTTGTTGGTGGTGGGTTTGGTTTTTTAAATACTGATGTGCTTAAGACTCAGTGGAAAATGCAACCAATAACAAATGAAGCAAACTCCAGAACACAAGACAAGCTCCTTTTTGTTTCAGAAGCAAACAAGAAAGTGCATAAAACGAAGTGGATGCAAATATATGTGAACACAATCCCTCAGAGATTTCACCCACACAGTACAAATGGAGTGCCAAGTGCACACGAACAGCACAAACAGGACTGATCGTGCCACTGGTTTGTAACCACGGACAAGAAAGATTTGTCAAACACTAAAGGATTGGGGGGAAGGCTGCTACACTTTCCCTAATCCTTACAACAGAGCACTTGTGATACAAGCTTATGCTTTAACTGCCCCCACAGTATTGAGATTTATTCTAGTTCGCATCCTCTAAAATAAATTAGTGCTTTGCCACTGCCATCAGTAAACGCAGGGTCAGACCTTAATACAAAAATCCTATGTGGTTTGATCAGGCAATCTAAAAGCAAACACTGAAGATACTGCAAGACTGAACTTATTTTTCAGTGCAACTTTTTTGTGTTTGTTCAACCTTCCATATCACAAAGCCAAACAAAACTATTGAAATCAACCTTTGGTAACCAAACTCAATTCTAAATATAAATTTAAGTCATGCTGAAACATCAGATCTTCAATCAGCTGCCTACTAATGGAAGCACACCCCTTCAAAAGAAACCAAGATTTAGACAGAAGTGTCTTTTGTGGATATCCCTAGTTTCAATTTACAAAATGTTTTGCAGTAGCTCATTACATATTTCAGTCCAACAATTACAAGTCTTTCAAGACAGCATATATACTGAAGAGCTCCTTTGTTTCCTATATAAAAGCTACTGTAGTCATCAACAGCTGCAAAGACAGAAGATGACACGAGCAGGAACAGACTGGTAAACTTTGTCCTAGAGTTATAGCACTGTACGTTTAATCTTAGAAAAGTTTTTGTTCATTGTAGCTTAATGTCATTCAGCATTTTCCATTAAATAGGATCTCTGTCATCCTGCTCTCAGAGGAGAAAGCTTAGATATCAATCTCACCATTTACAGGGTGAGAAAATAGACACAGATGCCACATCTCAGAGGGCTATAATGAAATCAGCTGTTTTACTCTCTCAAAGTCTGGAAACAAGAAGTCTCATCTCAAATGTAAAATAAAAACATAGCTCAAACTTTTGGGGTTTTTTTAAGAAAAACAATCCTGTTTCTGAATTCTGGATTTCATCACTTAAACACCATGTTAGTAGTAAGGCAAGTCACAGTTCATCTATTTTAAGATAAACTTTACAAATATGGAAGTCATTGTTTCTATAATTAGTTGCTTCCAAGTGGCAGATACCTCGGGAATGGTAAATATGCAGTCCAACTGGAAACACCAGCAGCAGGCCATTTGACGAAGCACAAAATTTCATCCTCCCTATTTACATTTAACATAGTAATTTCAACACAGCACTTAAAGCAAATACACTATTAAGGGAGTCTTTCCCTTTTCCCTCAGCTCATAAAAAGGGAATCATGCATAATTCTCTTCCCTTTCATAGGATTAAGTATCATGATCAGAACATAACAAAGCTAAATATTGAACATTTTTACCTATATATAGAAAACAAGCAAGTGGCACAACATGACAAGCTGGCACGTTTAAACTCAAAGCCAGAATATCCTAAGAAAAAAAGGGGGGGAGGGAAATAATACTTACACAAAGCTTGTCCAAAGATAAAAAAAAGCTACCAAAAGGATCCTCCTCATTTACCTACTTCACAGCATTTAACAGTACAAACTCCTAAGCTCATGCTATCCATATGAAGCAGCAATATTTGAATGCTTTGTAGACAGTACTAAAAGGATTAATCCAAATATTTATGCAAATCAGTTTCCTGATCTCCACAGACAAGTCAAGGATAAATAATCTTGTGCTCAAATAGTTAAGATGTTCACGGAATCACATCAGTAACATTTAAATTCACCAGAGAACATATTCTAAAATAAGACAATACAAAACTCTTACAAAATCCAAACTGTTCTGCACTTGCAAGGTTCAAGAGAAAGCAATGTGCAAACAGTACAGGAAATCAGACATTTTCCAGTTTGCAATAGTTGAAAAATCTGCCACAGGTAAGAAACACTGAAGGAACCTGGAGAGGATAAAGAGCACAAAACATTGATCTAGATCTACTTCTATGGCAACCGTATTATCAAGCCACCTGTTGAGCGGTCAAGAATAGCAGAGGCAAGCAGAACAGGCTGTCTTTAAGCAATACTAAAACAAAACACAGGTCACTGATTTTGCAACTTCACCTGCTTTCTCAACTCTACTAAAGGAACCAAATGTCTTAATCACGGGGCAAGACAAAAGTATAAGACTGAGAAAAATCAAAGCACAGCAGTACCTTTGAAAGGGGAAGTTGTTGCTCTTTAGTTTTCTATCATATTCTGCTTAAACAGAAAGCATCAGAAGTCATCTGCTGAGTTTTCTCTCTTGTAGGAAAATAACCTACACTTAACTGCTGAAACCCATATGCTTTTTAATGGGAACAGTTTTGTTCTGGTGTAGACTGAAGTAAACTTTACCCACCACAAAAATCACAACTACTTCTATCATAAAATAATTGTTTATAAGCAGCTTTATTCTGTTTTCATCTATGCCAGCTGCCAAAATATCACTGAGCATATTAAACAAGTAGTCACACCAGAATTCAGGCAACAAAAATCTTAAAGGCAATCCAAAAGCAACATCTTTTATCAGTTAGGTGTCCAAATGATCTTGTGACATGAAATCTCATACTGATTCACTAAGCTAACACCACAAAACTCTGTTTACCCATCAAAAGCACTTGTGATCTTCCTTTACTCTTGAAATACCACGCTAACACAGTACAGTAGCCCTAGCTGCTCATAATTCCACAGCAGTTACTCCTATAAGCACGTACACTTTCTGTACTGTGCCTGAGAGAGCATCCTGAGGGGAAGGAAGGAGAGAATGAGTACTGCTAACACACATTTGCAAGCTTTAATATCCATTTATCAGATGTCACGCAGTACAGGTACAGAAAGGAGCTCAAATAAAGGAAAAATGAAACAGCTCCCAGAACTGATGCAACCTTACCAAACACTTACATTGGTAAGGATGATCACGTTCAATTCTTACAGCACAAAAGGTTCAAACCCAGAGCATCCAGGAGCCTCCTAATCAAGATGCTACTGCATAATGAGAAGACAAAAAGCAACAAGATTGTTGAATCATTTTAGAAACTCATCAGGTATTAATTATTTGTCTGCCTAGAAGCCTTACTAGTGGATAAGGAACTAACAGCACCAGATATGCTACAAACAGAATAAACAAGATGATTCCTGCTTCAGAGCTTAACTACATCTTCAAGTTGAAATACTGCACTTAGTTAAGACAATCACTCAGAGTCAACACTTTATACTGTAAATAACACAACAACTCTGTTTTCACCAACTATTTTGACAGATGAAAAGAGAATGGTTTGATAAGGACGCTTGTGTGAACCTCCAGTACTGAAGAGCTCAAGCAACAAGGAATAAATATTTCACAAGCGTACAGCAGTACTAATTATAGATGAAACAAAGAGGAAAAAATCCCCACACCAAAATCCAAGATTTTAAAGCAAAAAGTTCTACAGATTGGACTAATGTACAATTTACAGACTAAGATCAGTTTTTCTACATGAAGGCAAATAAAAAGCATGGGGGAAAAAAAAAGAATTCTGGTGATTATCACACCAGAAAGCCCAGGAAGAAAGCCACAGTGGGAACCATACTGTAATAAGAAACACTGTTCACTAACTTCCTTAGATATACGTACAGAATGAAAAGCAGTGTCTCTTTAGAGAGTGCATTATTAGTTATTATCTACTTTGCTACAGGAACCCGTGTTATTTTAGTCCTTAACCCTACTATTAGAACCCCTGGAGACACCAAAGCTGAAAACTAGGAAACAAAGAGCTGTAAATCACCAATTTTTCAACACATTCTGCTGAAACAGAAGCTTAGAAGTAATATCAGGCTGTTACAGATGACATCATTCATTTCAGATACATCACTCGGAACTACCTCCTGATGATGAAATGTTTTATTGCACATACGTAACAAATCATACAAATTCTTAAGTCCCTGCTTATGTTTCTTCACACCTATGCTTTAAAAGGTCTTAAGAAGAACGCAAACTGATTACCTCGCACAGCCAAGTTTAATATGGAAGAAAAACAATACAGCGACCTGTAGAATCAGTGAGCTACACCCCCGCACCTACGGAGACCATCAGCTGTGTCCTATCACTGAAAACTTCAACCCGACCCTGACATTTACAGGATTTCAACAAGTGACACATCAATTGTGTTGCTAAGTTCTCAAAAAAACCTGGTTTTTTCTCAAGAAACCCAGTCTCTACTAATGACCACGCAGGTTTAAACTAAATGTCGCTAACTGCAATGCTTCCCTAAGCTTGAAACAAAGCCTGAAGGAACGGGAGGGAGAAGAACAGAACCGAGTTTTGAATTCCCTTGGAATGCCCAGGGGACCCGCTCCCGGGTTCCTGGCTCCCCCGGACAGCCGGGCCGGGCGCGGCCTGACGCCTCCCGCCCGGGGAGGGATCGGCGCCGGCGAACACACGCCGAGCTCCCGCTTCCAGCCGGGAGAACGCCCTGCCCGCACCTCCCGAGGGCCGCTCTCCGCCGGGCCGGGGCGGCGGCCCCTCACGGCCGGTCCCGGCGCCCCTCACGGCCGGTCCCGGCGCCCCT
>VZTE01003191.1:1794111-1823321 GCA_013397775.1 Eulacestoma nigropectus
CCGTGCGATTTATTTAGAGGCAGAAATCTAAAAATGTCGCAGCAGCGTCTGGAGTGCAGGGCCGGGCTGTGGAGCGGCTCCCGTGTGTGCAGGGACCGGGCTGCCAGCAAAGTAGGGGGGTGCTGAGGCGCGGGGTTTGGCACAGCTTGTGTGACGTTCCTTTATTTTGCTGCCCCGGTTTTAACATGTGGTTAATTATGAGTAACGCCAGCGAAATCCGCGAGACTTCACCCCGAGCCTGGAGAATGCGAAACGCGTGTCGGAGCCGGTGCGCAACACCACAGGATCCCGTACGTGTGTTCTGCAGGGGATGTCCCCGCTCTTCATTACGCTCATAGGTCTGCTGCCTTGGGTTTAATGGAAGTGAGGCATGATTTATTTACAGCTTGGTTGATTCATGGCAAGGGGAAAAGAAAGCAGAACTAGACTAAGTACCTTTGTGAAAGAAATACACAAAGGATATCCCAGAACAGACTCTTGAGCACTTTCAGGTGAAATACATTATAAATGTATTATGTATTAATACAAGAATCAGGTTTCTGCTTGGTAGAGGTTCTTTTGAGGAATAAATGGCTTGCTTTTTAAAGAAACAAGTAAGAAAGGCTGTATCTGAATTTGACAGCAGTAAAAGCTATCAAGAATCACGACAGAGCAATCTTGCTACAGCTTCCTAGACTGAACTTTTATTTTATAATTATTTAATCTTTCCAGATTTATGCTCATGATACCGTGTAACAATTCTTCCTACATCATAAAAATTTTATTTCTTGGATAAACCCACATAATTCCTTTTTTCTTAAGACATGCTCTTAACCATTAAAACTTCATATGGAACATGTGGGATTATGAAGATGGCTATTGCATTGCACAGCAAGATCTCATCTTGCAAGCAGATGACACGAACAGAGAATTGTGCAGACTGTCACTGCCTTCTGTGCTATTCCATCCACATCAGCAGGATCACCATCTAAGTGTAACTTTTGCCTAGATGTCTGCAACAGTACTTCTGTTCTGTGATTTAGGTTTTCATGAGGTCGCGGTACACAAAATCATAGGTCCCACTGAGCATATGGGAAAGGGAGTGGGCCAGGTTGTGATCCCAATAAAATTTAACTTTGGAGTTTCTGCTAACTTCAGTGAGGACAATGTTTTACTACCAATGAAGAGAACAGGAGAGCTGCTGCAGGGCCCTAATTGATACGGAAACCTCATCTGAACTGGAGAAGCTGCAGCAGTTGTATGCTTTATATGCACTTCTGTATCCCAGCACTTTTCTTGACAAGATTAAATGGTCAGCAGAATTCATGCAAAGGTTTATAGCACTGGGAAGCCATTTCAAGGTGGTAAAGACACACTAATTTGAGGTTATGAGGTTATGTTCCCAGGGGCTTTTACACAATGAGGTTTGTTGTTTCAACACAAGAAGTCACGAAAGTAAAACTGGGGATTAAGCTGGTTGTACACAGAGCTTTCAGCTGATGCAATGGAACAGCATTTCATCAGTAATTGATGAACTTAAATATGAGATGGAAATCTACAGATAAATAATTATGAAACATAAGCCACCTAAACTTCATCTCACTTAAACAACAAATCTCTACTGAGCAAAATGTATTTCCATTCCCAGAAGTTGAATGTGTTTTGTTTATTTGTGTGAAATTAGGTTGATTTATTTCAAACTTAATCACTTTTCATCTCCAAGTAATGTGGGAGAACTTGCCTGACTGGACAGAAAACAGTGAAAAAATCCCACTGAAACAACTAGAACAATCATCTTCTTGTATTAGCACACCAGTGTCTTAGTGTGGAATGCAGCTTAATTTGTTCAAATGGGTGCTGACCGTGGAATATATATTATGACATTTGTTTAAGATAGTTGCTGTGTTTTTAAAAAATAAAGACTCATTATGGCAAGGCTGTCCGTTATGAAATTCTTCTTTTGTTCCCAAGATACATACCAAGAGAAAGGTCACACTTGAAAGGGCTGTTATGCACACTCAAATAACAAGCATGTCTAAGATCTAAATTGGGCAGTGATGAAATAGGACATCAGATCTACATAAATCTATACAATATACATAACACAGAAAGTCATGTTGAGTGACCTGAGTGGCCACTCGTGAAAAAAACTCAGTTTCCCATAAAATTTAACTGTGCTATCACCAAAAAGAAAAACAAACCGAAGCACTCAGAACCAGTTATGTTAGATCCTCTATCCACAGCTATCACAAATATGCCAGGGTATCTGGTTACAACATCATCTTGATCGAGTGTTGTGTAAGAGAACTCAACAGTGCTACAGTTCTTAAGGAAGCCATCAAAAAATTCTAAAAGCCCTGCTGCATTTAAGCACACTTGGAAACTGATTTTGAATACTCAGTCGTAAGGGTTTAGTTCTCAAATCTGACAGTTTGTAAACAATTATTGCTACTTCTTTGTTGCAATACAGAGTAAGTGAGTAGTTCATAAGCAAAAATGACGGTCAAACTCAGCAGGTGCTGACTGCAATTTTGCCAGTAAGTTTTTGGCTTTATTGCTGCATCTGCTGGGTACTGGAGATAACTCTTCCTGAACACCATGAAGGACACAGATCAAATGAAGAAGAAAATCTAGGTCGACACAAAAATAAAAAATGGGAGTCTAAACCAAAATATCTCAGCAATATGGAAAGGCACTTGGTAATGACTGTATTCAGAATTCAAATCACAGGATTACAAGCAAATGTAACAGCACGTGTGGCTACTCACACCCTTACTTACATGGGCTCTGTTTACATCTGGTGGGTACAAAGTCCTACGAAACACATAAGGATGTGATTACACACATCTCACTGAAATCACGGCAGCTGCTTATACTGAAAGCTTGAACATATGTATAGACCTAATGGCACTGGCAAATACAGGTTGCTCAGTAACACCCTGCACCCCGAGGTCCAGGCAGGCTCAGACTGAGCTCCATGCCAGCGGCACCACCTGAACAGGGACTGCAGCAGCACCCGTGGGGCCAGAGGCTGCCCTGGAGAGCAAGTGGAAAAAGCAGCAGGAATGAAGCAGACTCCAAAATGACAGTTTTACTGGCCTGGGACTAAAATCTTCAGCATAATTACTGAAAAAGACAAGTACAGAAATTTCGCAAAGTATATCTTGGCAAATAAAAGCGTATCTGGGGATGTGACGTGGTGGCAGCCATGGGCAGAGGCAGCAGGGAACGTAACTGGAACTAAAGCGGGAAGGTGAGCTGGGAACTGCTCCAGGAACCTGAGAATCACGATTCCAACAGCAACACGCAATTACTACCTGGCAGCAGCCAGAGTGAGCCCAGCACTGGCACCGAGAGCAGCTGCAGAGCCAGCCAGGACAGAACTGCCAGGCAACTCTGTCTAACACGGCTGGGAAGGGATTAGCCTTTGCTCTTGCTGTAGTGCTTAACACTTACTACATCTAAAATTTAGCACTACATATGCAATTACTCTAACACAGATAGTTTGCAATCTGCCTTACCACACAGTTAGAGGCATTTAAGATGGTGATAATCCTTTCTTAGTATCTTAATTAACATTTAACTAGTTGACTAGCTTGTAATGTATTTTACCTAGTTCGTTAACCTGGTTCTAAAATCCATTTTTAGCACTCTGAAAATAAAAAAGTAACAGCTACACTTTTATATTTAAAATCCATATTAACAGCTATAGATGGAAATTTAGTGCAAACAACAGCTGTATTTTTGAGAAAGGGGTACTGTCCCAAGTGATGTCATTTTACTCTACTCCATACATACACAGCTCCTACTCAAGTACATTAATTCACTACCTCTGAAAGAAAAAAATAGGAAAATACATCTTCAATTACAGACATAATGTTTTACAGCTGACACCTCCTGAGTAATTAAGAAATCAGAGTTTATTTACAGCCTACAATTCAAATAACTTCATTATATTATTCTGAGGGGTGCATTTCAGCTGCCTTGCCGTTTTTCTGGGGTTTGTTGTTGTTGTTGTTCAATATATTTTCAGGCCTATTTAAAAGGAAAATGAAATTAAATTGGTCTCAGATCCAATCCGTTAGAGTAGGACTTTGAGAGGCACAAAAAATACATTCCTTCAAAGTATGTTTGATTAAAAATAATGATAAAAATCTAAAATGCAGACATAGCACCTACATCATCCCAGATTTGCCTGTTGTTCAGTTTTAAGGCATAAGCTGCCAGCAACTCAAAAGAAGGGTTTATATATACACAGCTTAATCACTGTTGTAATCTTACATAAGATTACAACAGGCATTAAAATGTTCTTTTGCAAAGAGTGTTATGGTAACTAGCTAAAATGCCAGTTTGTCTTGTACCAACAGCAACAAGAGGTGTATAAAAACACCCAACACATTGTGACAAGTGTGGCTCTGGCAATTAACAACATCTGCAGAAATTTAACGACTAGACTCGAGACTTGAGAATGCAATGAGAATGCAGGACAAGATTTACTGCAGTATTCCCACTTCCTGAAAAAAAATCCAAAAATGCCTCCCCAGCAGACATAGATGAGAATGAAAAGGTTACATCAGCTACAACAGACAAAGTCAAGAAGACTTTTTTTTTATTTTCAGTGATTTTAAGTTTATGCACAGCTCTCTCTTTCCCGCTCCTTTAGAAGAGAGGAGTTGTTCCTTCACACAGCAAGGGTGGTGGGAAATGGCAGAGAAAGGAAACCTGTTCAAACAGCTGTCACTGTCCCCTGGCTCCATGAGAAGGAGAACCTTGAAATAGCTGTGACAAACCCTTGACCCCATGGGAGGAAGAACCTTGCAAGATTTGCTATCCAAAATAAAGTCTCTGGATCTGTAGGTAAGGGTCCCAATGACTGTGCAGTGTTTTTAAGTTCAACTTCACATCACCAGGTATTACTGGAATTTTCAAAGTAAAGACTACGTTGCACATCACAGCGTTATTAGGAAACAAAATACAAGGTGCTATAGTCAAATGTTATCTACAGATTGTACAAAGGGAAAAAACTTTGCTTAAAAATGTAATTTTTACCACTGTTTTAAGTAAGTGGATAAATTAAAAACACCTATTGGTAAAAAAATACATGAGTGAAGAAGAAACGCTCACCCAAGATTCTGCATCATGCTACTCATGGTACACATTAAGTTTTATGGTGTAAACACTAGGAAAAAAAAATTACTTGCTTTGACAATTGCAGAGCAAAATAATTTTCCAAGGGACACAACTATCCTTCAGATTGAAGTTAATTTTATCCTATTTAATTATACCCTGTTACCAATTTAAATCCTGCCCTAGAACATTGAGTTTACCATGCTGCCTTGCATGCATGTGATGGACATTTGTAATTTATTAGGCTTTTTCATTATTTTTGGGGTGTTGTTAATTACTCTACATACAGATTTTTCTTTCTACTATTACAATGTCTGTGTGTGGCACTGCTTGTGTACCATCACACACTATTTATGTTTCACTATTTCAAGGGGAAAAAAAGAAAAAAGAAAAATCAACGGCACACATACCAAGGGGTTCAGACTCAGAATCTCCATATTGTCCTTCACAAATGAGATGAGATCAAGTAATACCTATTTTCTTTTAAAAATAACACAAGTAAAATTCAAGTATAATGAAAGCACATCAAGAAACAAACTGTACAATTTCTGAACTGCACTGTTTATTTTGCTGCTTGAAACCTAAGTGACAGTATGCCACTATAATTATGGGGTTTCTTCTAAACCTTTACTACACTGCAGGTACAGAAATATATGGACACATTTTTGGAGAATTGACATTTTGCAAAATGCAGCAAACATTTCAATTTATACATGAGAAAAGGAAGTGTTCAAAAGGGTATGCATTTCAAGTTATTGCAGGTTATTTCTGTGAGAGAATTTCTGCAGGTAAAACATGTTTAAATTTAACCAACAGTAACGTGTCAGTGTATTTAAAATCATGACAAAAATCTTCTCTCTGGTCATTAATTGCCCCTTGACAAATTACTAGGATGTTGTATGTTTAGGGCAAGATGTCAATACAGCATAAATCCCGTGGCATTTTGGTTTTCTTCTGGAGATTAAAGCTGTTTTTTTCTTGGGATAAATGCAGCAGCAAAACACAAACCAGCTGATCAAAAAAGCACTTCTGCCATAACTCCAATAATTTCAGGGCACACCAACCGACAGTAGTTTTGCCATTCCCAGTTCTTTTAAGGTTTACATCACTGCACTGTTGCCTTAAGTACGTTTGTAGAAGCTTGTTTTCTGTTAGGCCAGCTTGCTGACTACAGCCTGGTTGAGAGAATTTAGTTGGTTGGTCCATTTATCTAACGCAGTATAACGTGCACCACCTCTCTTCTGATGATCCAGTTCTAGGAGCTGGTTGACTTGATCAATTCGGCCGTGTATAGTGCTAGAAGTAAACAAATAAAAATGGTAAATTGCCAGTGGACATGGAAATAGGAGTAACAATAAATCAGAGGTTAAAAAAGAGGTCTTATACAAGAGAGGCACAAAGTCCATTTCAGAATTCAGCACTTTTATAATTACTGCCCTGGGCAGTACTGCCTATTAAGCTGTCATCATGACTGGAAATCAAATGAACTAATTCATTGGGCAATGCGTATTTTATCTGCTTAGCTATGACCCACACGAAGTCTGAAGCAATATGACACAAACAGTTCTTGAAAGTCAAAGAATCATTAAAAATGGAGACTTATGTGAAATCAAACAATACAAGCCCACGTATGGATTATATTTTTGTAGTAGTTATAACAAGTTATCCTCCAGAAAAACAGGTTTTACAAATTGTAGTTAAATTTTTCTAGTTAAGGAGAGCAGACTACCAATCTGTCAACTTGAAAATATACTCAAAAATATACATGGGTATAAGCAGCAATTACTAAGAATAACAACTTTCATAATTTCATAATAATTCAGGGAATTTATTATGTAATTAAGGATTAAAGTAAAAAGATACCACTTAATTTCTCTATATAATTTTCTTGGCTCCCATCTTTCAAACATACTTACTGCTCAGAAACCAAGCAAATCCAAAGTCAGCACCATTACCTTTCACTTCTAGAATCAACCTGTATTATCACCATGCCCCAAAATATTGTTTTGTTGCTTCTTCTATAGTTTGATTATTTTAAAGTAATCAAAGATCAAGAATCAAGTACATACTTATCCAATATGCACTGCACAAGCAAGCTTTCCACATCAGCTACATCTATGTTTAACTCCTGAAACAAAAAGAAAACTCATTAGGCTGCCACCATGCTTTGCAACATTAAAACCCTCCAATCTTTATTTTCATATACAGAATTTGGTTTAGCCTCTGTTTCTTACTGTTCAGAAGTATCAAGTCAATAATGATCTATTAAGCAAAAGGCCTCCACCCAAAGGACACATGGCAAAGAATCAGGAGACCAGTAACCCCTCAGAAAAAGCTGAAGAGGCTAAAGCAAAATTTTGGAAGCTCCAGAAATGAGTTCCTTTGCTGACTTACTGAAAAAACAAACAGATAAAAAATATCCCAAACCAAACAACAACAAAATAAACCACAACCACAAAAACCCAGGAAATAAAAGAAGACAATAATTATCAGAAAAGAATGGATCTGCACTCAAAACCATTTAGAGACGTAATTGCATTTTCTCGCTCCAGCAACTTCTACAAGTGTTAAGTCTAGCTTAAAAAAAAAGCATACCAAGTTCTAAAGAGAATTTAAGGATAAAAAACACGCATCTCTAATATTTCTTGACATATTTTGCAATGCTGTGAATTTTTGCAAGCAAAATCACAGACCCACAGGAGATAGAAATACTCATAGATTATCACTGGGTTTTTATTTCATTCTTTCCAGATTAGGCAGTGAAATCAGTGATTCTATGGTAATAGTTGGTTTGTTCTACTACCACAGTTCTGTAACTCATACAACACAAAGATGAAGACAGCTTATGAACAAAAGGAATTAAAATTTAAATTCTTACGTTCATAAAATGTAGGTTTATAATTACATTTTTAATTATACAAATTTCACTTTTTATACTTTTCTTCAGAAATGTGATTTTCTACACCAAGTAGAATATGGTAGTTGAGTATTTTAGAAGTATATCATAGTACATATTATAAAAAGCATTTGGATGACACTTGAAATTTACATTTTTGCACTGCAAAGCTGCCAGCAGTGCATCAGTAGTACTTTATGGTTTAGAGTATATTTTAGATGTTCTGTTTCCAGAAGCACTGCATTTATTTAAAAGCTTTTATTCACAGTTAATAATTTACTTAAACAAATGCCAAGACTCCACTGAACATACCTTAGAAATAAAAGGAATATGTATTCTTGTGTAAGGCTTAATTAATTTTATAAGCACTTGTGTTCTGATGTTTCGCAAAAGCTCTGTAAGAGAAGAAAAAATAAACACTGTAAAAACAACAGTATTGAAATAAAGATGCAATACCACTCCATATAGAAAGATACACTAAACACCATGATCTTTTAAGGTAGTAATTCGCTGGGTGGGGAAGCACAGCAAAATAACAAGGGCCCTCCTTTTCCAGGGATCCAAGCAATAGGTAACTCTGAAGGCGGACAGACAGACTTGAAAACTGTTCAAACATGGAGCAACATGTTCTCTGGTAAAAATTTCATTTATTCAAGCTAACTTGAATAAATCATAGAGATCATTGCCTGGTGTATCTGCCCCCCTGATTTATGGCTAGAATGCCTTGTACAAAAGTCAAAAGGGGTATTCTTAAAGCTGTGCAACTTAAAATGTCTGTGCATTTCACTTCATGGGGAATATTCCCATTTAAAGTTAAAAGATCAGGGCCTAATGGTGTAATTATGATGAGGAACTGAAGTTGTATAAAACAGTCTGCATGGAGAGGCTGATTTTGCTTAGATAAAATAGTGCAGTCATTGTTTTATAAATTTTTACATTATTAAAAACAGTTGGGATAAAATGAAAGCATAAATTACAATTATAAATTAACAGGAAAAAAAAGCTAGGTCCATTTTTACCTGTTTAAACAAGGACTGTTTATATAATAAAATACCACTGAACACCAGATTATGTGTCTCAATAAAACTATGGAGATTAAAACAAGGAGGCAAGGTATGTAAACATAACCATGAACACGTTGTGTATCACTACAGAGTGAAAACAATGAGACATCAGTAGCCTGTAAGGAGGGACACTCCAATTCTCTTCAATGCCTGCATTTCACTGTCCTCCTCTTGCTCTCCAGTCCTCTCACACCTTCCTCTATCAGGATCCAGCTCTAATCTTACAGAGTCTCCCTGTAAGACTTTGCAGCTCACCAGCAGTCAACTCCAACAGCAGTAGTGGGTTATATTTAGTTTCCCCTGCTGTTTGCCCTGTTCTCTTTTACAAACAACAAGTGTAAGAAAACCAGGTCTCTGGATTTAACCCTTTCCTTTCATGTAACTATCCAGCCAAATGCTCTTGCAATGCCACAGTAAGAGCCACTCTTGGAAACAAGAGTTACCTGAAGAACTGAGCACTATATTGAAGTGAAGAGACTCTTTAGTTCTCAGATACATGAAAAATGGATGAGGTATCTTTATTGTGTCATGTTAATGGAACAGAAAGGCATGTGTTAATGTGTTCCCATTTTACTAAGTATAGCTACTATAACTCCAACCATTGTTTACAAGATCTAAATGAAAAGTATGCATCTTTTGACAAATTCTATTACTGCATATTTATTAGTGCAACCTTCATTACATTGTCTATGTATTTTGTCTTTAATCTGAAGCAGAAAATTAACTTTATAAACTAGCAAACATCAAATTGGATGAGACTGATACAAGCCATCTTAACAGGTGAGGGTTGCTCTCATTCCACTGTTCCAATGGGAAAAAAAGAAATAACAAAAACAACACTCAAAATACTCAAGTGTCTTAACACCACCATAGATATTATCTTACCATATCCACTCTCGCTAGAACTTTCTCCATCATTCCTGCAATTCTTTGCAGTAGTGCCACATGCCTGGATGCAAGTTAGCCCTGACCAACTTCTAAATAACTTGTAAAAGAATCATCCACAAGTAATTACAGAGAACTCTTAGCGCCAAAAAAAAAAAAACAAACCAGGGTGGGGGGAAGAAAAGAAAAAAAAAAGGAGCTTACTAAGTAGTGAAAATAAAAATTATTAAAACAGCCTTCAAAAATACCTTCAATGTGCTCCCTTATGAAGGGATCGTCCATGATGTTGCTGTGATTTGTTTTCAGAATCTTCTCAAATTCAGTGATGTCATTATTCTGATAGGCACTTGGGAAAACAACAAGAGACTGAATTATTAATTTTAAAAGTTAAACAGACTTTAAGATTGTGTTCCACAACGTCTAAAAAAACATGTATTAAGCACTGGTGGAAAATACTTATATTCAGAACCTTTATAAGCAAAAACACTTTCAAGATGAAATGCAACAGAAATGACCTTTCTCCTGTTTCAATTTTAGTAGCATTTACTGGAGTTTAGTATGAACATTGAGTTGTTCCACAAGTGCACTCTAGTTTCAAAACTTTTGTACTTTAAGAAGCTATTCTTAAATACCCTGTTTTGAAAAGTATCATTACATGAATTTCGGCTTCATGAACTCATACTTTATGGAACAAAGAGCTAAAAAGGGTCTAGAAGGCTCTTGTTGTCTGTACAATGTCCATCTTAAGCTGAACGCTAAAAATACTGGAAGATGAAAGAAATCCAGACTTCCAGGATTATCCATCAGTAATTCTGGCATAATATTACTTTTTAGGTTTTTATTTATAGCTTATTTGTATATATATCCTTTCACGAGTCAATCTTGTCATCTGAGCAAGTGTTGCAAAAAGAAGGTGCCACCACAGCATCATTTACAGGTCAAGAGCTGCAACCTCTGAAGAAAGACCTTTTTCTTGAAAAACATTATTTCAAAACAAAATTTTCAACTTCTGTTTAATACTAACATCAAACATTTTAACAGCAACATCTATTTGTCCTTCATAAACTATACATTTTAAAATTGTTTTGAAACTGGTTAAAAAAGATTCATCCTTTATTAAAATAGCCAAGACTTGTTAAGTTTAAGGTAGAACTTGAGCAGTTTATAAGTAGTTATGTGAGTGGCATGGATTGTATCACATGAAACCAGGAAATTCTACTTCATAATGAAAAGGAATTTCAGTTCAGTATATTTTATTGTTTGTTTCAGAAGTCTCTTTTTATCATCTGTAAAGCATTCAGGTTCTCACTGTAGAGTATAGGAAGGATTAAAAATATAACTGTTTGAAATTAATTTTATCTTCTGCATATTTTTTATCTACACTGCTTTAACTGCATTATTAATTTTAAAGAAGTAGTTATACTCAAATGTCAAGATAAAAGACAGAAGTTAAAAATATGAATAAAATCAGACTGGGTAAGGCCATCTGGAGTTCTTTCTGCCTCAAATTCACATGAAACTATGACAGTGAATTAGCAAAAAACACATCTAAAGTGGAATGAATTACTGGAAATATTCCCTTAATAAACTGCCAAATAATTTATCCAATCATCATGTCAATAATGGATGAATTTCCTCACTTTCAGAAACAATTTGTTTGTATACCATGGTACAGCACAACAGCAGTAGCAGAGCAAGGGTTGCTCCAGCGCAGGATCAACTGTTCCAAAATGTGAGCAGAGATTACTTCTTACGTTGTAAAAAGATGGGAAAAGGAGCAAAGGCAGGACAGAGTGGATGCAACAGGTGAGCTTCAAAGCCCAGCGTACAAAACCTGCCTCAGTTCATTGACCTAATGACCCTAATGCACTAAAAGTCCTCACAGTTGCCTGTAAGAGGTAATGAGGCTTTCTTTTGATTTTCACGTGTTTGAAGGATAGGGGAGATCATTCCAAGTTAAGTTTTGTATTCCTAAATCAGGAAATCATGACATATCCATGCATCAAAATTACTCTATTGGCTTTGGTGTGAGATTACATAAGAGAAACTGAGTTGAATGACACCAGCCAAAGCCTAAAAAGACCAGTTGCAGTACAAGGTGGGACAACTTTAAGGGAAGAAATGAGGTTTTTGTCACAGCATAAAGTGACAAAAGTACACAGTTTTTGTACTCCTACACAGTATGGTATCTATACTATGGTCTCTCATAGTAAGAGTCTTAAGAAGAACAGTCTGAAAATATTTGCCCAATATTTATGATTAACTGTTAACTGCGCAGAGAAAAGCCATTTCTAAAAATATTCCCTTTCTGGTTTGGACACTGTATCTTTTTTCTTTTTATCTTTTTATTCTCTTCTCCAGAAAAATTAAATCTTACCTTACTAAATTCGTCATTGCTAGAATCTCTGGATCATTTTTGTATGGTTTAGCCTACACAGAACAGAAAGCATAATATGCAAGTTTAGATTTTTTTTTTTTCCCCCACTTCCATCCTTTGGGTAATTTCTCTGTATATTCAGAAAAGGGTGAGGGGATGTGGGGGGTGTGAACGAAAAAGGAAAAAAAATACCTCCTGAGAATCAAATGGATTTATTCCAGACTTCATGAGCATGTTTGCTAAGACCAAATATTTTAAGCAAGTGGTTCTTCTGGGGCTCCCTGATTCATCATAATTCTTGAATGCTTCAAAAAAATCAGTATGTGCCTTTTCAAATTCTCCTTCTCTTAAGTGCATTTTGCCTCCACATTCTGTAAAGAAAACACAGATGAAAAGGAACACTGTGTGCTTGTTGCTGACTACATAATAATTGTACTCAAGTTCCATGCTATTTCTAAATAGATTACTGAAACATTTTCAGACGTCATTTCGTTCTCTGAAATCACTAGGATAAAAAAGCATTAGGGCCTTCACACACAGCACTGCCATTTGAATAAATCCATTCCAAACCCATTTCCAAAGAACAAAAAACAAAACTCAACCCACACCATAAAACTTAAAGAACACTAATCCTCATAGCCAATAATTACATCACCCTTATGCTAAAATACTGCAAAAATGGAGATGGAATTTATCTCCATTTCAATGGCAACAGACTTCGTAGATTTACGGAATTTTCCCTGTTGAGCAAAACCACACAGAAAAAAAGAGAAATACTTTCTATATCCTTTCATTTCTGAAGTACCCACTGCTGCCTGATTGTCTGTGCAGTGTCTACAGCAGGGGAAGGAGGAAGGCAGAACAGCATTCTGAAGAAAGTTTTTTTTCCAAGACACATGGCGTGTTTCCACTACAATTCATTACTGCAGATAATAAATATTTTCAAGCACATCTTAAAGCCCTTTGGTTCCTGCTGAGTTTTAGCGAGGTGAGACACAAATTTATAAAAGGGGATTGCAGAAACAGCAGTCCCTTCTGCTAGCAGTCCTGTCAAGCCTTTGTTTTTATCCCCTGCAGATGCCTTTGCATTTATCTTTTGCTGCCTGCCATGGTGTCAAACAGCAAATCTTCCTCTTCTTTTCTACTGCTTCTCTCCTAAGTTATGTAGCCAACTGCCCTTCTGACCAGTGCATCTGGTACTTAGGCACCAGAAATGCAGAGCTGAAGTGCTGCAAGAAGCAAATGATGAGACTGTGAATCTACAGAAGCCTCTGTCTTTATAGTTGGAACTGGAAAAAACCACCGGTTACCAGATTTTCACAAAACAAAATCTCTGCAACAGAAGACGAATGAAAAATTCGAGATGAACTTGCCTCTGATAACTCCCATGATCAGCGGATGAGGAATGGCTGACTTGATGTGCAATGACTGTTCATATAGTGCTTTAAGCTTTTTGTTATTTTTCTGTGCTGTATACATTTGAATTTCCAAAGCATAGATTTCCAATAGTTGAGTACCTTTTTTTAGATCATCTTCCCCATCATCAGTCTAGGACAGATTAAGTAATAAATACTGTGAAATTTCAAGAGAACAGCAATTTCAGTTTTATACTAGTAAAACACTGATAACCAAATACTCTCAGTAATTTCCTGCCAAAACTAAGAATATTCCTGAAACTCTGAAATTTTGATATAACTACTAACAGAAAACACAGTACTCAAAGAACTTACCACATGCTACGTTTTGAAGCCCTTTATTTAAAATGTCAGTATTTTTGTTTAATTAAATGTTTTCCTCAAAACTTTAACCTCAATTCTTTTCCACTTTCCTTAAGCCACATTCTTAGTATATAAATACAGTGACTGACACAAATGCATGTATATATATAGGTAACATACATGACTCTCCTGCTGCCTCTAACAGAACCATTTCCCAGATATTTGTAACCTATTTTCCATACTGAAGAAGGAAAATTGTCACAAATAAGCATAGCAAATTTTTCCCCTTCCAGATAGGAAAGTAACAACTGTACTTTCAGTTTTGAATAAAGCTCACTTGGAATCTTTGGTATATTTTAAAATAAATGTCTATGCATTATAGATTGCTGATATGTGCTTCTCATCCTTGCACCTGAAGAGAAACCTAATCAGCAGTCGTGAATATTTTTTTAAAAATCATCTTTAAGGAAGGAATAAAACACCTTGCATTTTTTGTTCATGTTATCAAGCAGATAACAAATTAAAGCAGCCACAGTATTTCTTCCCTGTGTACTAAAGCTCAGCAAAATGCCTCAAAGGCCAACAACAGATGTACTAAAAGAGAAATCAATGCATCAATGTTGTTTACTAAGGCACAGTGATTTAGAATATAAAGGTACCTGGCATGACTGATGCAGCTGACGCAAAATCTTTTGTAACTTTCCATATTCTTCTCGTTCTAAATATAATTTGCCAAGCTGCAATGAAAAGAAAGTTAAAGTACTGAGGTCTATTAAAATTTCACAATTATAATTTATAAGAATTAGCTGAAGATGTCGAACAAAAGCAAAAAGTAGGAAGTTACGTATTTTACCTTTGTGTTTGTCTTAAACCACAATCTATCATTCTTAGCATCTTTCAGAGCTTCAAGTGTTGTTTCATAGAATTCCTGAAGCAAATCCATCTGACATAAAAAATCAGAATTCTATAATTGTAAACAGCAAATTTGTACCTGTTAATAAAGTCAATCTGAACAAACTAAAAGTGCATGCTTGAACTTCAAAATAAGAAAGGTATCTGCATCTTACTGAATGTCTGCATTTAAACTGCAAGCAGCTTCTAAAGTAAGCAAACTAACTACACTTCTTTTCTTGTACGAAACAGATAGAATTAAAAAGTATTCACATTTTAAGATTTGTACCCACCTGTGAAAAATAAAAGCCACTTTATAAAACCCATCTTATATAACCAAGGAACAGAACCCTGATGTTGTGTAACAAACACAGGCAATATTGTTCCCACTTAAAAGAATAAAAATAATTTACATATCATAAAGAAAAGATGCTTTACAAAGAGAGGGGAACGGTCAAAGGAAAAGATGCCTTCTTCTTTCTGGACTAGCAATGCTGAGTGAAAGAAAGCTCTTGAGAGCATCAAACTGTTCCTTTGCATAAAACCCAAAAATACAACATCTGAAATGGAAATCAAAGCGTTGAGTGTTACCTTTTACAAGGGTTCTACAAAGAACGCATTAGTATTGTTGATGGCCCCTGTTCCTTCAGGGGTAACAAATCTGTGACTATACATCAAGTTAAGATCTCCAGATTGTCCCTCCAGGTCTGGCTCAGCTGCATTTAGACCAGAGACACTGACCTCTGCCAAGAAGGGACAGTCTAAGACAATCCTTTAGACCTTAAGAGTAAGGAATCATTCAACTTTCACTTCTAGGAGTGGCAGGACAGGAAGGATTGTGATAATGACCAAGGACTCAGCATTAAAGAGCAATGATCCTCCATATGAAGGTGCTACTTCCAGGTAGCCAGTGAGGGGAGGCTTCTACTCTCTGTAAGCTTCTACAACAACACAAAAGGAAAGGAGCTGGGCTGCGTATCTGTGGACATGTACCTCACTTGCACAGTGCACTGGACAGGCAGTATTTCACCCCAACACTTCACTCCAAAGATTCCCCTCTCCCCCCAAAATAATTTTAAAAAACATTGTTTAAGTAGAAATTATATTTGAGAGGGCACTTCTATTGCATAGCTATGCTAAAAAAAAGTTCTTACTTATTAGCGCAGAAATTCCAGGTAAACATTGCCAAAAAAGAGCAAGTTTATGAGGATTTATCTGTGTTAATAGAATCTACTACATGTGGGAAATATATTTTTACATATCACAGCAAATGAATACTCAAAATTCCTCTATTAAGATCAAAAAAGCCCAAACCAAACACAAAAGATGTCCATAGTTAAAAATGCAAAACTGAAAACTATGAAGATGAAAGAACTGATGATCCAACCTGCTTGGAAGTAGAGATATAATCAAGAATAGAATTGATGGATTTTTCAGAGTAATTCCTTGTAACTGCACTCCGTATGTAGGTCAATAGCTGTTTATACCTATTCATCATTTCAGGAAAGTTAGTCTAAAAGAAAAACAAAATCACATTATAATTTTTGTTTTAATAATTAAAATCTGAGATATCTTGCAAGTGTACATACAGGAAAAAAAAAGCATAGAAGAGACAATGCAGTAGTGGTTGCTATTAAAACTTTCATATCACTTTATTCATAACCTGCAGAATCAGAAATAACTTCAGGACTGCATGGAACACACCTTTAAAACATTTATCTCAATGAAGAAAACAGAGCTGGCCATACCACTCTTTGGAATGGTTGCACACATAGCATATAAAATTTTTCACTGTTTTGTCCTGGTGCAGTACACCCAGAGAAACACGACCACTTTCAGTGGTGTGATACCTCAGCACAGCAAGGACTGAGCCTCACACTTGCACGGGGTACCAGCTGACTACAGCAGTTATTTTGCATCCATTTTGCCTTTGACTTGCAAACACCACATCATTTCCCTGCCATATCTGTGGTAGCCATTAAAGGCTGCAAAAAACAAGTTCTGGTAGATTTAGTTGTCATAGATTGTCATAAATTAGAATAACAACTTAAGATTTCTGCATCAAATACATATTTCTGCCATTTACTCCCAAGTGATAGCTGTAATTCCTACCAGTTTAAAGTTTATTTTAATCATCTGTTTCAGAGCTTTGAATCCCCATTCTCCCTTTTCGCCTTCAAGCTCCAAAACCTGAAATAGAAGAATTTTTAAAACAATATTTATAAAAGCTTTATTCAAACTTAAATTGTTTAAAATACACATATCCCATATATGCCTTTCCCCCCCACTTCGTTCCTTACAAAGTAATGTTTAACTCTGCCTTGTTCTTCAATTTTACTCTTTCCTGGTATTATTGAAAAAGTTAGTGAGAGATATGTATCTTATCAGTTTTCACAACTCAGCTGATGTAGGGAGGGTGAATATAATTTTTTTTGTTGTTGTCTAACAGCAAACACTTTAATGCCAAACACTAAATTTCAACGCCACTCCATAAATACATATACAAAAATAGTTGTAACACCTCCTGCAAAACTGAGTCAACTAAATTTTGACTAAATTAAGTTAAAAAGATCTTCTGAATTACTACAGTTCCTTCACAAAAGAGAAATGCTTCTAGGTTTTAATGTAACATAGTTAAGGAAATGTTTTGTAAGTAAAAATTTTAGAAAGTTTTTTTTTTAAAGTTGTGTATATAATTTTATTATACACTGTAAATAAGCCAAGAGATGCAAAAGTCTTATTTTTTCTTTTAAAAGTTACATCTAACATACTGCTTTCTCATAGCAGTGTGCAAACATTAAAAATTTAAAACTGAGACAAAGAAAAGAAACTGTGTCACTCAGTATTTATACATTTAAAGCTTTGGAATCAGATAGCAAAGCAAATATAACGTTACATAAGACACTGGGGAAAACACCGTTTCATTTAAAAAACCCAAATGGATCTGGTTTCCATTGTTGACACATGAAAACACATTTAGAACTATTTAATTAACTTAGTAAATCCTGAAGATTTAAAAGTCAGAACTGTGATAAGACTGTACTGTGTCCTATTTATTATCCCTAAGAATGATCCTGAAAGGCAGTCAGCCAGGAACCTAAGATGCTCAATAATGAACTTGGCACATTAGAAAGTGAAAAGTTAAATGTTACTCTTAAAATTGCAGAAAATAACTCAAATGGTATAAAATATTTTAAAATGTGAATTAATATAAAAAGAAGAAATAGAATATAAAGACAGAAAACCTTCTGAAAACTGCTTAATGCTGCTTTGGGGTCATCTTCCTTCAAAGCTTTGGAATTGTAGTATTGATTTTCCAGATCCACATTCGGTTCAGAATTGCTGTCCTCAGAATATTCCTACATTTTAAGAAAAAAAAATAATCAGAGAAAAAGAAAAGGTTCAGAACATATAATAATCTGCTGAAAATGGATAAAAGCAAGACATATTACTCAACCTGACACAGAATGCTTGTATATTAACAGGCAGTGTTTGGTTTTAGAGCATGTAACAGGTATGGACCTGTACGAAGATTTTCTCTCTGGCCAGACTCACCATCCACCAACACTTGCATGTCAGCAGATTTCTTTCTGGATTAATGAACTCATAACTCTACCAACTGCACCTTTATGACAAGTACAGATTGTGTTACTGAAATTCTGCCGGTGCTGGAGTTTCAGGACAGAGGCCCCATAGCACGGGTCATTTCTGGGAGGGGAGAGAACATGCTGCCCACTGGTCTTCCTAAAGGCACTCTTTATGCAGCCTTTGCTAGCCACAGAAAAGACTGGCTGAGCTGCCACACAGGTACTGATTCAGCTACGGAGGATATCAAATGCTTCCATGAATCTCTCTATAATCTGCCTTTTTATGCCGTAACGATTCATCCTTGTCTAAGGAAATTAAAAAAAAGAATAATGACAATAACACCCGCTGCTTCTGCACTGAGATGCAGGACATGATTGAGAAAAATGCTAAAAATGCTGCCAAAGATGGTGGGGTGAGGCATAGGCACAATAATTTAATCAAATAATTATCCACCATGTACACTAGTGTCACACAAACTGAAGCATTTACTTCTAACAATTACTACTTAATTTTTTTTAAAAAGTACTCTGAGACTTTTGCTGATGAAAAACCTCTGCATATTTTATCTTCTTTTGCTAAAGGACAATGCTGCATGTCCAAATTACAAAACACTAGCAAAGCTAAAATAATAATTTCATTTGATATTTACATGATTCAAAACCACTTCACACCTCTGCATTTTCAAGCTAACATCTCTGAACAGGATTTTGGCTATTAGGAGATGAACTGTTTGAACAGAATCTGTTTAAATCTCAAAGTTACTGTTGTCAGAGTAACTTTCCCTTGTAACAACATAAGCAATGCGCATTCAGGTCCCCTCCTTTAAGGTGGATTTTACTCTTGCTGTACTTTGTCAGGCACATTTATTCTTTTGCTCATTTGTATATCCCTACTATTAATGGACTCCTCCAAAACCACAGGAAGGAATGAAAAAAAGATGAGGCAAAAGAGAAGTGTTAAATTACCTCTCTCCTCTCTGCACTGCAAGCGGCTCTCTCAAAGTTTAAGTTTTCTGAAGTTCTAAAGCAAAAATTAATTACAGGAGACCACAGTCGGACCAAATTTTATTAAACGTGGTACTTGAGACATTTGTCCTTCTACCTGTTACTGTTTCTATTTGTAACACGTAGGCAAGTTGCCCAGGCATGCGTTTATTTTCACCCAACAAAGTACTATCATTAGTGAGAATAATTGGACTGAAAGGTCTTGTGAATTCCACAAACCTGTTTTCTGAATTCCCACAGAACTATAAAAATGCGATACTGAAAACAGCAAAGAAAACAGGAAGCAAGCGTCTTATTTCATTGGGCAGGCTTTCATTTTGGTTAGCTTGTTTTTGTAAACTCCTGATCCTATTGATCCAATTCCAATGGAGCAGCTACGAGCACATACACACGATGTCAACAGCTGTATCGGGCACCTTATGAATATACAGGCTGCCAAAAATTGAACAACATAGCACTTAAGATATGTGTAATCAGCTGATGTTTTGTTTATGCCTAACTTGAACAGTGGGGAATATTTCTGGCAGAAGTGTCTATTTGCAAAGATAAAAGGAAAGCAAACTAAATTAATTCCTTTTAAGAGACAATGTGCTCCGTTAGCCTCAAGCCAGAAACATCTGAACTTTCATCTCAGCTCTGGCAATGATTCTCGATGTAGATTCATGCAGCAAGCCTTTTTTCAGGTAATTTTTCTCAATGCTGCTTAAATATCCCATAAAGATCCTTTCATAATATTAATACATAATAAAGAAGTGTTAAGTCTATTGATAATTTTTTCCCCCCAGTGGAAATGAGCTGAAGTGCATCAAAGGTACTGGTTTACATTCTGACAGCTGTATTTTGTGTTCAGTTGGTGCCTATTTGCCTCACATCAGATTTAGGAGGACAATATGGACTCAAAGCTGTAAGGGAGATAAGGCTTTCCTACTTCCAGAAAATGTAAGGTGGTTACTTTAAAAGACATATTTAGACTTAATGGCTGTGAAGAAAACTTTAAGACCTCAAACTAAGTATGAGCTGATGTCATTAATCTTTAGACAATATAAAAAAAAATCATCTCTGTAGATACTGCATCTTATTTCAAGCACTGATGCTAATTATGCCAGTGCTGATAAATTCAGAAGGACGAGCACTCTCTCTTCTTTTGATGCAGAGATGGCTTAGTGCAGTAGGATACAAATGTGAGAACATTAAGCTTCTGCCAAAAGCAAAAAAGGAAGAAAGTATAAAGCTGTGTCGTCAAAGTTCCAATTAAGAAAAAGATTAATTTCCTTCTTTGTTCTGAAAACAGAAAAGTTCTTTTAACAATAAATTCAGATAGCAAAAGCCTAGCCTTTCGTCACCCTCATTTTTAACACCCCTGGTTCCTGCCTGAACAATTTCCCCAACTCAAACCTTCTAGGTAGGAAGTTTGTTGCAAATTAGGTAGAAATACAAGGTTTACAAATAGGATTTCTACATAACTCTCAAAATCTCCACTATAGCATCCAGACCTAACATTAACATCCTTAATTAGAACTTGGAGATATAAAAGCAGCTGGATGATATAATTTATCTCTAGCTGATGCTGAAAAAGTGAAAGGCCTAGGAATTTTTAAAACTAAGATTCTGGTGATATTTTCCAAATGGACATCAACATTTTAAGTACAAATGAAAAAAAGAGCTGTCTGAGTACATATAACTGATCTTTGAAACACATTGAGTTCTTCCTTCCCCAGAGGATCAAAACAAACATATGGGTTTTTTTATTATTACTCAAGAAATTAGAAAGCCCTGATAGAGTTTGAAAAAATGCAGTTAAATAAGTCAAGACATTATTTAAGCATTGCTATGCTGAAAATCTGCATGTTCTAAATGTAGTCAGTTATGTTCAATCCAATCCCATCCCATTGCTTTTTGGTAGAAAAGAGAAATTACCACACTAGCTCAACTGTAACAGAGATAAAACCTCTGATGGAGTTTCCTCTGCCTGGAACATTGTTCTTTCAAACAGTTTTAATAAAAGTTAAATTAGTATCAAGAACCCAATTTAATTAAGAAGTCTTTATTATGTTACATATTAAGTTTCCATAAAATTTTATCTAGTAAACAGCTTTAAAACACTAAGCCTCAGCTTCTAAAATGAGCACACACAGAAGTCAATTCACCCGAGTCAGCTTTAGTCATCCTTTTTAGTGCATGGATCCATTTGCAGTTTCTCCAGCAGCAAAGGCAGGAAAACAGCACCCAGCACTCCCAGACCCTCCGTGCCCATGGCTGCTCCTTGCATGCCCTTTCCCATTCCCTGCAGCAGCCCAGTGGTTTGTGCTGTTTGCCTCCTTGCTGCTTTCCGAGAACTGTGGCAGGAGCCCTGTCAGTGTGGCCTCCAGAGATGACGTCTTGAAGCACGGCCCCTGTGCTCATGGCCAGAATAAGGGACAGGGACACGGAGCCCACAGCTGGGTACCAGTGACATTTAAAGGTAGATGTGTGGCGTTCTATCTGATTAGAGAGGCACGCTGACCTGGTAAAGCTCGACATGAACAAAAACAAAGATACAAGTATTTTGTGAAAACTACTGCTGTTACCACTTTTCTGGTCTCCCCTCTTGGCTGAAGTGCTTCCCTCACTTCTACATCAAAACTAAATTGATTACCTAAACTTGTGCTCCTCTGTTTATCATTCAGCACCACTACAGGAACTAAATTCCTACTTGGCAAACCTTTTTTGAAAAAAGAAAAGGGAGAAAGTAGCTATATAGGGGTAGCTTTCCAGAAAAAAAGACAATACAAGGAGTTCTATTTCTGTAAAAAATTCTCTTTCAAGGACCTTGTTGAAATACTTATTACTGTCAATGGTCAATTGCTGGTAATTTTACCAAATTTCAACCATTTGGCTGACTCAAACAATTTATTTTTTTATGAAGTGCAACTGTTTCTGAGAAGAAGTCTGGTACAAATTTGATTTTACTTCAGCTAACTTTGTTTCATAAACACGGCATTTAGGAGGCCTGCTAAGCACAACTTTCTTTGCATTCGCTCTTCCTGGACCACAGGCACCAGGACAAACAGCAACTACCAGGTTCTATGTGCTTTGCCAGTTGGTATCCAGGCGCATGAATATAAAGAAAGCAATCAGACTGGAATGCAAAAGAGCAAAGAGGGAAAGAACAGAGGCAAACCCCGAGAGTAAAAGCAAGAGTGCAATTTGTGTAAGAAGTCTGCAGCCGCTCAGCCATGCATTGGGAGCCCTGGTTTCTTTTCCACATTCCAGGTCCCTGCTCCTCTGCTGTTACTCGCTAACTCTGCAAGTCATCCAGCGCCTGCTGGCTCACACCAGGGCTGACACCAGGAATAGAAGCCTGTGAAACCAGCAATTTGCAATGGCGTCACACGAGTTCCATGACAGACAGTGCTCTGCCTTTGTTTTATTTTTTTTTCCCCCATTGGAAGATGCACAGAAATGAGACAGGAGACTGCAGAAAGAAAAACCTGGTACTACGACACATAAGGAATACAGAAAAAAAGTGCCTTTTCTTTCTACCTCTGTTGTGCAGCTCTCCTGTAGTTATGTGCATCCTTTTCTGAAAGTCCAGTTTTCAGCAGAACTTAGATCTAATTTACTTCTGTTTAACACTCAACTGCATATCAGGTCCTGGAGAGCACCGTTCTGAACACAGCCCTAAATAACTGTCAAAAGAAGTCAACAAAAACCAGAACTTACCGACACTTGTCAATGTTTAGACAGGAAGAATTTACTGACTAATTATTCTCAGGCTTTTTGCCTCAATGCCTCCTTCTGAGACATTATGGTAATGAGCAAAATAAGCCTCAAATGTACTAATTCTGTGTTTGAAGAGGAGTCTGAAGAGAATGCATAAAAAAAAATCACGACACATGCTGAATCCATATAAGATGTGACACAATAATTAATTCAGAGAGCAGTACATCCTATGTCCTCTGTGAAGCTCACCTTTTTTTATTAATCACATACTACCGTAATTAAACATAACAAAGAAACAGAGGAGGGCCAAGTGGATCTGCTTGATTTGGTATTTCCCTAGATCTGAATATTTGTTTTTGCAGCACTACCACTTTCTTGTTTGCAACATATATATGCATTTCATGAAATGATGATGATAGTGAAATATGAGCAATTGGGAAGAGGAGACAACATCTGCATGAAATTTCAACTGTATCTATTAAAATCCAGCAATAAAAACATAGTATCTCTGTCTACCAATGAGATTGCTTACCAAGTTTGGCAACATACAGAAATTCCTTTTGCAACGGACTGTATTTCACTCGGTGGAAAGAAAGCCAATTCACGTAGCTTGAAATAAGTAGTAAGACTGCCTATTTCCTAATATCATCACATCCTGAAACGGGAAATCCTCAGTAATCTGAAGGGATGCTCCCTGTATTTGAGTCATGCCAATCCTCATGAACCTGCAGCCATCTCACCAGGATCCAAACTGATGGCTGTTCATTGGCATAGCTTACAGATCTTCTACAAGTCACTGAAATAATACAACTCCATAACGTAAAAAGACCAGTTGCTCAGCAAATGTATTTCTCCAACCTTTCCTCAGATTAATTTTAAAGTTGAATTTCAGAACACAGTAAGATGACTCATTAAGAGCACCACAAATTCCTTATTTATTTAAAACAAAACAAAAAAATCCAGTAGATGTACTACAACAGCTGTCAATGTGTTGTCATTGTGCCTGGAAGAATCAATTTCTGGAGGAAGGCTGAATTTAGCCTCCAAGTGAATTCTAAACATAGTCTTTTGTCCCAGACCGAAAACAAAAATGGAATTTACAATGGTCCTTCCCTCTTTGCCCTTCTCCACCCTCAAGCTGGATCTAGTTGAAGGAACTTACACTGAAATCATGTAAGGCACCCAACAGCACCAAACTAGAAATTAAAATTGAGTGGCTTTCATAATGACCAGTAAACATTATTCTGTTCACTGAAGCGTAAAGTGGAATAATTCATGTTATAATCAAAGCTGTCACAGCACATTACTAGCAAATTGTGAATCTAGGTTCATCCACCCGCAAATATAAATGGAATTTCTTCCTGATATCAAGACTCCAGTGAATAAACTAAACTTCTGTAGGAATGGCTGAGGTCATTTACATGTAAGACTTTTGACTTTGTACCCACTGAAAAACTAAACAGAAACGATCCAGTACAACGTGGATAGTCTTCAATTGTTTAACAGTGTAGTAATTACTTTAATTATATAAAATTCCATGATGAAGCTGGGAAAGAGCTGGGCCTTTGGGATATCTGTTCACATTTCAGTTCAAGTGTGAAACATTTGCATACTTAAGGAAATTTTAACTGAATGGTGCTACATAATCAGCAGGTCAAGTGCACATTAAAGAGGAACAGCCATAATCACTTCTAATAAAAGCTGACAAAATTAATTTTTTGGGGAGCCTTCACTGCTACTGTTATGATGGCAGCTACCCTGGGAGACCTGAACCTAGTTTCACCACATTTTGACAAAATAGCTACTTCTTCCATTGACTCTTTCTGTAATCACTGCCTCTCCTCCTGTTCCTTAAAAAAGTATTCATAGCACTCACATGTGCTCTTCTACTTTCAATTCTGCACTGATACGAATATTATGTCTCGTACTCATCCTTTTGTTGCAAAGCCTCTTGCAGCAGCCGTTACACTCAACTTGAGAATCATGCATTCCTTTACAGTCTTCTCTTAATTTAACCAGATACCAACATGAAAGGAAGGAATCAGGCCCTATCTTCAGGGCCCTTAACTTTTTTTCTGAAACAATGCTGTGGAACACTACAACAGTCTCAAGCATTTTTGAAAACAACAGTCAATCATGGTTTGTTAGTCCCAGAATGCTGAAACTAGTCTAGCTGGAATATTTTTACTCTTCAATTCTTGGGTTTTTTCTCCCATCAATTATGAACTGAAATCATATTTTCAAAAACTGTAGCTTAAGTATTAGTTGATGCTTTACATGGGAGTTACATACTGAAAAGAAAAAAACTAATGGGCTCCTAATTATTACAAGCAGTATTTTAAAATTTTTGAAAGGTCTGAGCTAGGGGTAATGAACGACAATGAAAATGTTCCTGTAAAAGTAACTACAGTCAGAAGCTGAAATCTGCCACAAGCAAGGCGTTTCAGGAAGGTTTTTCCAATGAGAAATAAAATACTTCAGAAGAAACACAGGAAAAAGTATTAGATCAATTATTCTTGGAGAAAACTGACATAAAGCAGCGTAAGTTTGAGCTGCATTCTTATTCATATCTGTACAGATTGAAAAATACAATTCCAATGGTTTCTCTACATGCCCAGTTCTCATGTTATGGACAGGTATGGAACATGAATTCTGCTGTGTTTAATACTCCTCTGATTGTATTACATGGAAAAAAACACTACAGTATTTCAAATCAGGACACAAATTTCCGTGTTAATAAAAATGAATGGAAAATAATTTTGGAACAAAGTGTTTTTAATAGTCTCTGTGTATTTCCTTTAGTAACTTTGTCTCTAAAGTATGTGAATTCATTCATGGACTGAAAGGGGAACACAAACAGTTCTTGGAATAGTGGCACAAGCAGCTCGTAGGGTTATGATCACAATGCCTGTCAAACAAGCACTCTCACATGAATGAAAAAAACCCTCAAAACCAAAAGCAGATGCTTTTATTCTATATTTAATGTCATCCAACCATTCTGAGCAGCTCCTAACAAAAACTGCCCAGAAACTATTCCAGATAAAATCAGGTAAATATTTTAAGTGACTTCATAAGTAGCAATGACTACCAAATAATGTGTCAGAAAGCAGGTCTTCCAGAAGCAAGTGTCTGGAGTCAGTGAAACTGCAATACTGTTAATACAGGTTTAGCTAAAATGAATGAAATAAGACTCTCAAGCCTCACTCATGCATAGGTTTTTTTTAAAAAAAAGTCTCTAGTTCTAAAAACCCAAAGTTCAGAAAAGCAAAAAAAACCTCAAACAAGCAACCTGCAAGCTCCAATATAACATAAGAGCAATATAATTATAATTATAATTAATCAGACAACCAGCATTTTTTTAACTTTAAGAACTTAGGACAAAACCTGATGTCAACATTTAACTAAATGTAACAGGGAAAACCCCAAACCTTACAATTAAAAATAAAAAGGGAGTAGCAGAAAGGTCACAGAAACTATAAAGACAAAAAGTTAGAAATTAGTGCACCCTTCGGCGCGTTGCATCAGAAACCGGCCGTGAAGCCATTTCTCCTCAGTCCCCTTTCTCTTCCCTTACTTTTTCCCCAGTTTGTTGCTCATACAAGCACACAAACAGTATCTGCCCCCAAGGGCCTCTCGCAGCCGCGGGTGGGGAGAAAGGCGGGCAACTTTATCACTTCACTTCGTGCCCGACACTTGGGCCGGGGCAGGAGGAGAGAGGGAAGGAGGCAGCGCGCCGGAGCCCTCCCCTCAGCGTGAGCCCTGCGGGGGACACAAGCGGCCAGCCCGGGGCCGGGGCACCAGCCCGGGCCTATCCACCTGCCCGGCCCGGAGCTGGCCTGCGCCTCCGCGGAGAAGCGGCCGAACGGCCGCTCCGATAGCAGCACCCTCCCCTCGCAGCCCCTGCCCGCATCCTCCTCCCCGGGAGGGAAACTCATCCTGGATGTCCGCGCTCTCTGCCGGGGCAGCACCCGGCGGGGCGGCTGCTGCGGCGGGCGCGCCGCGCCAGCAGCGGCCCGAAGCGGCGCCGCGCCGGCGGCACCCCGGGCTGTACCGCTGAGCCCCCGCGCCGCCCCGCGCCCTACCAGATCGTAGTCCTCCTCATCATCGCACATGAAATCATCCTCCATGTCAGACATCTTGGCCGGAGGACGGGCGGGGGGCGGCGGCGGGGACGGCCCCTTCTCCCACAACCCCGCGCGGCGCTGCCCAATGTGGCTCCGCTCCGCCCGGAACCCGCTGCCGCCCGCGCCTCTCCCGCCCCCGGCCCGGGCCGCTCGGAGCCCAATCCGCACAGCCCCGTCGCCGGCTCCCTCCCCCTGGTAGCGACCGGCCCTTGGCAACGGCGGCCGGGCGGGGCCTGGGCACTGCACGCCGGAGCCTCCCAGGGCCGGCACTGCCGCTGCCCGGAGTGCGCCGTGCTGGCGCCGGGGCCGCCCGCCCTGTGTCCGGCGTGGGCGCTGCCAGCCCCGATCGCCTCCGGCGGCTGCGAGTCTGGTGACTGGCGCGTCTCTGGACGGCACAGTCGGAAAGGACAAGGGAAGTGATCCTGCCCCTCTACTCAGCCCTGATGAGGCCGCATTTGGAGTACTGTGTGCAGTTATGAGCTCTACAGTACAAAAGAGATACGGAACTCCTAGGCAGGTCCAGTGGAGAGCTACTAAGTTGGCCAAGAGTCTGGAGATATCTCTCATGAGGAAGGGCTAAGGGAGCTGGGCCTGTTAAGCCTCAAGAAGAGGCAACTGAGAGGGGACCTGTGTATAAATATCTAAAGTGTGGGTGTCAAGAGGATGGAATTGGGCTCTTCTTAGTGGTGCCATCCAATAGACCAAGGAGCAATGGGCAGAAGCTGATGCACAGAAAGGCCAACCTGAACATGAGGAAGAACTTCTTTACTGTGCAAGTCACCGTGTACAGGAACAGACTGCCCGGAGAGGTTGTGGAGGCTCCCTCACTGGAGATATTCCAGAACCGTCTGAACACAATCCTGGTCCGTGTGCCTTAGAATGACCCTGCCTGAGGAGGGAGGTTGGACCAGATGACCCACGGTGGTCCCTTCCAACCTGACCCATTCTGTGGAAGCTCGGCCCGTTGCTGTCGCTGGCAGCACCGCTCAGCTCCATTTTGCTTCACTCAGTGCTGCTGAACAGTGTACCTGGGCTGCGTTCGCCATAAGCAAATAATACCAGAACAGCAACTTTAAAGGCCTGAACTCCTAAAATCCACAGACCTCACAAAGCAATGGCTTTATAAAGATTTTTACATGCTAATTTCTGCTGCTCCCTTCAACAAAGTGAGGCAAACACCTCGACACACCAGCTCTGCCTCCCCATCTCCACAAGGCCTGGTGTTTTCCCAGACACACAGATGCATCTGCAATATTTACTGGGTCTCCAGGTTTTCCTGTTGTTGGTCATTTTATATTGTTATGGTTTCTGGGGTTTTTCTTCCCTACAGCTACTGCCAAGTCTTTTAAAAGCTGTGTTTATATTCTGCAACTATACTAATGGGGAGAAAAAAGTTTTACCTCAGAAAACCCACTATGAAGTTTGTTACTGTGCTTCCTTCAGTCTGAGCACTTAAAGCTCCCTGAATGGGATATGAGGGGCAATAATATAGACACCAAAATGGATAAAGATATACACCAAAACACTGAGCAAGTGAGCCTGCAAACACTTCTGAAATGCTCAGTTCCTTGCAAGTATCTGCAGCCATTAATGCGGGGGTAACAGGAGCCATGAGGCTGCCTGTTGGGAGGGGAGCTGGCAAAATCGCCCACCAGAAAAAACATGAGGGCAGGGATGCCCATCCCTCCATGCCGTGAGGGATGCCACTGCCCATCTATTATTTTCATTGCACGTGCACTTTGCAGGAGCATCGGCAGGAATACCGGGAAACCCCAAGCATTTCCTTCGCACATCGCAGCAGCCTCCCTGTCCCACCTGGGCTGGGGCGGGCGCGGGGCCGAGAGCAGAGCGGCTC
>VZTE01003193.1:0-11033 GCA_013397775.1 Eulacestoma nigropectus
ATCAATCAGTGGAATTTCTCCCGTTGTTTTTTTCATCTTTCAGTATCTAGCCTTTACCTATCAGACTCACACTTTGTTTGTAAAGACAAATCTATCCCATTTCTTTTCAACAACAATTATTTATTTGTGGGCAAACAGGATAGTTCCAGATAGATGTGTGACTTCCAGTGCTGAATTCCAGGGTTTGGTTACAGGAGACTCAGGAATTCAAGGCAACTATCTGATGTACTGAGGAGATTTACAAAGGTGAACTTTAAAGCTAGAAAAGTAGCAACACACACCTTTTAAATAACATTTATTTAATCTTAAATCAGATCTTAAATCTTAAAAAAAAAATGCAATTATTTCCCCCTTATTTTACAGGTAGAGAGATTGAGGCACACAACAGTAACAAGTCCTGTCTACTGCTATGCTGAAGGGGCAAAGCTGGTAAAATAATGTGGGGTTTTGAGGTCTAAAATCAGGGATTTCTCTATCATTGTAATATCACAGTGGACAGTAGTGGCTCTTGGAGTCTCCCCTTCAAATTACGAGGGACTTGTTTGAAATTTTTATGGGCCCATAAGCAGTTTGCTATAAGGTGTGCAGAAACCTGGTTTTCTCAGACACTCTTTGTGGATATCTCTCAAATAGTTCATGGTCTCCCTCCCTGCCCCTAGAGGAGCATGTACCACAGGATGAAAACTGCTGATGTGTGAGCGTTATTAGCCATGGCTGTACAGACTGAAGTATGAAGGAAAATGTGTTTGAAAGCAGGTCTGGACTCCACAGATTAATGTGTACTTTGCTCCCAGATAGCTCCAGCTAGAAGAAAAGCTTAAGTGATATTCTGCTGTTGTATATATCTGACTTCAGAATAGATCAGAAGTTGAAGTTTTTGAGCTTTAGTTTGTGGATGCCACCTGTATGACCATGAGTAATGCAGGCTGGGTCAGGGATGGGGTCTTCATGTGAAGCAGCTATGCTTGCTACAGGAGTCAAAACTGGGATGAATTTATGTAGTGACAGGCAGACTTAGTGTCCTCTTACTCCAGTAGCCATTTGCAGTTTATGTCCAGGAACAGCTTAATCCAGTTTGACTGTTGCTGGGATTATTACCCCAGTGAAAAGACTGACAGAGAGCTGCCTGGTAAGTACCCTGAGGGTTTAAATCTATGTGGGGGGTTGTGGAATGAAGAGCTGGACCGTGCTATGTAGGCTTTATTAGTTTGTTGGGGTTTTTTAAATGGATTTTCTGAAAGATGAAAATAGCTTTTGAGATGAGGCTTTTAAGCCCTGACTGAAGCAAAATCATGCTGGTGCTGCAAGGATTCAGACTATGTTGTATTTATTTTTCTCCTTTTGGAATGTAATTTATTTTCCTACAAGTTCTATCCTTTTCTAGCAGATTGTTTGATAGCCTCAGAGAAGGGTTAGAAGACTGCACTGAGACTGTAACTGTCTTGCTGGCTGCTTCTGTGTGTTTAGATGAGGTCAATGGGACAAAAGTTAGTTATGAAATGAAGAGGTTGCCCATGGAAGGGTGGCACCTAAGTGCATGATCCTTCTGTGTTTGTATATTTGCTGTTAAATTAGGCCAAATATAAAATAGGAACAGTAAATAATTTCTTATTGTTACCTATCTGCAGCTGGTTTTCTTTGCTCTGATGATGGAAGGTGGGGTCTACAAGTACCTTAAAAATCTTTGCCTAAAAAGCTCTCATTATTCTCAATGAGCATGCTGTGCCTGGCCAGTGTAGAGCTGTTCCTGGTGATACCTGCCCTGAGCCCAGGGCAGGAAGCAGAGCTTGTCAGTGTGTGTGCTGCATCCCACTGTAATGGCTTTAGCAGAGCTGCTGTATGCATACACCTGCCCTGACCTCAGAACCTGCTCTAGCTATAGGGTTTCCAGGCAGTGCTGCAGTGCATAGTGCAGGCCAACACCCACACTTCTAACATCAAAGCTGAGCTAAACCAGTCCCAGACTGCCCAGAATCAGAGCTTTAAAAACAGTTTGTATTTGAGTAGGTTTTTAGGGTTCTCCTGTATCCCAGAGTTGAGCAGTTCCCTTATGTACTAGGTTTAACACCAGCAGGAAATTCAACTCCAAATAAGCCGCTCCCCTTCCCCCTGCCCCTTCCAGCATGGGAGACAAAAAATAGGAGTTACTGCGGGTTAAGATAACAATTTACCAAAAGCTCAAAGCAATGGAATAAGACACACATTAACAACACAATAACAACAGCAATATTAATGGCAGAAGTATACAGAAAGAGAAGGTGTTTTACCCAACAAAAAGGTGTTCACCACTGGCAAGAAATACAAGATGACAGAAGCTTCCCGTAGATCACATCTATGTTGTTTCCACAGACAAAGGCGATGTGGGGACCATTTCTGCTTGCTGCACCACATGGTCACTGGGAAAAAAAGGGAATTTGGTGGGGGAGCTCCCATGGCTAATGTTTCCCACCCCCCTGGCCCAAAACAAAAAAAAAAATCCAAGGACAAACAAATGCTGTGGAAGCTGACTCATCAGAGTAAGGCTTCTGCACAGGTGCCTGTCTAGATGTTTCCACCACTTCATTGCACTGTAGGTTGATCCTGGACATTGCTGCTACCCTCTTCCTACCACTCAGCTGCACTTCCCTTGGCTTGGTTTTTCTGGGTTTGGCAGGGCTTCTTTCCTCTCAGCTCAATGAGCTCAGCTGAGTGGGGGTCGCCCTGCCGCTGGTCCATCTCTGCTGGCAACTTCCCCTCTGGAGTTGTTGATTCAGTACCACAGTGGTTCATGCCTTTTGCTGCTGTCCCTTTCAGAACCACAGGCCCATCTGTAGTCATGCCCTGGAGAAAACAGGAGGAGGGAGAATCAGCGGGTGGCAGAGGGACTGACTCTGCAGGGGTTGATGGCAGCAGTTCCTCTGCTGCAGTGAGTGAGGCCAGATGATGCACTTCCCATTTTCCCTGCCCAAACCTTACCCCCAGCGATGATGTGTGTGGTGTAGAATAAACAACCTGGCCACACTGGCCTGGTGCTGAACTGACCCTGCTGAACCACCCTTCTTTGCAACCAGGACACCTCATCTGCTGAAGATGGAGCATGGATTTTACAGCAGCAGATGAAATATTGTTAGAAGTGTAGCCTCCTCAGGTACCCTGACCAGCTTCATTCCTGTGTTTTATAGTATGTAGAGACTGACAGCCTAGCATGTATAAATTATTGGGATCTTTGTGGATCATATCCCTGAACTACAGTATGCAAGACCATGGTCCAGAAAACCTTCATTTTCAGTTCCAAGTTTGATGTGAGGAAGTAGATTTGCTATAAAAAATAGTGTAGTTCAATGCATTTCTGTTAGAAATACTGAGTTCAGTTCTTTACTTCTGATAGGAGGATTTCCAGTGCCTAGGGCTAAGCTCCATCCTTACACTAAATGGCCTTCCTGAAGGCCTGAGAGTGGCTTTAACTCCTCATTGCTGGCTGCAACTCAAGTGAATCCAACCTGACAGAAGCTAGTGTGACTACCTTGTAATCTCCGTGTCAACTGGTATCAGTTATGTCATTACAATTTATTCATCTTACTGTCTGCATGCTTTGGGATGAACAATTTTTCCACCATTTCTCTGTGACAGAAATGATTGGAGTGGTACATTAAAGTTACAGGGATCACAGTGTGACTCATGTCATTTGAGGACAATTCATACAAAGGACGGCTGTGCAGACTTGAGCACTTTTCCCCAGTTGTACCCAGTAACACCAACTGATAAAATATTTGCTCCTGTATCCCATGATACTACTCAATAGGAGTTAAGGATTGTATTCAAGTAGTTGTTCGTGAATTCATGACAATAACTGAAACAAGAAAGCAGAAGTTGCTTTTCTTGCAATGAAAATCTTTATTATGTATGTTAGAACTTACTGGTTTGTATCCAGAATTTAATTTCTTTTCTACAGAAGCAAATCAATTTTTAAGCTGTAAGGTATTTTGATGTATTCATTTACCTCTGATTTATTTCTATAAACATGACAAATTTAAATTCTAAACACCTTCAACCCTTCACCCCTCTGATGGTAATTAATTCATAGTATGTTCCAGTACCACTCAGTGCAGGCTTAAACAGATCATCAGTGGTGGACATGTACATCAAACCGGGAGGAGCCTGGTGCTATATGAAACCACTCTCATGACACAGTTCATTTGGAGATTGTAAGTAGCCATGCTGCTTAGGAAACAGGATTAGATGAAGTATCCTATTAGCACACTTAATCCATAACTAAAATAATATTCACTACTCCTATCCTGTTGTAGGAGACAAATGTTTTATTTAAGCTCAGAATGATCTATCTGAATAAGACCTACGTAGTTACATTATAAAACTGAAGTCTGTAATGAAAAAGATAAGCTGGAGCTTGTAACAGAGCAAAATTGTGTATCAGCCAGGACACTGCTGTGTCAGAGGTGTTACCACTTTGTCAGAGTTACTCCTTTGCAGGTGGCAAGGATAAAATTGCAATTCCTTCCTTTAAATATTGCACTGTGGTCTATATTGGAGAGGTCCAACCACTATGCCTTCCCTGAATATATCTGAGCTAAGCATTAACTTTTCAGACCATTGACTGTCTGCTGGTATTTCCACAATGTCTAGGTTGCAGCCACGGTTTTGGCTTGCGCTCCAGGACTGATCTGTAGGACGCCAGACTAAAACAATGAGTGCCGACAGCTCCAGTGAAAGAGCCAAGCTCCTGTCGTGAGTGGCTGTCAGAACACATATGCTTTGCATGTGCACTAGAGGATGGACTTGAACAGTAACACTGTGTTTTTCTCCAGACACAAAGGCTGTCTTTAGGCCCTGTCAGAACTACTTCTTCTGCATTGGAAACAACTGCGGGATCTTTGTCAGTGAGCATACTGTGGAATTGTCATGCTGGTGACTGCCTTTAATTGAAGTGAGTGCAAAATAGCTGCCTGCCTTTACAGCAGAGCTGCAGCGTTGTACTGAGGAGAGACAGCTATGTACGCACTTACCTTGCAGCTTGCTTGCCTTAACCCTAACCTTATCCTATCGCTAGTCCCAATTAGGAATTACAAATAGCAATTACATTTGTTAACAGAGTATTAAAAGCTTTCTATGTCTGGAAACATTTTAACAGCCCTTAGGTACTTCAGTCATTTGAGACAGTCTTGCTGCAGCAAAATGAAGCTTCACATTTTTCACGCTGCTTTGTAGAAGTGAAAATGGGTTTGCACTGGGGAGAGGTATACATATTTGTGTCCCTTAGGGTGTAGCCACAGCATGACAGGCTGGGATGTGGGATACTTCATATTTACTTTCTGTTCTCACTGATTCAGAGTAGAGTTTTTTCATCCTGCATAATTTCAAATGATGAAGTAGGGACTGAAATGAGAATTGCCCTGGTCAGTACACCCTGATTAATTTTGCCCAACTTCACTTACCTGAATGCTGTTTAGATGACACTGATGATAGCAGAGGGGAGGATGGTGGGTGGTGGATAGGAATAGAAAAAATAATGGTGAATTACCAGACAAGGTAAAAAGATAGAAGTAACAAACCTGAAGTAAACTACTTGTTTGTATGGATATTTTTAATATACATAAACTCCTGCTGAAAGACAGTGTCTAGCACAGAACAGGGAAGAGGAATGGAGGGGAGCTAAACATAAAACAATTCTGTAACAGTTTCTAGGTTTAGGGTTGTTTGGTGTTTTTTGTAGTACTAAGAAAGCAAAAGCAGCAGAGCAGCCCAGAATCTGCTTTGGATAAGGAATATACCTGACTGTAGACAATCTTTCGGTCAGATAAGACAAACCAAATTGTACATTAGGAGGTGGTCAATTCTGTGAAGCTTTCTGTGACAATGGGTGGAGTAGCCTACAGGTTTTCCTTTTCAATAGTGAAAGATTTTTTGAGGCAAGAACCATAGTGGACTGCCATAAAGCTAGTTTTTTTATATGCTTTCCTATGTCTGTTTGGAGTCAAGAAAATCTGGAGACTCTCATGTTGCAGGCCTTCAGAGTGGTTAAGAAATGAAGACCCATGTCTGTCTCAGAAAGTTTCCTTTATTTTCTGGTTCACCAGTTGCATTCATTTCTATCTCTGGGATAGCACTTTTAAAAAATTTAAAATACATGAAAACATGTTTGGATTTTTTGACAAAAGTATAATTTTTGTGGTAGTACTCACTGCTATGGGAGAACAATCACTCATATATTTTTAAAATTAGTTTTTAGTCAAAATTTATTTCCCTTTAAACATCGTTCTCAGAAAGCAGTGTAGCAAAAACCTCTCCATAAGAATATCACTTTATTCAAAATGTGCTTGAGCACAGAAACAAACACAAGCCTTGCCAGACCAGCAATTCTTACAATGTAAGCCCTGGTGTTTAGTGGGTTGGTTAAGTTTCAGCCAGAATCAAACCCTCTGATTACTGTCAATAAAAAGTGGTTGTGTGGGCTGCTTGCCTGTGGTTGAGCAGGTCAATGACAGCCATGCCACCATGTAAGTACTTGTGGTGAGCTTCCTCTCATAAATAAAAGGCATGGACAGTTTGTACCACTTGCTAGTGATGATCAAGGAAGATACCAAATCATTGGTGCCTTTTGGTTAAGGGGGCGTGAGGAGACCTAGCCCTTTGGATGCTGTGTCTGCAGCAGTACTTGGCTGGGAGGGCCCTGGGAGCCCTGAGCCTCCTGCTCTGGCTGTGTCCCGGGCCTTGGAAGGGAGCGGAGCCACCTATGCTCTTTGGGCTGGGCACTCCAGTGAAAGGCAATGCTGGCCCTTTGCGGGGGACATGGGGGCTTTGCTCACCCCCTGTCCTGAATGTGCCAATATAAGTAGTGGTTCTGGTTTTGTGGTTTAAAAAAATAAGACGAAAAGAAACCCCTTGATTGCAGAGATCTCTTATATCACAAGGTGGCAGCAATGCTCTATTAGTTTGCATTCACCCTCCCTCAGCTGAATAGATGAAGTTAGAACTGCACAATGCAAAGCTGAGGTTTTTCTCCTTGGATATTACTTTATCTCCTCTTTTCCCCCCAACTCCTATTTTTCCCTGATGTCTAGGAGCAGATGGGGTGAAACAGAATGGGAAATGCTATTGCCCAGAGTTTCAGTCTGGGGTCTCCTACCTCAAAAACACAGAGAACAGAACCAATTTGAGGTTGGTGCTGTAGGAAAACGGCAGGGAGTGAGTTTGTAGTGTTAGTTAAATTGTGCTCACTAACCCTACTACCACTGCAAAGCCTGTGCTAACTGCAGGGCCCACAGAGCCACCCAGGAGTAGCACTGTAGAGCTAGTATGGGCTGAGATCTAAGGATAGGATACTCAGTCACATGACAGTATAGATCTAATTCTCTGTTACTTACTGCACAAAACTATGCTTTTCTTTGCTGAACTTTCTAGAAATTTTCAGAACAGAGGTGGATATTGAACTTCTTGTAACCTATTCTCAAGACTGGCACCATGTTGACCACAAACAATTATTTTCAGCTGATGAAAGTTTCAGCAGTTTTTATTTTCCTTGTGGCTATGTTCTCTGTTCCACTTCTAGGGTGGTATCATTGTCCCTGAAAGTCATATGGGAGAGGTTTGGGAAGGATTGCAGTGAATGCCTTTGACCTTTCAATCTCTGCTTTTTGTCTCCTTCACTGCTTTGAAGTGGACATAGTTATCCTTTATTCCGTGCACAAGTGTTAACTGCTCCCTTTTGCTGCAGAGTTTTGATGCGGTGTGCTATTGTTGTGTTGTGTGATGTGGTGTAGTTCGTCTAGAAGCCTTTTGAGTGTGTGGATTCCTCTCAAGTGTAGGCAATGGGATGTGTGTGTGTGCAAGAGGAGCTGTGCAGACTAAAGCCATCAGTGCTGTCAGCCAGTGCAGTTCTGCGGCTCTCCTGGCTGGGCTCTCCCTAGTTCCGAGGTGAGGCCAGCCTGGATCCCAGCAGGTGTCACTCTTGGCTCACAGGAGAAGCCATGTGCGATCATCCCTCACTGCCACAGAGCTGCTTTTCCCTGGTGTGCTGCTCTGACACTGCCTTGCTGTGGCTGTCCTGTGTTCTGGTAATGTTTTGCCTCGGCTGCATGTATTATGGGAGGGAGACAGGATGGTGTTCCCATGTCTGAGTGTGCAACACATATCTGCCCAACATTCCTGCCACTGAGGAACACTAATTCAGTACAGACTGTGGATATAGCTGTTTTGGATGCAACCCCACAGTTAAAAAACATCTGTGATTTCCCTGTACCTGTACTTTTAGAGTAAGCAATTACATTTCTGCAGTTGTTTTGGTGCACTGGCAACAACATTTAATTCTTGATGCATTTCAATATGTAGCACTTTCCAAATGTGCAAATGATGTTGCCCTCATCCTTCTGGGTGGCACATATTGAAGATTAGAACTTGGGTTTCTTGTCTTGGGTGTTGTCATCAAGGGTTAGCCAAACCTGCCTAGTCTAGTTAATGACAGTTTTTTGACTGTAACACAGATGAAAAATTGCCCCTTGTCCTGCTGTGTTTCACAGATCTTTACAGCTGTATGAGTGTGAGAGACTTTTGGGTTATGGGGTGGTGTTACAGCTATACTATGGAAGGACCAGAGGCTTATTGGACTCTGGTTGATTGTGGAACATCTTTCTCATAACTGATTTTTTTTTAGGTTTTGTTTGTTTGTTTGTTTTTGTTTGGGGTTTTTTTTGGTTTTTGTTGGTTTTTTAGGATTTTTCTGAGGAACTGGGACACTTTTTACAAGCGTACCTCTACATTATTTAATACAACCTAAAGCACAGTTTGACCAAGGATGATACGTGTTGCTGATTAATATCAAAGCTTGCATGGGTATTTTTGACATACATAAATGCATCCATGTGTGTTTTTCTATACAGTAGGAAAGTCATAACATTGCACAAAAAAGCACAGTGTAACTATTAAACATATGCTAAAGCTCAGAGTTTCCATTAATTTAATATACCATGAGTAGCTGGAGAACAGACTGTATGAACAGCATATTCCTGCTATAAGTGAAATTAGGATTTGGGATCTCATATGTTTTGTATCACTTCCTTTTCTTGACTCCAGCTAAAAAGTATTGAAGTTCTTTATGATGAAGTCCCCCCAGTCGCTTTTTTGCTTCTCCTCCAAATACTTTCACAAATTATTAGCTTCAAAATTGATAGCACGGTCCTTCTAGTGCCAAGTGAAATGGAAAAATGAGATACTGGCACTCCAAGCTGTTGGAGTAGTTTGTGCTACCTGTGCATGGCGTTTTTTGGTATGCAGTTTGACTCCTGCAGGTTCCTGAAAGGAAAACCATCCTCAGAGCTTTTTTTTGGGGGGCAGGACCTGTGTGGGTGGTCTCAGTTAACAGTTTGGAACTGCGAACCAGAGAACTGTTCATTGGGGTGTACTGACTTTGGCACGAGCTCAGGCTTCCCTGGTACTGCAAAGCAGGCTGGCTCGCTTTCTCTGGAGCAAAGGCATCCAGGCTATGTCTGTGCCTTCAAGGGAGAGTCAGACTGCAGCGTGCTCTGCAGTGAGCAGAATGTGCCTACTAGCCAGAAAATGGGGGGAGGATATAGAAGAAGGCACTTCTGATTGCTTTAGGGAATGTGTAGCCAGGTTGCTGGCTTGTTGTCGTCTTGTCTTTTGCTTTATTTTTTTCTAATGCAACTGGTCAGATTACATGGGTTAGCATAGTAGATGAACCATATGCTAAGAAATATACCTGCTTGAGGCTATCACCACACCTTTGTTTCTTTGCGAGGATGTACGCTGGGAAGTCACTGAGCCAGGAAGCTTCAGGCATGTGTGTGGTCCTTTGTACCTAGCGCTGTCAGTAAATTGAGCCTTTTAGGTCTGAAAGGTATCACAGTAACTGTTTCTTTATTGTGCATTTGACAGGACGTTTTCTCTCATCCCTCCCATGATTTGTGACTTGCCTCCTAAAATGCTTGCACCATTCATTGAACATAGAATTACTGAGCATGTTGTTTTAGATAGACACCTTTTGTACATGCACTCTTAGGACAAAGCAAACTGTGCTCGTTCATGCATGCAGACCTAAGCCTCCCTTCCACCAAAACAATTAAACTCTAGAAGTGTGTCATAAATGTGACATCAATCAGCAATGTCAAAATCTGCTCACATAGCAGTGGGTAAACTGTTCTTTTCCCTTGTGACTTGCACATGTGTTCTTTCTCCATTTTCCTTTTTTCTTGGTGGAGACTTAGAGCTGGCTACTTGTCAAATGGTATAATGTGAAGTTAATCATGTGACTTGGGGAGAATGACACACTGACACTTTTCATAGTAATTGCTTCCTGCACTGGAAACATCCAGCTGTTTTGATGGAAATAATGTGATGTGACTGTGACAATACAGTCCCAAAGCCTGAAGACTAAAAATTGAAGCTCCTAGGTCCAATTTTAGCTGAAAAGTATGTTTTTTAACCTCTATGACACTGATCATAGATGACTACATATGGAAATTAAAGGATTCTCTAGAAATTTCTTCTAGTTGTTTGCAAATATAGATGTTTGTTTGCAAATATATGTGAAAATGTAGGAGTTTGTTGAATGACTTTTTGGAAAAGGATTATTTTTATGTCTTTGCAGCAATAAGTGTTAGAAATGCCCTTTGAAGAGGAATAGATTTTTGTTTTGGAGAGTTCAAATAGCAAAATCAGTACTGCAAGATCACTCTTTTCAGTTCTGATGCTATGCTAGTGTGGGCAGCAAAGGAATTTTGGAGGCTTTTTCCCTTGGAGGAGAGCGTATGACCAGTTCAAGTAGAATGGAAAGTCAGGTAAAGATTAGTCTGTAGTGAGACAACTCTGGAGTAACTTTTCATCCTATAAGCAAAACTATTGATGTAAATAACAGTCATTAAAGTTAGAGCTGGATGGGGAATATTTATTGTTTATATTTTTTGCCCACATGAAGCATTAAAGATTGGACAGTAAGTAGACTTTTAGTGAGACACATAAGTATTCTGTGAAAGGATGAATATGGTCGCTTCTGTATTTCCTCCTCCCCCCTGGCCCGCCCC
>VZTE01003193.1:11105-40414 GCA_013397775.1 Eulacestoma nigropectus
CCCCCCCTTCCCCCTGCCCCAGATAAAATTAGGATGAACAGACATCTGCTAAATCTTTAATGTCTCTAATGGCCTCTTGATCATTTGAATTTCAGATCCTGCGATCTTGGAACATGCTGATGGTTGAAGCTGAAGGTGCTGATTATTACTATTTTTTTTCTTCCCCTCATTCAGCCCTAGGATGCAACAGATAACACTGCTATGATACTAAAGGAGATTCACTGCTGAGATCTCAGCATCAAGAGAGTATAGGCTCTGCTTAATTGTATTCTAAAGGGAATATGCAGTTATGCCTCTTTCTTTTTGATGACAGTTATTTTAAGAAATCATTAAAAAAGACATTTCTTGAAGACTGTGGAAAGGCAGGTAGGCAATAGTGCACTATTAGTCATTGCCCATTGTGTTTAAAATATGATCCCAGAAATCTCATCATGTAACTTTATTAAGAGATGGATTTAAAATCCCTTAAGTCCCTTGTGTTTTGTCAATGGTGACAGATCCGTTGACGGAGCAACTGCTGGAAAAGACAACTCATGGGACTGAAATATGTTATTAAACCACAGTCTGCTTTTAGAAAATATAAAGTACAGGGACTTGAGTGTAATTTAGGCTGTGTGAATATGGCCCTCAGAGGGACCTCTGCATAGAACAAGTTACTTTTTTAACCTGCATCATACTGATGTTAGTTATGCCAAATGTCACTAAAAAATACCAAATCCAGGGATAGCTTTACTATGTCACAGTAGCCTAGTCTGGATTAAATTCTCTGTGTCTGTCTGAAGAAGACCTGGAAGGTAATTCACTACTACAATTGATTTATTTTGACTTACGCTGGTCGCTGGGGTATATACTCCACTTTCAGTTTTCAGTAGTAGATATTGCACAGTTTCTTCTCTTTTAGTCAGCTTTGTGTGAGGTACCTTAGGACGACGCTTTTCCTTGAGGCAGGAAAACAGGGTTGCAAGACATTTGCAAAACTGTAGTTATTTACATCTGGAGGTCTTATCTGCTTGTAGGAATACCAGTAGATACTGTGGCTGATTAATTTTTTTTTTCCTCCCAAAGTAGCAGTTTTTATCTTTCTGGGCAGTACCAGATTCTGCTTTACCTTTCTTGAGAGCCCTTCCATATTATTATATTATGTTATATTATATTATGTTATATTACACTATACATAAAATATCTTTTATTATTTTAGACCCATTAATGTTGAAAAAGACCACTAAGAACATCAAGTTCAACTGTTATTTTTGCGCTTTCATTTTGCAATGGGTGTAAAGCCATTGAAGACAGAAACTGATACATATCCAAAATAAAATCTTTGCTCTTATTGATGGGTGGAACTAGATACCAGGTAAGTAGATGCCAGATTTTGGAATTTGCTAATTGTAGTTCAATGAATGCAATAACTATAATATATAATGCTGTGTCCCCTATTTTCCAGCTTAAAAAGTTAGACTGAAATGAGTACTTTTATGGTTTGGTGTTTCAAAACTCTCAGTAGCTTTCTGTGTTTAGACACAGCATTTTAAAGTGCAGTGCCAGCTTTACTTCGATCCCTTTCATCTTAAGGAAAGATGCCTGTTATTTACTGCTCAACTGTCATTGTCACTTTCAGTTATCATGGATCGCTGTTCACTGAATTACTGCAGGAGGACTGCAGGTAGACTATTCAAGCACCTCCCTCACTGTAGTGGATCCAGGTGGATGCTAAGCTTGTCAGAGAGGTTTGTGGTACATAAGGCCTTGTATTCTGCAGACACAGAGCAGGTATCTATGCTGATTCTTAACCTGCAGCCTTGATTTTGCTGCCAGTGGCAGGAGAATGGTATGTGTGTTGGACCGTGGCAAGGATAGATTAGATGCCCTTAAGTATGTCTGCTTTTCATCCTTTCAGAAACTGAAAGTTTCTGTGTGATGGCTAATCTGCCCTGTGGTGGATAGAAAACCCATGTCTACATCTTTGTTGTACAGGGCTATGAAGTGATCTGAACAGCAGGGAATTTGGATGCTATAAAGCTCCACTTTATTTGTTTTGTTTGACCCCTGTGTTGATGACATATATATATAGGTTGAAAGCGGCCAGCTGCAATGTGACATAGAGGGGAACATTCAGCAGAAATGGCCATAATCATGAACAGTGTCTGCGTTTTCTCACTTTAACTTAAAATCTGGTGGTTCTTTCGTGGACTGAGGTGACTTGATAGTACTCTAGCATACCTCTTCCTCTTTCCAAAGATTTGTTCTTGTCTGTAAAGTGACTGTTTCTGCAAGATGTAAACTGTGTTTGTAATCTATACAACATGTTTTGCAACTCCCACTGGATTTTTAAAGTGCATTTTCCTTGCAATTGCAGTTGCCTGGCTATTGTGTGTCTTAATTGCACCTGTAGTTAAATATCTCTCCAGTTCAGCATGTAGCTTTGTGGCACCCCATATTCAGTGTGTCCCGTTCATGTGCAAGTATGATGGTGGTGGTCAGGGCTTCTCTTGTGTGTGATGCCAGATGCACAGAGATGCACAGGGATGAGCTATCAGAGGTGATTTTGAGGGTGTTCTGAAGAAGAGTAGTTGGCACTTTATGAAGACAGAAGTTTGTTAAGGTGTCTGACTATTGACATGAGAGGATCTGATAGTCCCTGGATGGATGTGACTCCATGTATTTCATCCCTACTAAAATCTGAAGGATATTAAACATACTTTCTCACACTGTAGATCTTTACTTCTAGTAATGTGATCGTGGACTTGCTTTGTAAAAGAACTCTCCTTTTTTTCCTCACACAAGACTAAAGAAAAAAGTGTTTTAAAAGAATAAATAAACAGAGGCAAATGATCTCTTAGCATAGTTCTGGTTAACATTGTCTGCCGGTTTTTCTCAAAGGTATCATCTCTTGCTCATTTTAGAAAACTCTTCACATCTGAACAGCAATGCAGATGAAACAGAGACCATTTAGTACGTGAATCTGATAGTTTTCATGAATTTTACTGCTTGTAGAATCTATATTAATAAAATATGGTAAACAAGACCATACGACTCATCTATTTTTCATGTCTTTTTGTGTCTCTGTTTCTGTAATAACCTGGTTTTGATATACTGTATTCCGGAGTTCAGTACTTAAGACAGTTGCTTTATTATTATTACTGAGCAACTGTATTCTAGACGGTTTCTCTGATGTATTATATCTTGCTCAGTCTGTTAAACCAAGACCTTCAGAATGCCTGACCACAGTAATCACATCATTTTTTCATCCCTACTTCCAATCTTTAGTTGGTGACTCCTACCATACATCATCACCATATATCCTCATTTGAGCAGTCCAATTTACATATTGTTGTGATCACACTGAAAGTTCTAATAAATTTCCCTTGGTGGCAGAGACCTATGTGAATAATGGCTGTGCCTAAAACTGCCATCTTAATACCTTTGAACATGTCATCTTCCTGGAGCTTATTACTCAAGTTTTACCAGTGCCCTGTAACTGATGTGCCTGCGTGATGGTCTTCGAAAACACTGTGAACTTTCCATTGCCTGTGGTGACACTGCAAGTACTTGCAGTCCTTTAGGTCTAGGTAAGCAAACTGAAAATGACTCTTTAAGTGTGATGTACAAGGTGCTGATCACTTTCTTCCATGCCTTCATGAACCTTGTCACAGAAGAGAGCTTTTGCTTTTGTCATGAATTTTATTACAAAGACTGTCTTGGAACACTGTATCATTTACAAATCATTTATGAATGGGGTGACATCAGGCTGGTGACTGGTCACTAGTGGGGTTTTGCAGGTCTCTGTCTTAGGTCCAGAGCTCTTCAGCATCTTCATAAATGACTTGGATGCAGGACTTGAAGTGATACAAAGTAAGTTCACAGATGATACAAAACTGGGAGAAGCTGTTGACTCTCTTGAAGACAGAGAGGCCCTGCAGAGAGACCTCGACTGTGGGAGCCGACAGCTGTTCTGACAGTTTCACAGACATTGACTTGGACACAGTCGTTATATATACTTGAGAATTTGGTCGGTACCCCTGAGAAGCTTAACATCAACAAGAAGCAAGAAATTATAAACAACAGATGAAGAAAACACAGCTGCTCTAGGGAGGCTGTTATTTACTTAGCTTTGTTTTAGATGGGTGTTGGTAGCAAGCAACCAATAGCTTGTNTTGGTAACAAGCAACCAATAGCTTGTGGGGTGTTAACTTAGAAGTCAGTGGGGATACAGTACGAGTGCCAAGAAACTATATAAATTAAGCTTTGTAGAATAAAGCTTGCTTTTAGCTCTCACCTGAAGTGTCAGTGTGTATATGTGTCGCTACCGGTCTCAACAGCGACACTCGACTAATTAGGGGGCTGGGCAATCACCAACTGTATGAAGTTCAACAATGGAAAGTGCCAGATTCTACACCTGGGATGGGGCAACCCTGGATGTGCATGTAGAGTGGGGAAGGGGATGCTGGAAAGCAGCACCACAGAAAGGGACCTGGGGGTCCTGGTTGATGGTCAGTAGGATCTGAGTCAGCAGTGCCCTGGAGCCAGCAGGGACATCCCTGTCCTGGGGACACCAGGCCCAGCATCACCAGTTGGGCCAGGGAGGGGATTGTCCTGCTCTGCTCTGGGCTGGGGCGGCCTCACCTTGAGTACTGTTGGCAGGTTTGGGCACCAAAACATAAAAAGTACATTAGAGATCATCCAAAGGAGTGACACGAAGATAGTGAAGGGCCTTGAGGGGAAGCCCTATGAGGAGCAGCTGAGGGCACTTGGTCTGTTCAGCTGGAGAAGAGGAGACTGAGGGGAGACTCATTGCTGTCTGCAACTCTCCTGTGAGGTGGAGGGGCAGACACTGATCTCTGCTCTGTGTGACCAGTGACAGGACCCAAGGGAATGGCCTGAAGCTGTGTCAGGGGAGGGTTAGGTTGGATGCTAGAAACAGGTTCTTCCCCCAGAGGGTGGCTGGGCACTGGAACAGGCTCCCCAGGGCAGTGGTCACAACACCAAGTGTGCCAGAGCTCAAGGAGCATTTGGACAACGCTCTCAGACACATGGTGGGATTCTTGGGGTGTCCTGTGCAAGTCCAGGAATTAGACTTGGATGATCCTTCTAGGTCCCTTTCAACTTGGATATTCTGTAATGATGTGTGATCCAAGCACTTGTCAGCAAGATTATATTCTGGCCTATTTCTTTTCTTTAACCAACTTTTCCAATTCAATATTTATCTTCATATTTTGTACAAAAGATAGTGGAAATACTGGTGATGGGGGGAAATGTGATCTACTTCCCCACTTTCCTTACTAAATGTCTGTTCTCCCCATATTGTCCTACCTTCCCCACCGCTAGTTCTGGCCACTCCCTCGGGTTTTTTCTATTGGTTCCAGTACCCCAACTCTGCCTATGTACTGCCCCCATGCCTGGAGACCATTCTCTCCACCCCCCCTCATCCCCATAGAAAAGTAAGCTGCGGCTACGTGACTCGCTCTCTGCATGGGGAACCAGTGTGGCACCATGTGAGATTAAAGCTCTCATGTCCTCCATGTGGAAGCCTCTTCTCTGCCTCCTTTACCACCACTGTGTTGCAGAGCTGACAGCTAGCCGGAGCGAGGACGCGGGGCCGCCTAAAGGCTGCGGGAAGCGGCTGGCCACTCTCCCTGCCATAGCCTCGCTGTGCTCTCTGGGAAGGTTGCAGCATGCCATACCAATGCAATAACAACAAACTGCAACAGGGAAATAACTGGATCCATATGGAAGAACTGAAGTGCTATTTAGGTTAAGGTTTGCTTTAGCTAGGGAGGGACATGCTAGGGGATTATGAGTCAGGACTGAAAGTTGCTGAAACTGTATTGGGAAACAGCATTTATGGGAATGTGTATGTGACTGGCAGTTGTTGCAGGCTCCCTCTTTTAGTCAAATGCACTGTAGATGCAGTTATTGAACAAGAAGTATTGTAAATAGCTGTTTGATCTTTATTTTTCTTGTAAGTATGCAATCTATCTTAGCCTCCTCTGCTCTGTGGGCTTTACTTGTTTCATTTGGATGTGCTTTGCACCCTCTGACTTGACTGATTAGAAGAAGTGTAGAGAAAATGAATGTTGGGGCAATCCATTGCACTAGGACAATTTTATGAAGACAAATCACTTGCATATAATAGATGTCTTGAAGTTTTTTCTGTTAATTTCCTACATGAGCTGGCTACTCTGTAGCCAGAAAAAAGGCTATTTTCATCTATAGAAGGAACACTGTCTTCAAATGGATCAATAGACAGAAGCATAGTGAAAATGGATGTGAAAAAGGACAATACACTGCTACAGGGCTGATAAGATCGCTCATGTGACAGTGCCACAGTTGGAGGAATGTAGTGGATATCTGTTGCATGTGGGGTGTAACTGTTACTTGAATGTGATGGTGATTTCAAAGCTAAGCAGTCTCTAGGATCATGAGAGATTGGGGAAGGAAATCTTTAGAGTTGAGTGGGTTTGGTTTTGGGTTTATCTATTGGTGTTTTTTCCCCAATGAAAAAAGAGTGTCCAACCTAGGGCAATAGCTGCTAGGCCAGCGGTCTTGCTAAAATGCTTGGGAAAGCTGGTTCAAGACCCTGCTTCAGGTTGGTGAAAGCAGCAAGTGATGTTGGATTTCCCATCTTCCAGGTCCGTATCTTACCCAGGAGCATTTAGAAAGAGGCTTTTCCTCTGCTTTTTCTTTTATTTTTAACTTTTTCTCTGATGCAGAAGGAAAGCAAATATTCTTTCTTGCAGAATGGCTCTCAGATTTTTTGTAAGTGGTATAGGTTAGGACCTGATGTTGTTAAACAGTGGGTATGCGGCCCTTTCACTGAAGGCCACTTTTGGTATTAAGGGTCTGATCCAATTTCTGGTGAAATTGCTGTGCATTTGGCCTAGGGAGCCAGTAGGAATAAACACACAACATGCTGGGAAAATATGTGTTGTGTTGGGGACTGGGAAACTGAGTTCAACTCCTGCTTTCTCTCTTTTCTGTCCCTAAGCAGAAGATGAATGATTTCATGATAAAAATACCCAATATCCTTTAAAAAAAAAAAAAGTTTTAAGATTCATCTTATCATTAATCACTTGCTCAGGCTGCTATTTCAGCTCTTTGCAAAACTGTGGAATTGAAGCCAGAGCTCACTTGGTGTTCAGATGTTCAAATCCACTTGATTTCTTAGGAATTTGTTGATTTCAAAGGAAGTGAGGTGATTTCAGCAGTTCTGACTCTTGCTCCAGATGAGAAAATGCCTAGTTAGGCACACAAGTGGTCTCACTAATGTTTCAGTAATGGCTTGATGGACACGCTATGCAAGATCACTTTCAGGACAGACAGTGATTTAGGGGGCTTTTTGACCACGCTGATGAGAGGGCCTGATTTCTTTCTTACCCTCTGCCAGGTATGCTGAAAATAAGACTTCTTTAATGCTCCTCAGATTGAGCCCTTCCATATTATGTATCAATATGGAAAATTGTATTTGGTTTCAGTGTTTATTATTTATGAAACATGGATGTAGACACCCTTACAGACAATACATTCATAGTGCCCACAGAGTGAAAACAAGTCCAGAAAATGCCAAGGCCATTGCCTATCTGTTCATCTTCTCTTCTCTGCCACTAAGTATTGATTTTTGAGTTGCATGTAGAATTTTATATCCTAGATGTAAATAAACAGACTACCTCTCTGTAAGATATTTATAGCAGTTTGTCACCGTGTGCATCATTCCAGTACCATGGTTGTACAAGCATATGCTGAGTTGTTGAAACACAGTCTGACAGGTGGCTGCAGTGTCTAATTACAAAAGGGTAACACAGGTTTATGTTGTACGTGTATGTAAACATCAAATGGGCAGGTTGTCCAAGACATGCTGAAAAACAGGAGAAAGAGCTAGGCAGTAATGACTTTGCTGAACTTTCACACTAACTTTGCAGGGTGTCTTCTCCTTGAGAGCTCTAGCACATTAGTCTGTTGAGCTTCTTACATCAGTGTCCCGGTTTGAGACAAATTTGGAGGAAATGATCCTGTGATAGAAGGCAGGTTACAACCACCCCTCCCCCACCAGGTTTGGGAAAGAAATATTCCTCGGTGGAAAGTGAAAGAGAAAAAAACCTATTTATTTAACAAACACACAGGGAAAAAAAAAAATTTCTAAATATAAAACCTCTTGCTGTGGAGAGAAACCTGGGAAGATTTTAGAGTCCTTCTTTGGCTGTGGTCTCTCTGTCTCCTCTTTGGAGCTGGGTCAGCGTGGGCTCCCCCTCCTGGCCTCGGTGGAAAGTTCTCCCTGTGTGTCCTGATGTTGAAACAGTCTAGAAGAGAAAAAGGAAAAAAAACCCGAAGTCTCAGGAAAAAAAGTTTCACTCTCCACCTCTCTCTGGAGAAACAGAGCCAAAAGCTGGGAAAAGCCGGGAAAGGGTGCTTCCTCCACTCTTGCTGCCACAGAAGGAGGCAGAGGAGTAGAGTAGAGGGACCTTGGAGCACAAACAGCTTTGAAAAGTTTGCTCATTTTTATTCTCTTCCCCCTCTCGGGCTCACTTTAAAGGCACAGTAAGGCACAGGAATCATGTCTGGGCATAGGGCAGGCGATATGGGATACAACATCATAAAGTCACCCCAAGACAATCAGATGTGGAAAAGTCAGACTTGTCTCCTGTGACCTGGATGTCTACATCAGGAGGTAGACAGAGGTGGGAAGTAGTCTTTCTTCTCTCACATGTCTCTTCAGCTAGTGCTTATAGGGATCAGTTCATCTTGGTTACCTTTCCCCTGTTGGAAGAATGCAGTGGCAGGTATTAGCTATGTTACTACTGCATGTGTGGAAGGAGAGGTTACAGTCATCCAGCGTTTTGAACTATGTGTCAGTTGGGTTTAACTGAATTCATATTACATTGCTGCTTTGGGGCAGGGGATATCAGTGAAGCAGCTGCAACCTCTTCATGTTTGACTCATTCTAAAAAAAAGAAAAAAGAAAAGAGCTAAATTGTTTTATGTGTCAGCTAACTGTAGTAGGAAAGGCAGACTCTGAGATATTAACTGCTATGTGAAATCTGTGGTTTGGTAGACTGTCCCCAGATTAAACTCTAATTTGTTGTTTGTATGAAACTAGTAATTTGAGACTCCAGTGAACTGGGACATTCATTGCTGGGGGCACTGCACAGTATAGACCCAGAGCAACGTCTCTGCCACTAAAGAGCTGCACTCTGATGTCCAAGATAAGCAAATGACTGGAGTCTATAGCTGGTCAGATGTCCAGCTGGACACAGACCCTGTAGTCCAACATCTCATAGAGTGGATTGTGTTACCTTCTAACTGAAGTAGTAGTGTACAGCCAGTGATCCATGAAAAATCTGTCATACCAAAAGAGTGCAGCAGAACATAACTTGCCAGTGCCCTGATGCTGTGTATTTGCTTGACATGAAGGGCAGGTCTGGTGTAAACAACTGGAGTTCTTGGTGCAAGTACAAAGCCAGCTGACATTTCCAACACTCGCTTTGCTCCAAACTTTATGCAAGACAAACCAGACTCTGCCTGCCCAATAAAGAGGGAAAGGTGAGGAGGTGGAAGGAATCTCTATTGTATTATTGGAGGCAAAAATATGGAATTTGGTTTGGTTTGGTTTGGTTTGGTTTTTGGGCTGGTACATTGGACAATAGTATGAATGGAAGTGCCACCTTTTCTAGAGCTGCTGGTAAAAATGATGGCATCTGTTAAAATACATAGCTTCTGAGACGTCTGAGAACTGTTTTATTTCAGGTTGAAATCTAGCACTGGAAGTGCTAATGAATATTTTTCTTCTGCTTTTCATCTGTGAATAATTGGTGAATAAATTATTATATTGTTAGCATGAAACTGTATTATTCGTGTTTCTGGGGTTTTTTTGTAAAGACGTGAGTCATGAACAAATAGTGATAATAAATTTTGGTTGATGTAAAGTCAATAACTAACTGAAGTACCGGAGCTAGATGTTTTTATAATGTACCAAACTAACAGGAGTGTGTGTGTTTTTAGGCAGGAGCTCCATAAATACCTAGGAAATTGCTTTTTAAAAGTACCTGATACATTTCAATGTCTCATTGAACCTTTTTGACCCAAGGACTTGCAGAGAAATACTTCCTGTTTTCAGGAGAGCTTCCTACTTACACAAAGAATGTGAAATGACCATGGAGAAATCCACCTCTTTATTTCTGACCCAGACCTTCAAATGATGTCTCTTTGATTTCCACTACCCTTCCCCATTTGTTATTAACAGGAGGTAGTTAAAATACATGCAGGTATTGATATGTATTGATATGCACTTCCAAAGGCAATGATTTTTTTTCATTAAAGCCATTTCCCCACAAATATGTGAAAAAATTAAAATTAAAGCTATATCTGTGCTATATTTCAGAAGGATACCAACTTGTATCAAAAACCACTGTCCTTCACAGAGGCAGTCCAAGTGGAGAGGAAATATAGAACTGTAACCCTGAGCTGCACTTATACTTGTCACAGGTGTACTGGGAGACCTTGAGGAAGCCCTGGTGGAAGTTTCTCTCAGCTTCTTAGCTCTAGTTTTGCTGATATCTGTTTAGGTGGTAAATATTCAAGAAACGTTCTGTCTAGAGATATATACACCAACTTGCACCTACAGTCTTGCTCTCAAGACTTTGGCAATATAAATAATCTGTAGCCTGGAAAGCAAGGCTTGTTTTCCCTTTGCAGCATAATGGCACTTGAAATTCCTCTGCTGTCCTAGGTTAGGTGTATGCTGACTCAGCAGCATGAGGAGATGCTACAGAAATGTCTTTGTATGTGCTATGGGTTTGTGACTGCTTCCACAGCCATGTAAATCAGAAGTAACTGCTGAAATCAGTTTTATGTACTGGTATATAACTGTGGGAGAGAGAAAAAAATTATTTTGAAAAATGGGAATGGCAGCTTGCTTAATGTTTCTTTCCTTGCCTTAAAAACCAAAATGTGTTGATGATGTTTTTCTAACGGGCTCTAAAGGCTTAGCCCTTAAAACTAGCAGGTTCATCAATAAGAGAATTGTTCCTGGCAAGGGAGAACTGCCAAAAAATATGCTTAATTTCTGGTACAAAGAAAGAAATACTGATGTAATAAACAAATTAGTTTTGCCATTCGATTATGCAGCTAGCGTTATGAGTACTATAATCTCAAAGTTGTTTCTAGTTTATATTTTGTTTCCTTCCTGTTGGATCATACAAATACTGCAAAATATTTTTAGTTTAAAATGGGTGAGTACTGTGAGAGTAAAACTTCCCTCCAGTCTTTCTCCTGTTAACTTGCACAGTGCAATGTGAATGCAGTTGCCTATCAAACACGTCAGCTGCCAGCATACTGACCTCCCATCCTGGCTGTCTGTTCTCATTAGATGATGTGGATAATGTCCATGACAGAGAAGGCTACATCATGTTGGCAAGGTACCCTTGTAACACGTTTCTCTAAGATACTACCTTCTAATTATGAAACAAGAACTTTCTTCTGGGTTGTGTTTTTGCCATCTAGTAACTTTTTTCTTCTGTAAGGTAAAGAACATTTGGTTTTCATATTTTGTAAACATAAAAAAAGTGTTTAAGGGCTCAGGGTTGCTTCTGACTTTGTAATATGTACTGCTGTGGACCTGAGCAGTCAGCATCAGTTCTTGGGTGGCATGCCCCAGAGCAAATGCTGGACTCTGTTTTCATTTTGAAAACTAGAAAACAGACAATTTGGACCAACAGATTTCATGGCTGTTATAAAGCTGTGACTGAGAAAACAAGATGCCCAGCTGGTGGTTACTCTCTTTGCTTATCACCTGGTTTTGTTTTATTTTAAAATTGAAGTGCAGTGATTCTTTACCAATGCTTTGACGGAGCGTCGTCTGCTGTGAGGTGCTGATTACCCCTTTGTACTAATGTAATCTTACTCTTATGAAGTTCTCAAAGCATGCTGTAACAGTTATATTTATCTCCATTTATCATCTGGAGAAATGGTCTGAAAAAGAGGAACTGATGGCCTCCCTGAGTTTTAAAACTGTGTTCTAAGGCAGAATTAGGAAAAACTCAGTTTGCAAGCAGTGCTTTACCCCCAAGATGTCGTTCCTAATTCAGCTGTCTGAACACCAGTTGAATTCTCATGCCTGATATTATTGTCCAAAGTTTGTTGTATTCTTACTGAACAGCAAATAATAGCTGGTCATCTAAAACTTACTGCTGCCAAAAGCTGACGGAAACTGATCAACCTTTTTTCTCTCAGGAAGTAATATGGGTGCAGATTTATAGAAGTGGGCTAGTTTTGCCAAGTAGAATAGGAATGAGGTTGGGACTTGGAAGAGTGGGGTTTGGTTTCTTAGATCTGTCAAGAATTGCTTGAGAAGCAGTCCCCAGAATCTTTAAGATGTTGATACTGGGATGTAGGCAGAATTCGGGTATCTAAGACTGGAAGCACAGTCCTTAAAATCCACTGTGTCAGTCTAAAGGCATGTGTGGTCATTAGGGAATTTCCACAAGGCTCTGCCTGGCCATGTGCTCTGGACTCCCTTGAGAATAGCACATCTCTGCCTTCTCGTCTCTGCCTCATGAGTCTTCCACTAAGCTGCTTGCAGCCTTTCTATTTCCAAGCGACATCTTGAGGGATATGTTTTGAACATGGCAATGCATACTACAAGATCAGTCAAAAGTCTCAGTTCAGATTTGAAAAAAAAAAGAGGGGGGAAATTGTGGGAGATAGGAAAAGCCTTATAGAATAAGGACCTTTTTCACCTTTGTTAAATCCTGTTCACTTCTGTTCACTTTTTCTCACCAGCAGGCACTCTGGAAAAGGTTCAGCTACAGGTCAGATAACCAGAGAACAAATTGTATGGCTAGTGTGTGGTCACCTTGTGCATGAGACAGTGATTGGTTGAGGAGATGCCTGGACACTACATGATCAGAAAGGTGGTTGGGTAAAAGTATGCATGAACAGCTATGCCGCAGTGGCAGGCAGCCAATGCTGCTCGTGTTGCTTATATTTAGAGCATGAAGAGGTCTGTTTTTTTGCAATAAACGATTTTCTTAGGAACAAGCAAGAAGGAGGTCCATGTATCTTTGCTCCTCATTGCTACATGAAATGATGGTGAAATTCTTACACGCATGGTTTAGCTTTTATGGCAGTCTCCTGCATACGGAAAACTGAGAATTTATTTCCCCCACCTGCCTGTCTCCCACTTCAGTTTGTATCATTCTCTGCCCAGGACTGACTCTGAGTTCCCAGGCTCTGAGGTTTCCTGGCTGATAGAGTAGTGAAAGGTGCAAGTTTGAACCTCCTGCAAGCAGAAGAGGAAACTGAAATTGGACTTCCTTCATCTTGGACACATCTATGATCATTGGGGCATTGGGTAAGAGAGGAATGTCACTTCATTTCATGTCAGCTATGTTTCAGACAAAAGAGTGATAGCTGACTGGCTGTCAGTAGAAAGATCTTCAAGCAGACAACTCACAAAGATGTCAGGTGCGTGAACTCTAAAAGAGGAAAACGCACTCCTGCAGCAAAAGCAAGATGCACCTTCTGGAAAAGGTAATTTGGATGACATTTAGCTTAGCATGAGCATTGTATGAAGACCAATGGTATATGCTGACTTTCTCCATTGGGCACTTGGTGAGCTTAAAATCCTCAGTCACTGTGATGGATGACACTGCTGAGAATGACTTAGGGATCTGTGGTGCTCTTCAGGGCAAGAAACAGTCTCTTTGGAGGCCTGATCCTTGTCTTCTCCGCAATTCAATTTCCCATTTATGACGAGAGTAATCAGAGCTGCTAAAATGAAGTGTTCTGCATACCCAGGATGAAATGGGTAGAGAATTTTGAATCCAGCAGCCCTAGAAGTTTCTCTAAGCAGCATAAATGTCAAGATCTGTTGTTGGATTTATTTGTAAGGGTATGTCTGGAAGATGTGATGAATGTATTTATCTGAAGCTGTGGAATGGAAAGCTAAGGTCTTATATTAGGTCTTAAAATCCATTTTCTGTGATCAATTTGCTGGAATTTCACGTATGTGACTTAAGGGTTATTTTAAAGCAGAAAAAAGGCAGACAACACTTGTTTTTTTCTCCAAAATAACCTTCTTCAATTCATTCCCCTGCCATTCCCCTGTAACCTTGACTATTATAAGCTTCTATGTGTAACATAGAAGGATAATTTACAGCAAGATCTCTGCTCCTTTTTGTCCTCAGGTCCTTGCCTTTCATTTTGATGGTTTATCTTCTGACTTGCATAATTTGAAAAGGAGGTTGAATGGATGAGTTTAGGGCTTATATTTGCAAAAAAAGTGTTATTAGAGTGCTAGAGAAATCAGGATTTATGGTTCATTCAAATGCAGCAATTCTTGAATTTCCTAATAAATTGGGATATGATTAGTCTTCTGAGTGTGTCTGTATGGTCCATTACTGTCTGAGTCCTGTGTTGGTTTGAAAGACAGGTTCCTGCCAAGGAAGGCGGGAACCTCCCTTGGAATGGAACATACGACTCTCTTACTTCCAAATTATCATAACTTTGAAATTACAGGGTTTCAGCCAACATATGGGAAAGGGAATAACAGTTATTTTACTAGAATACGTATGTATCACAGGGCAAACAAAGAACAACAACAGCAGCAACAAACAGAAAAAGAACCAGTAACCCAGTAACAGCCTTCTCGCCGCCGGAGGCTCTTTCCCCTTTGGTGCAGTTCTGGTCACAGCCGGCAGGGGCGCTGGTGGCTCCTGGCTGGGCAGGGCGGGTGCGATGATTCCCTCGCGGCTGCAGGGGGCGCTGTGGCGCAAGCTCGGCTGTCTCTCTGCAGGCGGTAATGGTAGCTCTGCTGGAGGGAGAGACACCAAAGAGGCTTTATCTTCCAAACTCATGTGGTCAGCCAGTCTCAGTGCCACTCCGGGTGGCAAAATGGACTGTAGCAGGAACCTCAGAGCAGCAGGCTGGAACAGCAGAGGTGGGCACACCCAGGGTGGCAAACAAAGTGTAGCAAAAACTCCAAAGCTGTGCCAGGAGCCGCGGGGCTTCGGGTGGACATGGGGTGTTGGGTTAAAGTGTAGCAAAAAAGCCCTGAAGCAGCAGCAGAAAACAGCAGGGCTGGGCGGTGGCAGACGGGTTGCCGCAGGCAGCTGCGGCAAGCAGCTGGGAGATGCTCCCTCTGGAGGCGGGAGGGGTTTGGGGTCCCCGTCCCAGTGAGGTCAGATGTTGGAAAGGTCCCAGTTCAACTGCTGCTCTTGTGAGCAGAAGCTTATCCACGGTAAGGAGAAGAAGTGCAGGACAAAAACTCCACAGTGGCAGCGAATCCTCTGGGCAGCAACAGTCCAGCACCAAAACACCATGTGTCCCCACTCCGATCCCGAGAGCAAGAGAGCGAGTGAGGGCCAAGCCCAGCCCCTGACGCCCCAGCCAAAATCTCACTGTATCTCTGCACTTCCCAAGAGAAAGCCCCCCAGCTCAGAGACGGTGGCAAACTGCACCCTTCCCCCTCCTCCTCCTCCCAGCCACATCTTTTGTCTCTTAAGTATCGTCGTTATCATCTCTTAGGCAACAAATGGGAGAAAATTCCCTGAGAGAAAGAAAAAAAAAGGAAAAAATCCTAACATCCAGCAAGTCCATAGCTTTTAATTTTGCCTAAGGAACTGTGAATTCAGAAGGATTTTATCTGCTTTCTGCAAAGGAGGTTTCTTTTACGGCTGTGGTTTTCCTCTTCTGAAGAAAATTCAAAACTATTACCTGGTAGTGTGAAGAGGCAAGTGGGTAGTGCATTCCTTATATTGTCTGTGCTTGTGGTAAATATTGTTGAGGACAAGGCAATGAATAAAAAGCCTGAGCTTTAATTGACAGATTCAGACATGAAGGGAGACCTGTTTGGTGCATTTCTCAGTACTGGGCAAACAGAAGGTCAAGCTAATTAGTTCTCTCGATAACTTGCTTACTCCACTGTGGGAAAACTTAAATGCGTGAACAAAACTGGTTTGCAGAACAACAGAAAATTACCGTCTAAAGTCATTAAAGAAACATTAAGGAAATCACAAGTGTAATGCACCTGAGCAGATTACAAGGTTTTGTTAAACCAGTGCATATTTAAAATTAGGTCTAATTTCTGTGTTCATTTAATGCACCTTCACCTCTTTAGTTCACTCTTGTGAATTTTAACAAAGGGGGAGCTGAAAGTGTCCCAAGATGGCACTGGTTTTGCACAAAGTGTTCAACAAGTTGTTCTCTGGCCAGATTTAACAGCTGACAGTCCTTCATCTAGTTGGTTTCCAAACAGTATGTTTGTCAACGTATATCTTATAATTATGGAAGGTTAATGTCATTCTGGTAAGGAGAAATCATTCAAGTTAATGTATTGCAGATTGAAGAATGTTTACAGAAGTCTTGTGACTTGAGTCTTCATGGAAATTTGATGTGATGTACTCCACTAGATCAGTGAATGTATATTTATTATCTGGGATAATAGCTCTAATGATTAAAAAGTGTTGTAGTCTTTTTGTAAAAGGTTAGCACTTTGCTTCCCTGTTCCATATCCTACACACTTAGAGGACAGGAAGGCTGTCTCTGCAGTATGCTCTGGTGTAGTTATGGTATGCTATTTCTCATCAGCCCAAGCTCTCTGCTTTTGCATCCTGATCTAACTAGTGGTGGTGTAAACCCAGTTGTGTGTCAAACAGTTTTCTTTTAACTGGTAGGGCTTTTAAACATATTGTTATTAGCATGTATCAATGGCAATCAAACAGGATCAGGATCCTGGAGTGCTGCACAAATGTCCTTTTAAGATCTACACACATAGAAATCCAAATCAGCAGGTAGAAAGGAGAAGAAAAGAAATAGATTTGTTAGCTATACATGGGAAGTTAAGTCCAGGGGAAATAAAATAATTTACTGTAGCTCCCTTGGGAAAGCAAGTCTAGGGAAAATAAGAGGTTGCAATTTAGATTTCCTAAATGTGGTCTGATTCCCCAGCAGCAGAACTGCTTTGCACATTGATGCATCTAGTCCAAAACCCAGAAGGTTTCAGCACTGTGGGTTTAACTGCTTTGTGCAGTGAAAGAATAAGCCTCTGGGAAAGTGTCCTAATGCTTTCTGGCAACAGTTTTAGTGGTATCTAGTCTTTTTTAACAAGTTACTTGTTTCCTTAATGCTGTTCTGTAGTTCAAACCCTAAGTGGATACAGATTTCGAAAGTAAAAGTAATGTGCTGGTAAACTCATGTTAAAAAATGAGAAGTATTTAAGTGTATTTTTTGTTGGCTTTCTCTGGCAAAAAGGGCCTGTGTTTTAGCAAGTATAGCAACAGTTGTTTTAAACTCAATAATTAGGATTTAAAAAAAAAATTTGAGGGGGTTTCTAAATATGAATATTGTAGGAAAGTGTGTCTAATTTTAAGTTTCTCTTAAGTGTGTTTAAAGCCTAAATGTCGGCTCTTCTGTAATCAGGATCGTTTCTGTTTACAATGTAGTTTTATGTTTAACTTCCCTCTTGAAAGAGCAGGGAAAAAATTGTTTTTATTGGTATCTATATAGCTAATCCTTCTCTTCTTACACTTTTCCATGGTATATTTCCTGCTGGCTCCTTCTGTTTTACCTTGACATCTAGACTTGAATCATGTATAAACAACACCTGATGGTGTCAGTGTGACCACTGCATACATGAGTGTCCTCGCAGTAGTGCCCTGCCAGCAGGGATGACATTCCAGCCCCGAGTTTGACATTGATACCTGTTACAAAGGCAGCGAGGAATGTTATTGCATGCTTGTGTTTAAAACCACATGTATATGATTTTAAAGTGTTTTCTTTTTTACTTAGTATACATGCAAGTCAGCCTACCCCACCCCACGCTGCTGGTTTAATTTCTGACTATGAAACCAGATATATATATATATATATATATAAGAATTGTGTGTACATATAAGAAAAAAATATACTTTTTAATATTTAATATCTGCATTTGTGTGTTGCTAAACTAACCTTTGAACTTTTTTTGGATGCATATGCTATTTTGATGTATCTATATTATTTTGTTGGCCTTTCAGAAAAATCTAAAGAAATCGTTTAACAGACTTTTTTTTTCTTGAGAACTTGGACACTTTTTTTTTTAGCTGTTGTCAAGATAAATGAAAGTTTCCATGTATCATCAAGACATGTCCAGTGAAAAGATCTTTCTTTTGGGTCTGTGTGAAAAAAATTGCCCATGTGCATAAGTGAAGTCTACTTGAACTGTATTACTGTTTTTTGCTGAAGTTCTGCTACAAGTGAAATCCTCATGGAAATCTACTGTTAAAAATTCAGCATTTGAATATTATGGTATATATTGAGAGTCAATGACTGAGCTGAATAGAATGAGTTTTATTGAGTAAACACTGAATAATGATCACCGAAGTCACACTGTTCTGCATCTGCTGGAGCCCTACAGCAGCAATTTTTTTGCTATTTGACACCTTTTTTCTTCATTATGTAAGCATTTTAATAAAAAATGAAGTGTATTTTAATATTGGATTTGAGAAGTAAGTTTTATTTGTTACATTTATAATAAGAGTTGACTGGTAGTTTAGTTGCCTGAGGTGGACCATAGTGTAAGTCACACTGATACTCTCTTTCACAGCCTTGTTGTGTGAAAAGTATATGGCACTGAGTCATTTCAGCCTATGAGGTGCAACAGTTCTAAAATCCAGAAAAGCACCAAATGTGAGTAGAAGAAAGATCATTCCTTTTCCTTTTAAGTAGAAGTGCTGCTCTGGTAATGCACGGTAGCTCTAAGAGAGATGTTTTGTAAGACTTTTTGAAGGTGTCTCTTCTGCAACATTCTTTTTTAAAAAAATGTATCTCCCTCCCAACCCGCACCCCACCCATCAGGCATTGTAGCAATAACATGTAACATCTTACGGCTCTGTGGCTGAGAGCCACTGTGAACAGCAGCTGAACAGGCAGTGATTGCAGAGCAGCAGTTGCAAATGTTGATGTTCGGTTCCCTCACATGGCAAAAAATGGGCCCAGCAGTTAATTAAATAGGGCTTCCACAAGTCCTTGCAAGTTCTAGTTAGTGATGTGGGACTTTACTATCTTTGACTCTTGTGTTTCATCTATAAAGTTCTGTTATAGGGCATCAGTTTCACTGTTTTGTTAAGGATTGTCTTAGGTCACAATGTAAAGTGTGACCAAAAGCATGTGTTCTATGACCTGTTAAAACCAGGTGGGGCAGTGTTCTTTGTCTCTTCCATGACACATCCCTGATAACTCCCTCTGGGGAGATATCTTCTGTTAATGGGCCATCTAACCTCAATGCATGACTCATAAAATTACATCAGCCCATTGTGAGATGCTCCGCCCAGGGGGAGGAACCAAGCATTCCTACCTGGATATAATCTGAGGTTTGAAACACCACAGCCAGCCCTTACCTACTGGATTCTCAGAGGATAAGAGCTACATAACCACCACTGGACCTTCAGAGGAAGACCAGACCCTTCTACAGGATTGCCGTTTCAACAGAACCATGTCTATCACTTCAAAGAGGACTGCAGCCACCACTTAATCAGACTGCTACCACCACCCTAACCGAGAGGGTGTCACATTGTATCCTGACTCTGTCAGTGTTTCTGTATTATTACATTTATTTTAATTATCCTATTAAATTGTACTTCTGACTTTGAGTCACTCACTGGTTTGCTTTCAAACTAGTACAAGGATGTGAGGTTAAGAGGAGGGGAGTAGGGGTAAGAGTAACTCATTTGGCCTGTGCAGTTTATTTGCAACAGAAACTGGAGTGTTAGAGAGGGAGCGGTCCGTGCAGGCTATCTTTGTGTACATATGGATAGCTCATTCCTTTGTTGCTTGTTCCTATAAGGAGGTAGCCTAATGGAATTTCTGCCCATTCTAGAAGGCTGCACTTTGGGGAAAGTGTATGTATTGTGTCACAGAATGAATGAAAATTGACAATTGGCACATTCCCCTGTAGCGGGGATTAACTTCACAATTTCATTCAAGTGGGGCATGTCTCCTTTCCTTCTCTCTCTCCTGGAAGAGGCTGCTAATGAATAATATGCAGTTCTGCAGTTAACTGTCAAGCCATAATGTTTTGCTGAAGTTTTATAAGCCTTAAATATAAACTATTTTGAAATTAATTTCTTAATATAATGCCCTGCCTTGGAGTGTCAAGGATACTCTTGGTTCTAGCTTTTCTCCCCCTGGGAAGATGAATACCTACTGGCTACTCAGAAAGGGGAATTGTAGGGTAAATGTGTTTGCCTTAAAGTTGCTGCACCTGAGTAAGATGCTGCTAATACTTTTTGGACTTTGTTACCGCACAATATCAAGTTTTAAGTTTTTAATAAACTATATAGTAATTTAAAATAGGAAAATGAGTAAGTACTTCTAATGCTCAGAGAGAGTCACATTGCAAATTCCTGAAGCAGCCTTGCCCACTTCAAAACTGATTAAGTTTTGGATGTTATTGTTTGTTGGACTACAATTACTGAGTAATGAAATGGTAGGTTTGGGTCCTATTTTAGTGCTCTCTCATGTTAGAAATATCTTTTTTTTAAAAGAGTAAAATTCTTCCTTACCATGTAAACCCATGGGAAGAGCACTCACAAACCAGATGAGCATTATGATAAAATCATGAGTCTGACTGCAATGTGTTTTTGTAGGTCATCCCTGACTGGATTGTTCTGTAATACTAGCAAGGACTTTGAAGCCTTTTTGCAGTAGGCTAGTGTTGGGGTTTTAGGAGTTCTCCTTTTGTTTTTTTTTCCTCTTTTAAGGAATTTTCCCCCATATGTGTTGCTAGGAGACACTAACGACTGGATACTTAAGGGAGACAAAAGACCTGGCCACAGCTTGGAGGAGGGGTCCAGCTGGCTACTCTCTCTTTTACCTGGGGGTTTCTCAGAGGGCAGAGATGCTGCGAGATTTAGACTGGGAAAAGGGAGTTAGGTGCAGCCGCTAGCTCTCTTGTGCTCTCGGCGTTCGGAGGGGAGAGAAGCTGCAGTTGCTGTGGGGAGAATTCATCACCACTACGGGGTTCTGCCTTCCGCTGCCTTCCTTCTGCCGTGACTGGAGCTCTGCTTGTGGGAGCAGCTGTTGCATTGGGACCCTGTTTAACACCCTACCTCCCTAAAAGAGGGACTTTTCACCATCTGCTCGGGTGCCTCAGGGGAAAAACCCCAGGCTCCTGAGCCCGCCTTTCCCTGCCCCGCTGGGAGCCGGGCCACTGCTGCCCCGCCCCCGCCGTTCCTTTGCCGCTGCTCCGAGCCTTCACTACACTCTAGCTCCTCACTCCCAGCCGAGATGCCCGGGGTTCCCGCTGCAGCTGTGGAGTTTGATACATCTCGCCTACCACCTGGGATTTTGTGCTCATTCCTGCCGTTCCAGTGTGCTGCTCCCGGGAGTCCTGCTGGGACACCGTGATCGGCTGCCTCTGGGGGTTTGTGAAGCCTTTCTTCCGTCCCTTCCTGGCTCGGCCAAGCCGCCATTACCGCACGCTCCCTGAGCTCGCGCCACAGCGCCCCCTGCAGCCGTGGGGGAATCATCGCACCCGCCCTGCCCACCGGGCGCCACCAGCGCCCCTGCCGGCTGTGAGCAGGAACTGCACCAAAGGGGAAAGTGCCTGCGGCCGAGAAGGCTGCCACTGGGTTACTGGTTCTGTTTGTTGTTACTGCCATAGTTAGTGTTGTTTGTTTGCATTGTTATATATGTTTTAGTAAAGAACTGTTATTCCTATTTTTCATATCTTTGCCTGAAAGCCTCTTAATTTAAAAATTATAGTAATTTGGAGGGAAGGGGGCTACATTTTCCATTCCGAGGGAGGCTCCTGCCTTCCTTAGCAGACAGCTGTCTTTCAAACCTAGACAGCTAGTTTTAAATTAGTACATTTAACAATGACCTGCTATCTATTTTACTTTAGATCAAAGTTTTGAGCCCACTGTTATAGAGCAACAGGCTGTAGAAGTTGCAGTGGATGTGGAATGGGAGACCCTGTGTGACTTCTTCCAGGTCTCTGGCATGCGACAGGCAGCTGGAAATGCAAAAGTTGATTAGGAGCCCTGAGATCTAACCTTAATGCAGTGCTGTCTCTCCTACTAGGCTGCCATTTGCTAACAGTTGAAGTACCAGGTTTGCAGGTGATACTAATTACATATCAGTATTAAACACAAATGAAGCAAGTGTTTATGCAAGAGCAGCAAGATGTGGGGCTGTGTGAACAGAAGTAAAGGAAGCAGAGGTGGCAGCTCCTCTGGAGCAGAATTCAAAATACTAAGTCTTACACACACATCTAGGAGCAGAGAGAAGAAGCTGTTAAGTTGCAATTCCTTGCCTCCCTTTGCCTCTGAACCACAGAAATAGTATGCACATTTTAATAACGTTGTGATATGAGTAAGGACATCACTGTGCACAATTCTTTTGCTGACTATAGTAATAAAGCCTTCTGCCCTTTATTTATAGGACTGCCTCAAGGATCTGACAGGAAGAATTGAGTGTGCTGCCAAGATATTAAATGAAATTCCCCAGAAAGACATTCAGTGCATTAAAAGAGCCTCAAAGGCAAAAAGGGAAGGAAATGGGCAAGGTAGGTCATACATAATGATTTTGGTTGGCGTCCATTGATCTTATCCAGGATCCTTTGAGAGTGGAACATCTGTAAGAGTCTTTTAAAAGTCACTTGGATATTCTGGGTAGTGTTTGTGCTCACAGAGATGCGTTGTGCAGCAGTAAGGTTGACTGTGACAAGCCATTTTCTTTTGACCCAACTAATTAAAATATAAAAATAATATTGTTGCCTCAGTCCATTGCTGGTAATCTGAAAAATCAGCAAAGTAATACACGTTTTATCTTTAATAACTTTAGTTCTCTGCTAAAGATTTCCCTTGAGGAGAACCATCAGCATGGGACTGCACTAGAAGTGATGAAAAGTCCCTTGAGCTTGTGCTCCAGGACAGGACAGTGAGGGATACCTGGGGTGAGTGTAGGACTGGGGCAAGCACATAGTGATGTGTGATGTAATCAGCCAGGATATAGATCAAACCCAAGAATTATCATGAATCAAAACCCACCAGAATCTTTCTGGTATCTTGTGGTTCTGTTAACCAACATTACAGTTGTGCATTACATTTTGAATCCTTCCTGTTCCCTCTTCCAGCAGAAACAGAAATGAAATATAAATTTTATCATGTTCTTAAAAATCAATACTATTACATTATGATGTTGATGAAGTACTTGGAGCTATGCAAAAAGTACATAAAACATTGATGTTATGTGTCTGAAGTGCGGCAGTCTAACTTTGCTCCAGTCATTGATTTGGGTAATTAGCATAAGAGTGCGTCTCTTAATCTTCAGCTCTTTAATTCTCTTCTCCAGTTTATATAAGGTAGTGTATTGTATGCACTGTATTCACAGGCACTAGATAGCATTAGGCAGGCAGGCATAAGCCTTATGCTTAGATACTCATATTTTCACTTTTTTTTTTTTTAGGCTCAGATTGCTCTTGTGTACAGTAACAAATGGAACTTTCTCATTTTAACAGTCTATGTCCTGTTCAGCAGGAATCTTACCTGCCTGGTGCAGGTTTAGTGATTAATGTCATTGCTGAAAAAATGGAATTTATCTGTCCCTTTCATTTCATTTTCAAATAAAGAATTAAATCTACAACTTTGAGGGATACTACCTTCCTCGCTGAGGCGAAGGATTGTAATAGTCTACGTTCACACTTCCCTCGGCCAAAATTTTACTAATGTCATATGAATTAGGCTTTTAAGTAAATGCCATTCAGGTTACCCCTCAGTTGGAAAACAATGTAGTAATAGTATGTAAGATGCTTTGCACACAAATCTGTGTAGAGTTGTTTAAAAAAGCCTAAAACTGGTAATAAGTCTTAACATAGAGTGACTTTGTTCACCATTGAAGTGACTCTAGCTGCAAAGCAGGAAATAAAACAGGCCTCCTGCACCAAAAATTTTGGGGATCTTTAGTCTTAAAATGGAAACAATTCTGTCCACTTTGAAAAAGGACAAGCTGTGGCCTGGTTGGAATTTGGCCTGGTTGGGCTTTGGCTGAAACACCTGTTTGCCACTAAATTAAAAAATTCCTCCAAGTTTTGATGACCAAAAGATGTCAGTGCTTTAAAAACAAAACAAAACAAAAAATCACTTTGAACCTGAACAAATAGTTGACCCTGTTCCATGACTTTTTAAATAGACTTTTTATTGATTGCAGAGGGAGCTTTCGATACTGGCTTTTCTAGGGTTGGACCTTTTCACTAAGCAGCTGCACTTAAATTTTAGCAGATGTTTCTCTATTTTAGGCTTTTTGAAACCTGTAAGTATTTTTTCCTTTTAAGTACATAAGGACCAAATGGTGAATTACTGAAAGCCAAAAAACTTCGCTTTTATCATAAAAGTGCTTTCTAATAAAAAAAGGGCGATATTAAGGCCTTTATTATAGTCTTCTGGATCAAATTGCTATAAATTATCCCATATTTAGTCCAGTAAAACAATTCTGATTACTTTGTGTTGAATATGAACTATAACAAAGTAAAGTGGCAGTTGAATGAGCTGATGAATTAAAAAGGAGAATCTTCTACAGCTGGGAAACACTTTGATGTGTCATTTATTATTTCCATGCTGCACTATGTGCTAGTGGTAAGTGTGGCTTATTGATGGTCTGCCTGCATTTGTGTGTGTAGACTCAGACTACCTCTGTTTTGATCCTGATACTAAGATTACAGGAACCATCACTTACAGTGAGTGCATCTATTAGAAACTGGGGTTCAGAAACAGGACTTTTATTCCAATGAGCAAACAAATAACTGCGCATGGATAGCAGCTCACTCCAGTTAGGTGAAAGAAGTTTTGATTGCTGTTTTCATATTGCTTGTTAAAAAATATATCAAGCAAGCTTGTGCTTTCGGTTGTTGGACTAAAATGAGTGGAGTAAGTTTTCAAACTCTACCGGTTTTTTTTTAGGGTTGCCTTTCTTTTCCTTCCTTTGCCCCCTCTTGCTGCTGTCTGTAGAGGTGGTAGAGGTTCCCCCACCCTCAGCTGTTGCATGCAAGCCCTACACTACCCCTGACAAGATGAGTTCAACCTCTTGGGTTGTTCCATCCTGGTGTTCTTTTTAAAATCTATTAGTTGACTACCCAGGATTTGTAACCAAAATGCAGGAGCCTGCTTTTAAACTACAGCTATGATACACTATTGAATTAGTACTGCATTGCAACGTGTCCACACTTTGGAGACCAGCTGGCCTTTCCTTGCACTGACATGCATGCTGGTATTCCTTTCCTGAAGGTGTGAAGCTCATGGTGCAGAAAACCACTTGCCTTAGTTGCCACGCAGATACAAAAGAATATCTTAAACTTAGCAACCTTTGTGTGCCTTTCAGGTACCTGTTTCTGAAAATAAAACTCCATGTGAAAAGAAAAAAGGTGCCAAGACGATTTGCTAATAGAACCAAAAACCCTATTAAAATGGAACAGCATTCATTTCTATCCACCCTGCAGGAGACTATGAAAATGTTCCAAGCTCTTTCTTTGAAGCATGCAATTACCTTTCTTGGCTCTGCAGCCAATAGTCTGGAGCTGTGCTTTCCTGAAACTTGCGATTTTATCTTGCTTCATAAGCTGAGATAGAGGTATTCAGATTTAAAGGAGAACAAGAGTGGTCATGTGTTGGGAAAGATGAAACAGGAAAGCCTTATAAATATGATTGCCTGGCAAAAGATGCTGAGAATATGGAAACTATAAGTGACATTGAAATGAAAGCATACTTTGAGATACCAGGCCTTAGTTACTGAACAACTAGAAAACAATGGTATGGCCGACTGAAGGTAATCCCCTTTGATTGAACAATACCTTCTGCTAGCACAAGGGTCTAAGGGTTAAAGCAGACCCTGCTAGCTTGGCAGAAGGGGTCCAAAGAGTAGTTTTTAGGGTTTAAAATATAACACAGTATGGTAATGCAATGTTTCTTATAGGCTGTATGTAAATGCTATAGAATTTGTATCTTGTACTAGATTGGTTGATGAAAATTAGAATATTCAACACAGAAGACGATTTATTGTATTGTAAACGAGAAGCTCGCTCTCTTTACACATGCTCTCTTAGCTCTCTTAGCTCTCTTACCTCTCTCTCTTTACACTCTCTTACATACTCTCTTGCACTTCTTCTTTACTTACTCTCTCTATTACCTCACGTCTTTTGGCCTGCTTCTAGCAGCGACTGGCTGCTTTAAGCAGGCCCCCTATACCCAAGCCCTGAGCAATAAACCTCATGCTCTAAGACCCGACTTCAGAGATCTCTCGTCTCCATCCGTCCCAACCGTCCAGCCGAGGAGATACATCCCACAGACTGGGTTCCCTCCTACAGATTGGCGCCCAATGACAGATTGGAGCCAACTACAGCCATGGAGTTGGAACTTGTGGCCGGTTCATGCTGCCTTCTACACTAGCTGTATGTTTTAGGTTTAGTTTAAGTGGAATGGCTGAGGAGAAATTTGCCATCCAGGAGTATCCCCTGTTACAATGCATTTGTCCAGTATTCCTAGATGCTGGCAGCAACCAAGCAGTTAAGCACAGGCCATGCTCACATTGAAATTGAGCTGGCAATCCTTGCCCAAAAGACAAGGGCTATCAGATGCTCCTCAGTGCTAGGTTAATAGTTCCATGCTTTCCAGCTAGCTTGGAGCATGGCTAGAGCACTCTTGGGGCCTTCTCACAAGCATGTATGGCTACCCTTATTACACAAGGTGTAAAATACATTTTGTTCCCTAATCACTTACAGCTAGGGTCTGATTTTAAGTCCTTGAAGGAAGACTTTGCTGTCTTGATCCATGTTTAGATTTCTATTTTTCTATGAGAAATGCTAGATATGAAGAGTCTGTGGGGATTGTGGAGTCTGATGTTCAGCTGGATTAAAATCTTGTATTGTTTTACTTCATCTACCTCTTTGCAACTTCTGCAGCTTCAGCAGACGCCCTGAAAACTTGATTGAAGATCTTTGCTGTAGTCTTTGGTTTATAACTAAAAGACATTAAAGCCATTTATGTGCTGGCTGGGACCCCAGTATGGGTTAGGCTGAACGTAGCATGAGATTTTTTGTCACAAATGCTGAATATCTTCTGGTAGTTCAACTTCTCTTCATCTGTACAGAATTAAGGAATCTGTTTGCGTGTGTGGGTATGAAATACTCACTCTGCCTCAAAAGAGCTAAACCATGTTCTCCCTGGAGGAATGTTGCATCCTTGAAGGAGGAGGATCTAAGATGCAGAACTGAGGAAGATAAGAAATGGAGCAGTGTGTGCAGAAGAGGTTATGACTGCGTGGGACCAGCGTCTGACAATTCACTGAGCATTTCCTGGGATAAGACAGACTTTGATTCCCCAGAACAACCAGTGATGTGGCCCCTGGGAAGCCATAGAGCTGCTAACTTTTGGGGCCATTCCTGCTAACATCCTGAATATCTACAGTATCCCTTATGGGTGTCTCCTGTTTTCTGAGCTAAGAATAGCTTTGTTTAGATGCCTTAGAGTAGGAAATGCTAATGATTTTCCTGTTTAGATTGATTCAAGGTTCCCTGACTTCTAAAGATAAATGAGACTGTCATTGGAAGAGGCTTCTGTTGTTCAATGGCAGCATATATTAAGTTTACATATTGTTGAAAAATAACTGACTCAAAAAAACAACTTTTGACTGGCTAAAACAAGAAACTAAACTGATGGGCAACTGGGGAGAGGCCGTAGCAGAAACAGTAAGGGATTTTGTTTATTTAAGACACTCAGCTGGTAATTTCTGTTTGGCTGCATGTTTCTACTTCTGTCATATAAATTAGAAAATTTCCACTGAATTTAGGAGTCAGTGTGCGCAACAAACTGGTGTCCTGTCTCCCAGAATAAACAAATGCATTTTCATTATTAATCTTTCACACGAGTTCAGAATTCTTAATGACTTTTTGGTCATCATTTTGGGAACAAAGCCTGTTAGAGGAGTGTATTTTAAATGGAGGTAACATTAGGAAGAATATTTATGAAACTAAGAAACTATAGTAGTGGCAGAATGAAGATTATTTACTTTCCAAAATAGTATAATTTCAGACCAAAGGCTGGTAAAATTTGTGCCAATTTCTGTGACTTGTTTCAGCTGAAAGAATATGAGAATTGAAGCTTTTCACTGTCTTGAATGTCACCCTGTTTTAGATTAGTTATGCTTAACAATGAAAGCTAGCACCTGAAATTTATTTTTTCATCTCTACATTATGGCTTTTTCTAGACATTTTATTTCTATACTAGGTTTTTCCAGCCACATGAATTTGTTTTAACAAAGTTACTTGTGATTATAGTAGCTAAATTTCTACTTCCTTGCTCAACTGTTGGGTCAAGCTGGAAGCCATTTAAAACTCTGGGAAATTTGATTTGGCTTTTAAGCCCTTTTAAATGCACCAATGACCTGTACTGTTCTTATTATAAGAAGGAATAGAAGCTTAGTTTTTATTTTTTAAAAGGCAATTTGTATAGTAATGTGACCATTTCTTACAGGAGCTTTATGCTAACAAATGTGCAATTACTTCTGTCAGCACAGTATTACTGTAGTAATATCAGTTTTTCTAATATTAATGGTTTTATGATTATTGAAATTATATTCCCAAGCCTAAATGTGTCCAGGATTGGATGTATTTAGTCAAAGTTTTCAGATTCTCTACAGGAAAGAATGAGGTGTATAAGTGAAAATAGTCCTTGGAGATAATACTTTGAAGGAACATTTTCTGTGTATTATACATGAATTTTAATTTTGGCTAGCTCTCCATTCTTCGTATTAGGAATTTCCTTGGAGAAAAAGCTGCAAAATCCAAATCATCATAGTAAGACATAAACATAATTAAAGGCAGGAGCTGTAGCAGGTTACTGTGCTAAGTAATGTCACTTGGGTTGTGTCCAATAATATTAGGTGGAAACTTTAGATTTTATTTCTATTATATTTTTATGTTGTCAGTTACATCCAGGAAGGTGCATATCATTGCCTCTAATTTTTGATGAGTACAAGAAAGAACAAAAGTGTTTAAAAGCATGGAGTGCAGAAGTCGCATCCTTGAGTGTAAAGATACTGTTGTTAGTATGAGTTTGCTGCAGTCATGGACCCACAGGTATTCCAGGGACAACACCGGAGCTGCTGCTTTCTGTGTTACAATGTACCACTGTAGTCCAAGGCTTTGGGGTCCTTTCTGGTCTCTTAAAACACAGATCTGCAGCAAATGCCTTACATCATGCTGCCCTTTGACAGTCCTGTTTGCAGCACTGATGCAAACTGCTCTGAACAGCAATAGAGCAGTTCACTCTTATGGGTTTTCTCTTTTTTTT
>VZTE01003193.1:40450-58699 GCA_013397775.1 Eulacestoma nigropectus
TTTTTTGAGAAAGAGAGGAAACACACATTTCTGGTCCTACTTTAGTTGGGTGTCATGTTTGGAGCCCTATCTAGATCCAATAAAAACTCCTTGCACACAGCATCTGCTTTTGCACAAGTTTTAACTATTGCTTGTGTTGAATTACAGATGGCTCGCTGGCCTTCTTACTACATGGTGGGTTTAGTTCATGCTTCAATAATTGCTTTATCAAACCTTTTGAACAGAGAGGCTTTATACATCCTTTTGACTGACATTTTCCCCCTCATCCTTCTGTTGTCAATGGGTACCCTGAATTTGGGATAGTGTAGTGGCAACTTCTGCACTCTGTAAAGTTGCCTGCCATCATACGAGGCTGTGACATGCAGCTCTGCGTAACTTACGTCTGCCTACTTTGCAGCACCAATGGGACTTTGTTCCAGTGGCTCTTCCTGTCAAAGTTGCTTGGGATTTTTTGTGCTCATAGTACTAACCCTTCTGAAGAACATCACTTGACAGAATGAGTGTGATTTTCATCCAAGAAAACAGGTGTCTAGAAATGACACAGGATTCTGGTATTTGTTTTTGGTGGGCTTTTTTATTGATGTCCATTTAAATTTCTAGTTTGGGTAATGTAATGTTGCGGTGGTTCAGTCCCGTGGGACTGTCTGAGCCGCAAGGGACCCGCACTTCAAAAAGGGTCCACTGGCTGGACCTCACCGCAGGCTTGAGCCCTCAAGATTAGGGCGAGATACCACAAGGCCCTGCGGAACATGCAAACCCTCTTCTCTCCTCCCTACTCCCCCTATATAAGGTTATGTTCCTGAATGTTCTATGCCTTTTAACACCCTATTGGCTCTCTGTTTTTCCTCCAGGCCTCCCTTATGCTTCGTTGGTTTGTTGAGAGTTCCTCCGCCCTTGTACCCGCCACTTGCCTTGCTGTGATTTGCTCTTAGAGTTTACGCCTCCCCTTTTGTAGCCATATAAAATCTCATGTCAGCTCCTGGCCCTTCGTGCCCCCTGCTACCTGTACCTCTGGATCCCGTCAATAAACGCTTCCTGTTTTACCCTAAGAAGAGCCCTTCCTGCCTTCTTTATCTCCTGCGGCGCCTTTTTCATCCGTGGGTGGCATGGACCCTTTTGTGTGCCTCTGTGCACCCTCCCGCCATTGCAGACTGCACCAGCCATCCTGCAGCCCACAGCTGGGAAGGATGCAGTCGCCCGGCCACCCTGCTGGCCGTGGTCTTGCTGCGCACCGTGTCAATGTGACTAGTTGCTTTTTCAAGGGTTTATGTTACTGTGAATTGAGACTGTGAATGGAGATGTTTTTCCATTCCTATGTGCATACACACAATTTCCTTTTCAGAGGGAACCTTGCCAAGCTCTCTGTCAGGGTATGGCTTCATGAAGGGAGGATGCTTGGTGAGGTTTTTGAAGCTTTTATTTTAAAGTAAGATGGTCAGCTAAAGATCAGTGTGCCCTGGGTGATGGAGGAAGGCATCTCCCTCCTGTGGAAGGAAGACTGTGAATTGTTCAGCAAGCAGGAAAGTGGAATTGTCACTCGGGAGCACACATAGCTCAGTCCCTGCATACCCTGGTACTGTGCTATTAACTCCCAGAGTAGGGATGTTTCTTTCTCATGTAGTATAAAAGAAGGAAGATGTGAATGAATTTTTTTTTGTTTTGGTTTGGTGAGGGGCAGGGAGAGGAATTTTTAAGAAAATTTAAAAGCTCTCAGAGGAAAATGGTAGGACGTTGTCTTTTTTGGACTCGAGAAACTTAAATGAGCAGAGTACCAATAGAGAGCAGCACTGGAGACTCTTGTGCTTGCAGGGAAATGTGTCAGCTGAGATCATAGAATACTCTGACCCCCACAAGGGTGATTGAGTCCAGTTCTTAAGTGAATGGCCCCTACAGGGATCAAACCCACAGCCTTGGCATTATTATTGCCACGGTTTGACCAATGGAGCTAATCTCAGTGAAGTTCCAACAAGCCTTACCTCATTTGTCTCTGCTGTGATTATCTGTGTTGGAGGTTCAGAGTACCAAGGCAGGATGACTACAGATGCTATCTGCTACATGATGGAAAAACAAGCCCTTTAAAAACCAACCAAACATGATGGTGATAGTAACCCTCTTTCCCCACAACAGTTCGCAATCATGCAAATGAGAAAATTCTACAGAATTCTGAGCAAGTGTAATCTGCTCCCTTTTAAACGGAGTGGATTGTTGCTTTTCACAACTTTAGCTTATAAAAACTGTAATGTAATTATAGTATAGAAATAGCAAGAATGGAAGGAATTTGTCTCAATGTGCAACAAGTTTTCCAACGGGAAATAAATACAGATCTTGACAGAAAATCTACACAAATAGATCAACACATAAATGAAACAAATATTCTGATCCAGAGAGTGTGCTGGCACCTTTCTAAGCAGGCAGCATGGGAAGAATGCATTGGAGTTTTGCCACTTCTTTATAAAAAGCCAGTGAATTTCCCATGACTGACTTCTTGTCAGAGGTGGAGTGAGGTCAGCTCTGTTTGTCCCATCAGAGGACCTGGAGCAGAGTGGAGAGGAAGGCTCTGGGGCAAAAGACATGCTTTGCTTTCATTATCCTCAGGCTCAACAGTCCAGTTTAGTACTGGCTGCACATTACGTGAACCTCACCTGCTCATGGCCCAGGTTAGCTATTGAACTACCTGGGAAAGTCCCAGAGTCTTTCCTCTGCTGGCTGCTAATGCATTGGTCAAAAACAGGTGAAGAGAGCTACTTCTGTTGTGCCAGTGCCTTCCCCTGCTCTGTTTAAGAACAACTAAGTTGCTCAGTGACAGCATATGCACGTCTTTTCTGCCAGTTGCAAAGGATTCTGCAGAGGACTGCACCTGATTGTGTGAAGGGCAGAGCCTCCAGGATGCTGTGGGACCGCCAGCGTGAGAAACATGCCTGGTGTAAGTTAGTATACTTGGCCTCATGCCCAAAACCGTAAACTATTGTGGCAAGACTTGAACTGTTTTTTCATGACTAGGGCTACAACTATAAATACATTTTTCACAGTTCTTGTAGCTGTCACAAATAAATTATCGTAGGAAGTTTCTTTCTATTGAAACATTTGAGCAGTGCTAGTTAGTGATGTTCAGTTCTATGTAGCAAAGAGCTAAGACACATTCATAAGTAATGGCAACTACTGCAGGGCACAAACAAGATATTTGTTTTGTGCATGTAGTCTGCTTATACACCTAATAATGAAATGCCAAATAGATTGTGATTTGACATGAACTCCTCTAATTTGAAGTGTTGTCCCCCCCTTCTTGTCAGAAGAAGGGGGCCAGCTCAGCTGGTGGAAATCAGTGTTGTTCTGTGGTAAATCTACTTGGAGTTCCATAATGTTCAGGGAACTTATGCTCACTGGTGTTTTGAACTCTGGGCTCAGGTCAGTGTATTCCTGGTCCACAGACATGTGAGATCTTGCTGACTTGACAAATATAGGTGACAGTATTTGGGAATTCTGGTCTTCAGTTATTTGAAAGCTCTACAGGAGTGTGGGGTGGGAAGAGCAGAGGAGAGATGTGGAGACAGAGAAAGATGAAATCATAAGGAAAAGTGAAGAGAGAATAAGTCATTACTGGTGTGTGAGCAGAATATGAATGATGTATTTGAGGGTTTTTGTGGTGTTTTAGTTTTTTTTTAATGGGCTTTGTCCAAATATGGTAGAACGCCTAGTTCAGGACTGGAAAGCAGTTGTGTTGTGCTCAGTGTTCAAATGTGTTTCAAATTTGGCACCTTTGTGTACCATATAACGGGGGAAATCAAATGTATTTACAAAAATCTCTTCTCTGCCAAGAAAAGTCAGTCGAATTTATATGTGCTGGCTGGATCTCACCTCCTCAAAGGAACCCCATGTGTGTATTGGAACTCCGTCAACTTTGCTTTTTAATGCTGTGTGATTTGATCTGTCCTGTGTTGTTGCCATTAGCCTTGAGGCTAATTTTTAATCCATGCTCTGCCTGTGCCAGCAGTACAGAGCCTGGCTGTCAGCTGCCTTGGAAGCTGGGAGGGTGCGCGCTCGGTAACACACTCTACCTGGTAACTTGCTGCTTCAGCAGTGGCATGAAACCTGGCACCAGGGCAAGTCCTGCAACCTCTATACTCTGCAGCCTCTTCTTCACTGCTCTTTCCCTCTCCAACTCCTTAAACATGAGTGGAAAGTGGTAAACAGTCCTTCCTGATCCCATGGAAGTTCGCCTACCTTCTTACCTAAAGGAACTGGCATGGGCTGGGGGAGTTGTGGGAGTGTGTCCTGTCCGCACTGAAGGCTGTGTGACCTCCCCAGTAAATTGGTTGCTGTGAAGTTAGAGGAAATGCTGCAAAAAACCCCTGAGAAGTATGGAAGAAAGCAGATTACACACGATCTGAAAACAGGAAAGGCGTCCTGTTTCTTTGAAGCCTGCAAACCTTGAGAAAAATAACAAACTGTCAGGCCAATGGATTTATTACAGGCCTGCAACTGGGTTGTGTGCGAAGAACTGAACAGAGATTCTCACACTAAGAGTACAAGTACTGTCTTAACTCTGCAATAAACAGATTCATTTTGCTCTCAGCTTGTGAGTCTCACATTCATATGCCACAGGTTGCCTACCCATGGCAAACAGTCTGGCAGACAGGGACAGGCATGAAAATTAAGTACCAGCATTCATTCTTCAGGATTTTAACTTTCACAGGAATTAAGGTGCAAAAGAACCAGTTGTATTTACATCACTATTAATCATATTCAGGCAATAAAATAGTTCAGTTTAAAGCTTGTCTCCATTGTGGAGATAAGAAAACAAAGAAAAAGGTAGTTTCAAATTAATTTCAACTGTGTATTAAATCTTAAACCTCTCTATACAGGCCCTGTGTTAAGGCTGGAGTGGCTTTAATTTGCTTTACATGTTTAACAGCATTGAGGCATTTTCAGTTCTGGATGAGAGGGTTCACTCCAGGGTTTATAGCACGTTCTACAGAGAAGCCCATATGCATGTTTACAGCTGAAATGTTTCCAGGCTTTTGATGAGCAGGTTATTTTGTAATTGTTCAGCTCTTGATGCTCTTGTTTCACTTCAAGGCACGTGTTAATGACCTGCGTCTGGAAGCAGCGAGAACTCTGGATGGGCTTCTTGTCTCTTCTATGGCTACTCTTGCCTTCCTTGAGATGGTGGTCGAAGGGCATTAAGACAAGGTGTCAGTGAATCACTGCGCTCGCTGTGCATTTGAGACCACCTATTCTTGGCATTTCTGCCCTAGTAAAACTGGCACATCACCTAGCCCACAGGCAGTTTGCCATGCAGACAGATGGCTGTGGCAGCAGGCAGCCAGGAGGCAATACATGAGCATCAAATGCATTTGTTGAGGGCAGGATATCAAGCCAGGAATGTCAAAGTGGTTTTCAACCCAGAGCTGCTGAACTTGTATGCAAGAGAACATCATTGATACTTCACCTCAGAGCTAGGTCAACTGAGTAAAGGTAAAGCTGGAATTCCCAGATCATAGACAATGAATTTCTGGAAAGCCTTAGAACAAATTTTGTCTGTCACAGGGCATAAAAGGAAGAAGGCTATAGCATTAACCCTTGTCTCTATAGGAGTGACAGTAGTAAATTCTGATACAGTTTTGGTTAATTAGAAAAAGCTGCTGGGTACTTTTAATTTTTTTAAACCGGAATGATATTGCTGTGATTAGAATCCTATGGCAGCCTCACATATTAGTGCTAAGATACTAAATGATGGTGATAATGGTCCATGTTTAATAGTCAAGTAAACTGCTGATCAGCTTTGTCAGGGCAATAGAGTGGGTCTCTGGATTTCCATATCCAGTCCTTTGTTGATGAAGCACCACAATGCATGGAATGACTGTGCTTCATCTTTAAAATTGTTAGCTTTTAATGGACTGTTCTCATTGGAAAGCAAATGGTAGGAAACTTCTTCCAATTATATTTCTATAATTGAATTTGAAAGAATAATTTGAAACCAATAGTTTTTTGAAAAAGAACTTTACATAAAACTCTAATTTAACAAATCTGAAACACAGCTGACACCTAGAGAAGTATTGTCTGTTATGATCTGTGGATCCACAGCATGCACTTTTAAACTGTGTAATTACACTGATTAACTTTATTCAGACAATAATCAGATCAGTGTCTGGTAAAATAAGGAAGTTTTATTTTGTGACATAAAATTATTTTCATTTAGTAGGTTTCAGAGTTTGCTAGTGCCAATATGCTAAAAAAATAAAATTGCCTATAGTCAGGTGGGACAGTTGGAACACAGTGAGTAATTCTCTGTTCAGACAGGAACAGATCCCACAGGGAACGCTTTAGCATGGATTGCTATGCTTTGCAATAGAAATAATGGTCTTTAATGGTCTTTAAAGCTGTCAGTTTCTCACCTAAATACTTCTTTATATTACAGTGCTACTCAGAGGCACCTCCCAATAGGGAAATGATTGCATGGGAAAGCAGAGCTGGTGGCACAGGGTCTGATAACTGCACACCTGGGCTGAGCTCACCTCCTGCCTGGTACAGCAAGGTACTGGAGGATCAGGATTTCCCTCCATTAATACTATGCTAATCTGGTTTTCTGCACAGTGCAGTCTAAGAAACCTAATCTTTATTTTCTGTACTACGATCTTTAATTCCCATTTTATATTATATTATAGAAAAATGAAGTCTGGAAAAGAACCTTGTAACCTGTTGCAGTACCTTGAACTTTCTATTTAGACAGCAGTTCTGATTCTCTGCTCCCTTTTCCATTTGACCTAGGAAAACAAGATCTATAATTTACATAAGGAACTTGGAAGATGCAACAGCCTCAATGATATCAAACCAGGATTACATCTACATTTTTTCTGTTTATCTTATTTTTAAACAAAATAAAAGCTAATTGATACTCTTTAGTAAAAATAGAGTAGTTTGGCGTCAAACACTATTTTAGCCGTATTAATAATTCGGCTAAGTTTCTACTGTTGACCTGCTTTCTTAAATTTTCTTGCATATTGTTATGTTCCCATAGTATTATGACTGAGGAGTGCTATTGTGGGTCTTCCAAAATTCAAATAACTCCATAAATCTCCCTCAATCCAGTAATATGTTAATTTAAAAAATGTATTGTTCATGCCTTTTGAACACAGACATTCATTATTTTGCTTGATGAAGTGACCTTAGCAAGAATTTGCTCATGTCCAAAGGGGTAAGCTTGTAACCTCAGTAACATGATTAATTTTAATTAGTCAAAGACATGCTCAGGCTCTTTGTAGATTCAAAACATTTGAATTCAGTTTTGATGGCATTATTCTCAGGGAGCATGAAACAGATGCACGTAATTCTTGTTAGCATATTACTTGAAGTTGACTTCAAACGTGTTCATTGTAAGTTGTTAGACAGCCTTCATCTACTGGGAATGCAATCTGCCTATTTGCCCTTTTTTTTCTTTAATTACTTCTACTATTATTGTTTGTAACTCCCACTTGGGAGCTTGTGCATGTGGTAGGTGGGCCCTTTTTATACTGAAGTCTGTATGGAAAAAAATCTTTTACAACGGTTTATAGTTTAAGCCTCAGAATTTCTTTCTTGGTTTTGTTTTACACAAAACTAACTTCTCTAAAGGAGGTATTTTATTTTTATGTCAAATTAATTTTTTAAACTTTTTATTTTTCTGTAATGAAAAATTACATTTGAGTATATTCTCACAAATTATAATGGGAGTACTAAGGTCACCTGCTGTGCACAGCTGTCAGCTTTGAGGTCCAGTCTTGTGTGACAGTTTGCTTGAATGAAGAAGCTCAGGTTTTGGCTCTTTGCAATAGAAAGAGAATCTCTTACATAAGGCAATGTGTTTCTTTTTCCATGTTTAAATGTGTAATGCCGTATTTGTTGCATTTGTAATACAGTATTATGTAATACTTCGTATATTCATGCTTATATAAAGCTGAAAGGATTCATTGCTAACCATGTAGTTATTTTTTAAGGTCACTATTAAACATCTAAAAATAAAGGTTGAAGAAGAAGAGTTAGAGAGCATGTAGATATCTTGTAATCTATTATAAGTCTCTGCACTGGTTCACTGTCTCACTGTGAATTTATGAGCTTCATTGTTGACCAAAATATTCCAACAGAAATGACTTGTGAGTATTTTTGTTTATTTCTTCCCATGCTCTAAGGACAAGAAATGCTCTGTATAATCTTGTGACACATGAGCGTGCTTCCTTATGCAGAGCACCATTGCTTCAGCAGATGTCCTTTGGTTTGTCTTCAATCACCGTGTTATGGTATCCCAGCTGTAGACTAAGACCTTCATTTTTGGATAGAAGCAGCCAGTTTGTAGAGTTAGAAATAGGTTTGCTGAGTGTGTAAGATGTGGTTTTTTCCCCAGATAAAAGTTTTGTTTGTTTGTTTGTTTGTGGTTTTGTTTGTTGTTTGTTTGTTTGATTCTGGTAGAATAGTAGTTCATTAATTCCCCTATGTAGTCACTGGTTAGTATATTTTTGAGGATTTTGTTTAAGAAACAGAGAAGTTTAAGTTCTCATGGTGGTTTGAGTCATACCATAGTAAGACATTATTTTCTTGCTAAAATGGGATGAAAGGATTGGCTGTGTGTAGCAATAATGCTGTACCTTGCTAGACTGGACCTGTTTTGCAGTCTTGGCTATAGTTCTCTTCCTCCAAAGTCTGGAAGGAGCTGTAAAGTTAACAGTCAATTCTCTGAAAAATTTACCTCCCTACTGAAAATGCTGGAAAACATTCTTGGGGTGATAGTGAATATTAACACCTCTTTAGCTGGGAAGAAATAAGTTAGGCAGCCAATATCTCCAGCTGCTCTGAATTGATTCATGCTTTGTATGTACTTAGTCTTGAATGCTTTTAGTATGTGTTGTTTCTTGTAATATTCTCATTAAATGTAAATAAGAGGTTTGAATTTGGTTATGTTCTCAATAACATAGAAATTGGATGCAAAATACTGTAAGATGTGACATTATTAGTAAATAAATTTGAAGAAACATGATGTCAGCTGAGTTTATGTAGTGTCCAGTGGCAGAGGACTTGAAGTTCAGGGAAGTCTTCGGTATCTGGACTTGCTACAGTCTTCCCCCAGCATGCAAATACCTTTCATTTCCTCATGTCTTTAGAAGTCTTTGAAGTGCAATCCGTAGTCCAGTCCAACCACCATCGACTGGAAGTTTTGATTAGGACATCATACAATTTTGAAGTCCATAGGAGAATTTGCATTCCTTAAAGTCTTGTACTTGTACTTGAGACAGAGAAATTAACTCTTTAGGGTTATGTGTTGGTCACTTGACAGTGTCTTAAAATCATGTGCACTGTTTACCCAGCAGAAGTGACATAACAGGGGCTTCTTTAGCTGTGATTTCTCTGTGTCTTGGCAAATTTCACTAAATTTGATTACTGTGTCTCATTGGTAGCTATACTTCACAAATGATCAATAGATAAAATACTTTAGTCTTTCATTGTAAGAGAAGATGGTGCTTATTTCTGTGGAAGTATATAATTAAAGAATAAAAATAGGCATACAGTTGTTGTAGAATTGGAGAAATTGAGGTAAGGTGTGCAAAAGACAATGCTAGAGATGAGGATGTATCTCTGTTGTTGAATCCAGAGCTTAAAGGGCCTCATGTGATAAAATGGGCACCTAAAGGTTCACTTACCTTTGGAGTTTTTTTCTGTGCTTATCATGGCTGCAAGGGCATCAGTGTAAGCCATGTGTTCAACACTGTATGAGAGATAAGATTCATGTCCTGCAGAGTGTTTCTTCCTCAAGGCAGATACCTATGTATTTTTCTCTACGTGTCCACGACACCTCCTAACTTTAACAACTGACTGTTGGTTTGTCTGGTTCACTGCTGTTAGATTTTAATCTCTCCTAAGGGTTATGGGAGGAAACACTCTATTTCTGACCACTTTGTGTAATGTTCTTGTGAGCCAGAGGACGAAGTGTGTCAAACCATCAGTTTCCCCTTCTCTCTCCTCCTGGTTTATCTGATCAAGGTGATCAACTCTCCATCAGCTCTCTGATCCACTTCCCAGGGTGATTTCAAGAACTTCCATCTTAGTCTAAGAGGGTGGAGTGGCCAAGGGAGACCAGAAGCATGGATAGCATGGAATTGTTCCTTCTGAGATCAGGACCAGGGTACAATGGGGTAATGAACTGAGGGACCTGCAACTCTGGCATCATTCCTTGTTCTATGCTGAATTACAGGGAATGGTGTAGATGCTGCTCAGAACAACAGCAAACCCCATGAAACAGCAGCACTGTTAGGAACAGGAGGGAGGGTATTGTCCAACACATCTCCCCATCTCAACTTCATGGATAAACACAGGACACACAACCTCTTAGTCAGGTGGAAAGAAAATATAACACTGCAGAGAAAGCACAGGCCTTCTTGAGGCTCAGGTCAGCCTGAGATGACATTGCACTGATCTGTTCATTGTGCTCTCAGCCATGTATGTGGCTAGAGAGTGTGTTGTGATCTATCAGATAACAAAATGGGTGTGCAGCAGTAGCAAGTGTTGATCTCTGTTTAACCATTCCACAGCTAGACGACAGTTCAGTGACTCGGCTGCTGCACAAAAGAACTATTAAAGACATTGCTTGCTTTATTTATTTTATCTCATAAGCAGACTTCTGGATGCATATTAGACTTCAAAAGACCTTTCTTCCTCTTTCTTCCCTGAAAAAGAGGAAAACTTTCCCTTATGCACGTTGCTTTAGGCCCATATTTCAAAATGACACATTGGTACCACAGACTGTAGAGCTGCACACATCACTCATGATGCATTGCTCCCTATCCACAGAGTTACTCCACTTTGTGATCAAAATAAAACACTTGAAATGTTCTAATCTGCTTGGTGGGAGAGAGAACAAAATGCCGGAGGGGAACCTTTAAGTAGTATCTCTCTGGACTTATAAATAAGATTGCACTATTTTCCCCACAACCCATTCTGTTTCTCCTCCTCTTTTCTGTCAAAAATTCTGACTGGTGCTGACAGAAATGATTATAGCTTATGAGTGATAATATAATGCAGTTTTCTTCAAGGAGAGATGCTATCAGAGAACATTTTTTAAAAAATATACTGGTAGAAAAGAGCCATCTTTCTTCGTAGAATAACAGTTATTAATCTCTTACTAGTACATTTTCATATCATTTTGGACATTTATTTCCATGCTGTGATATTATAAAACTAGGCATTTGTGTCAGTTTTGATGCAGTACAACATGCTGGAACATGAAAAGCTGTAATTACCATCGTGGTCATTTGAATTGCTAACCAGATCCTGACATTTTCAAATCGGACCAATTTCTTAGTGATCCAGAAGTAAGCCTGGGTGCAACATGAGCTGCATTTCAATTAGGCAACTCAACATTTAAAAGAAAATGCGGTGCCCTCACATCCCCAAAGCATTGCTAAAATAAAGAAGTACTTTGATGGTTTTCTATTGCCTCCTCTAGACTGTTTTGTTTGTGAGGATTTATTGATAAAATTTTAGCTTCTGTTAATTTTGATGCATTTGAAATGTTTAAGACCATCTCTTTAGGAAATTTTTTCTGCAACCTTTAACTCTTTCTACTGGATACACTTATAGCAACCTGCTCTGAGGTTTGTGTGTGAATGTCCTGTGTACCCTTACAGGTGTGAGCTCAGTTCTCCTGAGGGTTTGGGTCATGGCCTTTGTTCTCTATGCCCTGTTCATTTGGGTTTGTTGCAGTTCAAGCTTAATAACTGAGTTTCCGTGGTGTCTGGAGAGCTTAATTTTGCTAATGGATACACTTGTCCATGCTGCTGTTTGCTGCTTGTGCTGTGCTGGCTGGTGTTGCCTGAAGGGGTTATTTTGTTAGAGCTCTGCATCTGCATGGGCTGGGAGAAGGGAATGTGACAAAACAGAGCCACAGCAAGAGAAGTATTCAAGTGATCAACAAACCTTCAAATGAAGTGTGTGACACCCTGTGACAGCATAAGCTTTACCTTTCAAAGAGTGATTCAGAGGCTCGCAGCATCCCAAACCAGTAGAGTGAAATATATATCTTTATTTTTTTAAAAATGAGACTCATGTGCTTTTAGCCTATTGGACCTGAGTGATGTAGCATTAATAGGTAAAAGGTATCTTTTAGACTTGAGGCTGGAGAAAACCATACAGCAATCATTTTACAAGTGTGAGGAGGAAGAATAAGAAGAAAGAATATTTACTTCTATTATGCAGAGCAAGAGTGGCAGCTGTAAAAATATTTTCCACTTCAATTCAGTAACTATGGAAAATACTAGACTAGATGAGGAAAGAAAGCAGGAAACAAAATGTGTTTGAATTAGTGGGAAATACTTTTATATGATTGCCTCTTTTTTTTCTTATTATTTACTTGCAAAATTTTGTAGCTGAAAACCTGAAGAGTCTGATTTTTATTTCTGCCCTTCTCCTTTTTTTCTTTGAGAAGTGCCAGAGTCTTTTTTCCCCCAGAGAAAAGGTGAATTCTTGGCTCAGTCTGGGGAGGTGTGCTGTTCTTTTTCTCCTGTGGACAAAATTATCATTTTCCGTAAGCTGTGGGTCTGCTTATTGAAACAAGGAGAGAAAGAAAGATGACAGAAACCAGCTGCAGGCTTCTTTTAAAGATCAGACTTCAACCTTTCATATATAGGGATTTCACCTTTCCTGCATGAAAATATCAGATTTGCATATATGTCATAATGTTTTTGTATATTGAACTATGAAAGTGTAGCTTTAGACAAATGAAGCTAAAAACTGCCTTAAAATAACACTTGTTTTCTCTATGACTTTTTTTGCTTCTTAGAGGATTGAGAGAAGTGCTTTAATCTATTTCTGTGAAAGCATTTGGAATACATAATTTATATATTCCTAGCATGCAGTGTAGTAGTTGTTGGAATATTGCTGTCAAAGCTACCATTCCCAGTTTAAGTCCATCTCTCCTCAAAGTGGATTTTTAGATGTGTTTCCATGTCATGTGAGTTTTGGAGTGACTAAAGCAGTGGTGATGATGTTGAGGGGTATGTTGTTTAATGTAGTCTTTTAAGAGGTAAAGTTGATCTTGAGAACACAGATAATTTGGACATATTTTGCTTTGCTCTCAAGTTGGCAGTGGATAACTTTCATACAGCAGATGTGTTTGATTATAGCAACCTGGGGCATGAAATGACTTCTGATGCTAAAACTAGTGGATTCAATACAGTGCTGTGCTGTTATTTGATGACATCTCATCTTATTGCAGAGATGTCTAGACACCTCAGCCAGGGACCCAGGCTCCCAGGTACTGAGCACTGTGTGTCTGGGTAATGAAAAGCCTCTTCTAGACTCTAACAGCTTTAAAAATACACTTGAAAAGCATGTTGGCCATTCCAAAATGAAAAAAAAAAGGAAAAAAGAAAAAAAAAAAAGAAAGAAAAAAAGGTCTATTCTGGTTGGGAAACTCCTGTGTGGGGAAAGATAAGAAAAAATTCTGTTAGACTCGTTCCCTCTCTGGGTTCGCTCCTTCTGGCACATCTCCAGCCTGCGCAGTCCAGTGTAGATCCCAGCAGTCACCCATGAGCCTGTTCCATTGGTGACAGCGTGCGTAGGGCACTGAAATGTCTATATGATGCAGAGTTCAGAGCCCAGGGAATGGGCTGTCCCTGGCCTGCTTGCTTGACCTTTCACCAGTGTTCTCTGCATTGCATGGGATTTACTTGTTTGTTTTAAAGAAAAACATATGCAAATCAGTAGCTAATAATATTTATGTTTGGATCTATGAAGTCTGCATGATATGAAGCAATGAATAAACTTGTTGTCATTGGTCCTTGTGGCTTCTTGCATAAGCTGCATCATTTTATCTGAGCCAGGTCAGCTGCTTCTGCAAATGCTTTCCTAGGCATGGCCCACTCCCATGTGAGCTGCTGCTGCTGCTGCTCTCCTGAATCAGCATTATGCTGTTCTCACTGGAGCACAAATAGCAAGTTTCCTGAGGGCATTGCTGCAGATGGGGTTCTTAACTGCTAAGAGAAAAACAGACTGTGTGTTTATGTCTGCAACATATTTTTAAATGGGAGTCTTATTCTGTGGCATTTTAGTAATATACTAGAGAATATTGCCATGGATTTTGTTTTAAGTTAAACATGGTAGAAAACTGGACAATTCTGACTAAGCCTGGAGAAGAGACAAAGGCTTGTGGTCAGCAATGGTCACTGCCATCGATCACTTCTTCCCTCCTCTGTCTGACAGGCGACAAAGTGAACCTGTTCTCATCCTTTCAGGGGCACTCTGCCCCTTGTCATCTCTCCATCAAGCAGCAGTGTCACCTGCAGTGACAGCACTGACATGTAAGTGGCTTACAGGGATTCAAGGAAGCATCACAGTGAACAAAATTTGTCAGCTTTAATTAGCAGTGTTGAATGATGTCTTGAAAGCCTGTAGGTATAAACAGACAAATAAGCTGGTAGAATTAAAAACAGATGTTAGAATTTAACTCCCTTAATAACAACATCCCTCGTCTCCTCCCCATTAAAAAAAAAGAAATCTAATTGTCAGTTAATACCCAATTCTATTTATACATTTCTCATTAACATGAAGATTGAGCATAATGTATTCAGGAAGATAACATGCTTTATATTTGAATGGAGGTGGCTGTTGGTATTTGTCAAATCTTTTTGCTATTCCATTGTTCCTAGCCTCTTGTCCAGACAGAAGGGACTTGACTTAAAAACTGGCCAGGCCATATGTCGAATTCCATAAATTCTTGATCCTTCAGAAGAAGGTAAAAAAAATGTCCCTACTAAAATGCTAGAAAAACGTCATCCAGACTACTAGAATACACTGAAAACTCTTAATGTGAAACTCGTTCAATGTAATAGATGTTTTAATATGAGGAACCCCTTCCAGACGTGCTGTTTTCAGAGTCCCTGTGCTTTCCAAAGCAAGCTGGTAATCATGACCATATGCAACTGGAAACTGGAGCAGGTCCAGTACTTACCTGAACAGCAGGATTGCACCATCAGCAGCCTCTGACCATGGCTGTGGCATGGGATGTAGCACAGGCTGTGCCAGCTGTATGCCAGCTTATTTAAAAAGGGGGAGGAAGTGGGAAGAAAAAACATCATGGCTCCCCTAGCCCTCAGGTAACTAATATCCACTTTGATTTATTTTGGAATTTTTTTTATTAGCAAATACCCCTTGAAATGCAACAACAAAGCCAGGCTGGACGGGGCTTGGAGAAACCTGTTCTAATGGAAGGTGTCCCTACCCATGACAGAGGGGGTGGAGGTAGATCATCTTATGGTTGTTTCCAACCCAAGACCTTCTGGGATTCTGTGAATGCTTTATGTTGCTCTAAGTCTACAGAGCATAAGCAAACTTAGGCTTTAATTTTTCTCCAAAGTCTGGATTTGGGCTGGAGATGCACAATGTCTTGGAAGGAGGATCATTGAGATGAACACCATCCTGGAGCAAAAGGCTTATTCAGTAAGCCCAATCTGGAGACATGCAATGCTTCCTGATTGAGGAGATGCTTGTGTTTTCTAGTCTGTCAATCTAAGGATCAACAGTCTGTGACAGGGATGCCAAAGATGGCACCCAAGCAAATGCTGAATGGCATTTGGCTAGGCTACCCTGTTGTGACGGGGAAGTAGCTTAGAGAAACAGGGTCTTCTCATGACAGGGTCCTCTTGAGTTGCAAAGGTGGCCAGAGTGGTATTCTCATCTTGCACAACAACTTTCCTCTGCATCTCCTGGCTCCACCATTTTTCTCTATGCTTAACACTGAAATTTTAAAGACAAAATACAGTCTGGCACAGGTCTTCTGAAGCAGAATAAGCATGTCCCAGTGGCAGGAACAGAACCCTGAGCACAGCTTTCCTCACCAGCTTTCTTAAGGGGTTCATATTTTTGGGAACTTTTTTAAAGATAAGTCTTCCTACTGGTACATACTGGGAGACAAAATCAGTCTCTGATCTAACTTCTTCTGGATGACATATTTGATGTCAGATTCCCCTATTGGAGCTTACTGGCACCTGAGAACCAAGCAATGAGCATGGATGTACTTCCCAATGACTAATTGGAATGCTGTCTTTCAACTATTAGTCATTGTTTTTCCTGCAGGCTAGACCTGTATTTAAGTCATGGGTGGCAAATGCTCCAATAAATTATGAATAGGCATGTAAATGTTTAAACCCATGTGTTTGAGTGAGAGGCAAGACTGGAAAAATAAGAGAAATTCTTGATCTACTCTGATTTTCACAATATGACAGACTGTCAAGGTTAAAAGGACTTTCACAGATTTTTATTTGCTTTTATATTATTTGCTTGATGTAAAATGTAGGTGGCAAAACAGAAGAGAATCATTGTGAGATGTCAAGTTATTATGACTTAATTGGTTCTAGAGAATACACAACTGAACATGTATGGTGCTATGATGTAAAAATAAAGTACATTTAAAGAGATTGCCAAATATGTAGTTTGAGGACACATCTTCCATTTTTATGTTTTTGGCTTTTTGATGCTCATGGCTTGATAAGACATGATTAGTCTCTGAATCATTAATATGATACTGCTATAAAACATTGCTCCTGTTTCTAATAATTTTACTGAAACCTATCCTGCTGTAAACAGAAGAATGGGCAGATGTAACTGAAACAATAGTGGTTTCTTTTCTGTTCCAAAGCACTGATATGGTAAAAATAAACATAGTCAGTATAGATTTCCTCTCAGAGTTATGAGAGAAGTTCTTGGTTATGGAAGATGTCTATCTATTAAATAGTCCCACCTTTGTATGAAAATTACCTTTTGACTCTTTCTCTCAGGTTCATATGCATGTAAGTCTTTGAGAATGCTTAAAAGGAGAATGTAAAGGAAGACTTTTTGGGGACCCAAGAGAGGTGGTAAACCAAGATCTGCATCACCTGGGTTCTGGTGAGCACGGGTATTCGAGCAGCAAAACCCCACCTTTGCAGGTAGTTGTGTTCTTCCCTCAGAGGCATTGCTGTGAGCTGGACCAGTTTGATAACTGCTTTTGGAAGATGATTTTCGTGGCTGAAGATTTTTCTGCTTTAAAAAATAACAACCTCCATCACAAACCAAAATAATCCCAAAGATCCCCCAGGGAAATATAGGTGCTGGTAACAAATATGGTGATGGTTCTGCTCCTAAAATGGCTTCTGCTGTCACCTTGTTATAATTGACCTGTGTTTTCAGTGACATGGAGTCTGAAACTTGTATTGAAACTATAAATTTGGTATGAAACTTTATCACCAAAATAGTTAACCCATAGAGTGACATCCCTCTAGATAAGGGGGGTCCTTCATTGAGGAGTTTAAATTACTTAATTTCTAAAAGAAATAGTCGTGTTGAACCAAAAGTGGTGCTCCTGTTGAAGGAATACACTGCTGAAGCTATGTCATGCTGCAAGGGATAAGACTTTGTGACTCTCTAAAGTACTTAAATCTGACTCAGTCTTTTTTTTTTTTTTAAGATTGGAGAGTGGAAGCCTCAAGATAATTTTCTCTGCTTTTCTTTCCTTGGAGGCCTTTCACCTTCACCTGCTAAGAGCACACTCATTCTCCCCAGATAAGGCAGTGAGGTCACGGCAACTTTCCTCTTCTGTTATGAGCACAATGTTAAACAATTGTATTTTTCATTGAAAAGGCTCTGATAGCTTAACATTTTCCCCCTATATTATTTAGAACTTGGACAAAGATGGGGCACGATAGCACTTATTGTCCCTTTTCTTGTAGGACCTTAACTAAAATGTAATTATGAGCTGGCATTTGGGAAAGATGAATTCACACTGGGACTGGGGAAAAGGACTAGAGGAGTGACATGGGGAATGAAGAACTTGTAACAGGAGACGGAATGAGCTAGCTCAGGTGTCTGCTGTATGGCATTTCCTTGTGCTCTGCAAGCTTACTTTTAGATAAATTAATTTTTAGATAAATTTAGGTTTCTCTCTTGCCAGCCTAGTCACTCAGCAGAGTCAATATTTCTCAAAAATAAGTATTTGTGTTTAAATGTTGTCTTGGTTTGAAAGACAGGTGTCTGTTAATGAAGGCAAGAGCCTCCCTTGGAATGGAAAATGCAACCCCCTTCCCTCTGAATGATTATAATTTTGAAATTAAGGGGCTTTCAGGCACAAATATGAGGAATAGGAGTAACAGTTCTTTACATAAAAATATAAATATAAATATAAATATATTATATATATATATAAAGAGGCAAACAAACAACACTAACTATGGCAGTAATAACAAACAGAACCAG
>VZTE01003193.1:59622-84018 GCA_013397775.1 Eulacestoma nigropectus
CAAGCAACATGTCCTTGTCATAGTATGCAATTTCTTATCTTAAGCACAAATATATTCCCCAAGCATTTAGCTATTAACCCTTTGGTTAAGCAATAATCTTTATTCCCATATTACCTCTTTTAGTGAGGTAGGGCGTTAAATATAGTCCTTGTGCAACTGCTGCTCCAGGGAGCAAGTAGACTCACGGTAGAAGGAAGGCAGCAGAAGCCTGTAGTCACAACGAGAGCAGCTCCTCTCCCCTTTGAATACTGGCAGAGCAAGAGAGGGAGGGACCCCACCCAACCTCCTTTACCCAGTTCAAATCTCGCAACCTCTCTGCCCTACACGAGAAAACCCCAGGTAAAAGAGGCTAGCCAGCTCCACTCCTCCCCCTGTGGCCAGGTCTTTTGTCTCTTTGGCAGCTTGTATGGGGAAAAATTCTTTGAGAGAAAAAGAAAACAAAAGGAGAACTCCTAAAACCCCAACAAATGTCTGAAGCGTATCCTATAGTGATAAATACACTGCTACCTCTGGGAAAGGAGGAAAGGCCAGAAAAGTCTGCCTGAATCAGATTTTCCATGCTGGTGTCTCCTCCATACCACACTTTCTGGCCATACTGGCAAAAAATTATACTTGTGAAATGCAAAGCACTAAAAACAATCCTTCCAGGATTGTTTTTGGCTGATGATGTTGAAAGCTTTATTATATTTCCCTGTAGTTGGTACAACTTTGCTGCCAGCTTCTCTTTGGGTTTGTGTGTTTCTCACTCATTTTAATACCATGGAATGGAAAGAGCAGGATTGGGACATTAGATTCAAAGAAAATAGTCATGAGAGGGGAAAAAAATGCTGTATTCAATAGAATCTAAAATACTGAGAAATTTTTTTCCTAGTTTTGGTTTTTAATAGTTAATGAATTCCTTTGTCTATCCCCGTAACATTGTCTAGGGTTTCTTGTTTAATTTATTTAACATCAATAGTTTCAAAATCAACAAGAAATAAATAAAGAGGAAAATAATAATAAAGAGGAAAAAATAACCCAATCCCCAAGCTTGTGCCTCCTTGGCAGAGCAAGCTCTGCTACACATGTGCTTGCTGAAACTTGAGCAGGCTCTGTGTTCATACCCTGAGCTGGAAACTGATCTGCGTCCATTTATGTGAAAGTCCTGCTGTGAGTTCACTGGACTTTACTTCGTGCTCTCGCTCTGTAGCAGTGGTTAATCAGTCAGAAATTTGAACCCTTGTGGGATTTTTTTTAAAGACTTCAGCTAGCTCATCCATTTGCTTTGTGCTTAGAAATCCAACTGTGTTGATTCCTTAAACCTTCAGTCTATATTTTGGCAAATACACACATCTCTGCAGTTAACATCACATGGAGACAACTACTTTCCTCTGTAACAAAGCTGGCCAGAAGGTCTATATTATCAGTATGATAGAAAATACTGGTTAATGTAGAGAAATTAGAATCTCCTTGATATTTTATTGCCTTAATCTTGGAAAAACTTAGCTTGTCCGTGTGGTTTTTAAGACTTGCAGCAAATTTAATGTTAGTAATGATGAAAGACAAAGTGTGTTTGAATTTTGGTTTTCGTTCATGTAGAGGATGACTTCTACTCCATGGGCAGAAGAACAAGCTCACATCTTTCAGTGTTGCGAACCACCTGGTGCTATGTAGTCTGATTGTTTCCCTTTGTAGATAGTATTCTGCTTTGGAAAAACTAGACAGAATACCATCCAATCCGGTACTTCCAGTAGGAATGCCCAGAAGACCTTCTCCTAAATACAAGTGTGTATAGATTGTTAAAAACTACTAAATAAAAAGATCTTTTTCATGCAGAAATATGTACTGTTTTCATCAAGGAGGGAAACACGATTACTTTCTCTAAGCTGTGGGAGAACAGTAACATATGCCGTCCTTACATCCACTTAGATTGATGAATACCAGATGGAAGTCATGCAGAATGTTTTCTGTAGTATGCATAAGTATTGCTGGCAGCTTTTCAGTTTTTGGTATAGGAAAAGACAGTTGTACTTGCTTTACTGAGTTGACATAAATGCCTGCAGACTCTAAAATCTGTCTAGGAGAACCATTGGAACTCTAAAAGTTTTCAGTGATCCTTCATTTATTGTTGAAGTATTGAGACTGTGGCTATCACTGAATACAAGTGCTTGGTATAGACAATCTCTTAGTAGCCATTAGTGCAGATAAGTGGCTTTTATCAAATGTTTATTTTTCATTAATTTTTATTTAAATCTTAGATGTTCATTCTGGTTTTCCTCCAATAACCAAAGATGAACGTTGAAATGTTCACTAAATAGCCTTTCATGAATAACACTTGACTGCTGAATTTCATTCTTCTGTTTCTTTTCCCCAGCACTTTGTCCATCTTGTCCTTTTGGGTCTTACAGCTGCATTTAGTTTGCATCAGTGTAGTCGTGTCAGTTGTGACCTAAAACAATGAGCTGTGCAGTGCCAGCAGAGTCGTCCTGTGTGCATGCTCCTGATGTTGCATTTCTAACTGTGCTCACTTACTAACTGTGCTTTGATTAGAGTAGCAGTAACAAATCTGGAGGTACTATAGAGTGATGGTCTCTTAAAATACCCTCATGTGCAGCTGTTTTGTCACTGCTTTTGATGGTCTTCTTTCTCAGTGGGTTTGCTCTCAAGGGGTTTAACTGGCTGTTATTTTGTGACACCTAGTTTTTAAGCAAAAGGTCGGCAGTGACTTCTCTTTTGTAACCTTAGCCTGGGATCTGGGCCTGGTTTGGGTGTGATTTCCATATGGCTATTATTGGTTTCCACCAGCCCCATTTGTGACTGTTTGACATAATTCAGTTAAGACCAGTTTGACACAATTTCAAGTGAGACTATATCATGGAAATTCATACTGAAAAACTGGCTGATAGACTAGCTGTTGTGGCCTGCTTGTGCAAGGGTTCAAAAGAGACTGTGAACCATGTGGTGGTTTAAGGAAAAACAGTTCTGTAGTCCATTTCCTTTGGGAAAAAGGAGTGAGATTATTAATGGCCCCCAAAGACTTACTCTGTCTGGGGAACTGCAAATTGTCTCCAGTTGCTGAGAGCAGCCCAGTCTCCCAAGGCAGGGGAGTGTGTATTACCTCCCACAGTCAGCAGATCCAGCCAGTTCTCATTCCTTTGTCATGGAAGAGCTGAGCTGCTGCTGACCAAGGAGACTGCACAAAAGCAGAGTGGCCAAGTCAAGGAAAGGGTAGAGAAAGTTTGTTTTAACATGTTTGAGAAACATGATGAAATTACTTTCCCTCAAGGTACCCAGAGGAATAGGATAATAATTTAGGAGAATAGTTGCAGCTGGTTGGGTACTTTTCAGTGACTTTTTTATGTTTGAAAACGCTGGCTTCTCAAAATGAGAAAAATATTTACTTGAAACATATTTGCTTTTTTTAAAACTTTCAAGGAGAGTTCCTAGTATGAGTCTTCCGAACATGAGAGAGATGCATCCCTGTAAAGTGTTCAAATGCCTGGTTGTTAGAGTACTCATGCGAGATGGAAGATGGACTTCCTCAAGTCCTTGTGTTAGCGTGGAAACACATAATCACGGAATGACTATATGCAGGTGCTTTTATTTGAAGAGCTCTGGGAATCAGGGGTACAGACCCAAATCTGACTCCGACATGGATTCGAGATGGATACATTTTATACCCTTTCCTTACATAACTGTTGTCTAATCATATGTTAATCATTGACTTACTATTGTTCTATTGATTTCACCCGAGCATGAGTTACTAAACAATCATCGCATTTAACTTGATCATCTACCATACAGAGGGATACACAGGTGCAGGTTCACATGATTTAGCAAAGACAATGGTGGGTACACAGGTGCAGGTCTACATGATTTCGCAAAGACAATGCCCACTCCCGTTCCCGAGGCCTACTTTAGCTACCACGATTTTAGAAACATTTTAAATTTTTAGAAACATTTTAACCCTATGCTACCACTTGCTTTGCTTCATTCTAATCGTCCTTAAATCAAGCTGGAGGCAGCAGCTGGATCGACATAGAGACTGCAGTGCCTGCAGTGACTGACAAGGTTACTGTGTGTGGCATGTCCTGGCTCCCCAGGGACCAGGTATTTGAGCCACTCCCAAATGTGTCATTTCAGTGCTACATTTTGCAAGGAAATCAATGATGTTTACTTTAAAAATCACTTGATAAATGCCCCATTACAACTTCATTAGCCACTCAAAGCTATGCAGCCCCTGATCATTAGTTCCAGTGCTCTGTGATTAAGACTCAGCCAGCTGGATCCTGGGCTGAGTTCTGCAGTGATGCAGTTCTGCAGGTGCACTGCCCTGTGCTGTGCCTTTGCTTTGCAGCAGTCTGGGATCATGTGAAATAAGGCAAGCAAAGGAAGTTTGAACAGCTTCGTGTCCTCATCAGGCCTTTAGAAACAGACATGAACGAGGATGATCTGATATTTCAAATCTGTCCTAGCCAGATATCAAAAGCCTGCTGCATGGTTTGGGTTTGTTGGGTTGCAAGCAGCTCTTGCTTGCTTATGGCCTGTCTTGTGTATAAAAATTAATTCCCCTCACATTGTCTCCAGCTCTGTATGGTGCTGACTGTGTGTATTCCCCTCTTCACAGCAGTAGCATGCAAAACTCAGATGTTGGCTAACCTAACTTTTCTTAGGGGGAGTAGTGGGGGGTAACAAGTCATGAGTGTAGAACACACATAGTTTAGTTCACGTGCTGTATTTAGAGTATGAAGGCATCCCAGTGGATTTGTAATGTCTCAGATATCAGGGGGGAGTGACTGATTGCCAGTAGCTATGTGAGCTGTGTCTGCTGCACTGAGCTGCCAGTCAGGGTGAGCTCTCTGATGCCAGCATAAAATACAATGAACGTGGTGTGCATGCATGGTTTGCTAAAGCTGAGGCCAGGAGAGTGGACTGTAGTAGTTCCTCTGTGTTCTGTTAGTGCAGGAAGAGAAATTTCCCTAGCTGTCTCTCTGTCTCACGATACAGATGTCCACAGTATGTGCTTGAATGGGGAAGAGGAGAGGGAGCACTGAGGAACAGGGGTGGCAGATCAAGCAGTAAAAGTTGTAAACAGAAAGCTGTTTCATGTCATTCAGGGCAACAGGATTGCAGGGTGTCACAAATACGTAGCCAATTGAAAATTTAAAACAAGAAAATTTATTAATAAAAGGAACAAATGACAATCAGAGACCAAAAAGTGGCAATCTGCTGAGCTACAAGGCAAAGCACCAGCGCTGAGTGCTCAGCCACAGACCGGATATGGCTGGGGGCACCCTGAGAGGGCTGGGGAGTCACTTTTTATACCCGGTAGCTCCTCCCTTGACCCTACCCCCAGTGCGGTTCTGGTTGGCTCCTTCATCCAGGGGTCTTCTGATTAGTTTGGGATGGTCCAGTGGGATCTACCACCTTCTCCCCTTATGGTAATTGTGATTGACACCTCTGGCAGATTCCAGAGACTTCTGTCTCCCTTTCGGGGAATCGAACCCTGTTCTCCTGCATGACAAACAGGGATACCCGACCACTCTAGAACTTCTGTGGTTCATCTCAACATATGAATGCAACAATGTCCCAACATATAACATCAACCTTACATTACAACTAACTAAATAATTTAATTGACTTATTCATTAACATATGAATTAACTCATCAACTTTGTAACTTAACTAACAAGCTTATTAACATTCAAATTAACTTATTATCCTTATAACTGTTAACTAACAAACTCATTAACATTTGGATGTGAAAGCCAACTCTCTATTCCTGTTTATAACAAGGGGGTTTATGATTTGATTTCCCAGCTTCTAGTTAGCAATGTCTGTTTTCAGTGTTCTTTTTGGGGAGACCTCTGTTCTGCTGTTCTCCACTGGCAGGTTTACTGCTACTTCCTCAGAGAATGAGGAAGTAGATGGAGTAATCACATCCTACTTGACTGCAAGGGAGGCAGAGATAAACCTTCACTGGCAGGAATATCTTTCTAACTTAACAGTTAAGAAATATCTTAAATTAATAGTACTGGTAATGTGCAGTAAAGCAGCCATCAATCTTCCTTTTCTATAGACTTTTTAGGTTGTAAAAAGACTGAATTTGAGTTATAGCTGGATTTATGCTTATCTTTCTCACTGTTCTAGCAAAGCAGGTTAGGGATTTATTTGTATTTTTCTGAATGAGGAATTTTTCCAGAACTCACTTGAAGATCTAGTGCTTTTGAAAATCCCTTTCTGTGAGATTTAGGGAAAAGGACAAAATAATGGAACTGGTACGAGAAAGATGGGAAGAATAGTGGTAAAAAGGTAAAAACAATTCTGAGAAAAATTCCTTTTTTCATTCTAAACATAATTACATGAAGTGTGTGATAATGTAAAGCCTGTGCAGCATGCTGTTGAAGGGACAAAATATTGTGCTCAGTGTGATCAGTGCGGGGAAAGGGGCAGTGCGGGCAGTGCATCTCCGGCTGATGGCGCTCTGGCTCCACCGCACTGCTCCTGTGGCAGGAAGTCCCTTTTCTGACGTGGCTGTTCGGCCCTTTCCATGGACCGAGATCCATCAGCAGGGTCGGCTCCGCAGTGATCTGCCACTTGGGACTCCTGGCCAAGACTTGAAGTGATGGGGAAAGAACACTGCTTCCTGCTCCACAGAATGAGAGTCACAGTGAAGAATGAGTGGCGCTGCAGCATCAGTTCTTAGGGGGAATTTGGGATACTCAACCTTTTGAGTGCTCTGTATTGCTGTGCTGTACACATACAATCTGCTCCAATATATGGAGAGGGAAAGTGTCCTGTAAAATTGTTTGTTACTCTTCCTTTTGCCTCTGCAAGCCTCAGTGTGTTGTATCCAAGTCACATGTTTAATACCACAGAAGCTGTTAGCAGATGGTCATGGTACAGTGATGGGATGTAGCACATGCTGTCAAAGAGCATGAGTAGAAGCATTAAAAAAATACATGGTACCTTTTGTTTGGAGCATCATAGTGCACTGCAGTTCCTACTGAGGCTTGATAATCAAAAACATCCAAAACAATTAGAAACACCAATGTCCTGGACTTTGTTCAGGGGGAGCTCTTAACATTTATTCCTAAGATCCTGAGTGAAGATGTTACAGCAGCTTAGCAAACAACCCCTTAGCCAAACTTCAACAATTGATCATCTGTGTGATCCTCATTGGTAAATGTGAATGGTTTAGCTACCATCATATGTCATGATACTGTAGTAGATAGTGTTTTCTTCAGTAATTTGTAAACAATTGACATCATCTTGCTTTTAGCAGAGCAATGTAAAGAGCTGCATGAGCAGAGTAAAGTCTTAAATGATTGGTTTTACTTGACATATACAGGCAGGAGAGGCCCAGTGACGTGGTTTTTCACTATGTTCCTTTTTTTGAGTGTGATTTTTAAGGACAGAGCAATGATAGAGGGATGTAGGTAATTAAGGATATTGCAGACTCTGTGTGCTTGGGTAACTTAAATTTTCCAGCTAAGCTATTTGCATCCCTACTGTGTTTAGGGGTTAGTCTGTGAGCAGTCAGTGCTTGTTTAAAGCATTTCAACCACAGTTGACTGTAAAGGCTCAAGTAGTACTCAGGTTTTAAGAAGGTTGTTTTAAGGACTGTTGCAGAATGAGTTTTTTCCTCTTATTTGAGACATAGTGGCACTGTAACATCAGTTAAGTATGCTGTCAGATGGTCTTGTCCAGATGGGTTTTCTTTGCTGGGGAAAGGCTGACAAGGGCTGATGTTTGAATGCGTAGCTGCCTGGTTTACCCCAGCTCAGGGGTAACCTTGCTGTCAAGAGTGCATCTGTTACCAGTGCTGGTGAGTTCAGAGCTTGGACAAAAGGTGTTTCCTTCAGCTAGGTTTTCCTCAGTTACAGTGTAGCTGTGTGAAATTTTGGGTGTGCTATGGTAACAAAGAAGCATCACATGCAGTTTGCTCTGGTTTTCTTTCTAACTGGTGAAGTCTATCATCCTTTAGCTTTCTTTCACTTTGATTTAGGACTTTCACTATTTTGGTTGTTTGGCTTATTGAAAACATAAAGATAGGATGGCACTGAGAGTGCACACATCTGTTGGCTGATAGCAACAGGCAATAAGTCACACTGGGGACAGATCCAGGAAAAACTGAAGGAACTTTGCATTGGGGTGGGAAAAGAGAGGGTGAAGGGGGAGTTCTGCCTTGACCCTATGTACTGAGGTGACAGGTACATTAAGTGATGCAGCTGCTTGCAAGTTCTTTACAAATGATTGTTTCTGTGCCTGACATGATACACATTTTCAGACAAATGAAAATTTAGAGACACTTATTAAATAATCTTTAGTTCACTTTTTCTGACTCCCATGGGTTATGGTCTTCTTCTGTTCAGAGCTTTCTAGCATAATTTTCTATCCAAGCTATGAAGATGTATGAATTATTACAATAGATATCTCTAACAGTTATGACAGAACACAGAAATTTATTATAGCTTTGATAAGCATCTGAAGATGTGGATGTTTAGTTATTCAGATTTACAGGATATTAGTTGTTTTGATGTAGAAATTGAATCCTCACAGAATTGCAGTTTTTTTGCCAAATGATCCTCTGTTTCCCTCTTGCCAGGCTACAGACAGCAAGACATCAGCATTTTTTCTCCCTTCTGCTGCTCTAGTCCTAAACAGGATATGGAATTGAAAACTGGAAATCTGAAAGCAAATGGAGAAAAAAGAATCAGATATTACTCGAAAGTCAAAGATCGTGTAGAATATTCTAAAAGCATAGGTACAAAAATACACTTATTGGGCTTTTAAAAGTTTGAGAGTGGTTTGTTCTACTTAATTCATGTGGTAGGTGCAACTTTCAGAAAAGTCACTTTTTGAATTGCCACAAGACTGCACTCCAATGGCTTAATTTTGTAAAATAAGGGCATAAGAATTAACATGCTGAAGCTTACAGAAAGTATGTGATCTCATCAAATCACATGTGCCAAAGTCAGCTTTCAGCATCATTCATAGAGTGTCACTGGAATGAAGGCAGTGAGATGGCAAAAAAAGGGCAGGTAAAGCCATGACTCTACCGTAGAACTGCAGAGAAAATTGTCCACTTCCATCCAACTGGGTGTGCCTTGGTCACCCCCTGGGCTGGGACACAGAACTGGTGCCGTGTAGGGAGTGGGCAGCTGGAGCATGGGTGGCAGCAGTGAACCCCCTATCCTGGGTGTCAGTGCTGACCAGAGCAGTGAACCCCCTGTTCCAGGTGTCAGTGCTGATGTAGGGGTGAATGTGAGCTGCTCTGTTCCCACCTGGCAGCCATCCGTGTTCATGGAAATGCAGGCACAGGTTTGAAGAGGGCACTTGCAGGCTCACCTGCTCATCTTTCTGGCCTCCACACTGCCACAGCCGTGCTTTTCTGACAGCTGGAAAACCTTTGCTGCTGGTTTTTGTTTTCTTTTTTCTTGGTTGTTACCATGGCTATTGGTCCATAAGAAATGACTTTATTTCTCTGCAGCTTGGATTAATCCACAAAATGTGGATAGGTGTGTTGTATTTGTAAAGTAGTATGGGTGCAAAACTGCAGGGTGCTGAACAACAGCCGGTGCTGCAGCTTTCTCTTTGATGTGTTCTTGGCCCAAGTCTAATATGCAGGACTTTTCCCATGAGGATTTGAATCACAGGCAGAAAGGGGGGAAGTTGCTGCTTCATGGCGACTTGTGACTTCTACATAAAACATTTTCTCAGAACTAATTAAAACTATGAGAACTTAAATGAATCAGAGCTGTGTAACTAACAGCTTATGTTAAAGGCTTTGAACAAATATCCACAATGCATCAGTAAACATGCAAATTACTTTTTCATGTTGGGATGTGTCTCACTGCAATGCTGCGCATTGATAAAAGGTTTCTCTGTGACTGCACTTTCCATACATTTAAGTTTATTGGTTTTTCTAGCCTCTGTTTCAGACCTTTTAAGATATGGAGAAACAGTCTTTAAAATGACTTACCAAGCAAAATTCTCTGTGCTTCGGCAATAACTAGCAGTTAACAAAGTGTCCAAATTAAGGATTGAAACAAAACGGAGACTGGTTACTGTTCAATCATGCCTGTTCACTTTAGTAATCTCCTTTAAAGGGGATTATTGCAGTGATAAAGTATTTTCCCATGGTTATGAACACAGTTGGAGAGAAGATTCATGACTTGCAAAACTTTTGTTAGGTATAGTTCACTCCTGGATTCTTTAACTGATGCTGTAAATTAAACCTCGGTTTGGAGAGGGAAAAGAGGGGTGTGGATTGAATCCAATAATGAAGATAATTAGAAGCATGGGATTCTTTTTCAGTTAGTTTTTCATAAGCAATAACCCTCTCTTGCTTGAGCTGTTGCTAACACTTTTATGCTTTTTGGATCACTTCTTACCTTCTGTCTGTGCATAATACAACCTATGAAGCAATGCGGTCCTGCCTTTGACTTGGATGGTTGCAAGATGGTTAAAGCTCTGCGACTGCTGCCTGACAGATGCTGTTGGCAGAGAACTTTTCATTCTCTATGGACTTCTGCGGCTTTTCTATACTCCATTTGTGTTTGTCACCACTTACCAATTCTTTAATCTTGGCGCTTTTCTGTAGCTGTGTGTGTAAGAATGCAGGTCAAGAATGACACATGTGCTACTGCAAAATCTCTAGTTTGAGCTGGCCACTTTTCCTCAGTGACATTAACGCTGCACATCTTTCTGTGATGGCTGAAATCTTTGTTGGGATTTTCAAACTCAGACTGTCAAAAAAGAAATTGTGAGCCACCAGACAACCCACATGTCCTAACCTATGAGTGTCACCCTGGTAATTGACTTGGGTGGGCTTTAGTCTTGGGCCTTTCAAACCCAGTGTACTCAAGTGTGAACTTTCGGAAGCTGGTGACTTGTACAGTGCTGTTAAAGAACAAGCTGATCATACTGGATTAATTTGATAGCCCATGTGCCAGCCCAGAACAAACCAGGATATTATTAATGTAATGGTACATTATGGACACTGATCCTTGAGTTGTGTTTTGTGCAGATCAAATGACTTTCCAGGTCAGCATTTGCTGCTTTCACAGTATGGTGTTTATGGAGCTGTACTGGAAGCAAATAAAAGAATACCAGTGCTGTTGCAGGGATAGTGAATGATATTCCAGATGATTGCAGTGATGAACATTTATCACAGCATGCAGTTATATTGGCACAACTGAGGAAAAGAGCAGAAAACTGCAGCATTTTAGTGAGGGCAAGAAGGGAGAGGTGGAATGGAGCAGGAACTTCTCATGCTGGCTTTGCCACCAAGGAATATGTATTGTGCAACTATGCTCTGCAAATTAAATGTTCTGCTTTCATGCCCTTCTTATTCTGCATGCCTTAATTAAAACCCCATTTCCTTTGATTCATGGACTCAAAACTGGGTAATGACGTTAAACAAACAAACATCTAACTAAATTTCTGTCTACCAGATTAATTTTGTAATATTTTAGTGAATAATGGCGTATCATTAAGTGTGGATAGTGTAATTAAAACCAAGTAAGACTTTGTCAATGGAAGTGGCCATCTTTCTGGGATTTTTATGATTTTGGCATGCTTTTCAAGAAAAAGAAAAGAAGGTGTATTTTTCATCACAAATTATTTAAAATTTGCAATTATCCCACCACAAAATGTGCATTCATTTCCCAACTACTCAAAAACCAAAAAATGAACATGGAATGACCGTATTTCGTAGTGCGTCAGACAAGCTGAAAAATATTCATATGCTTCAAAAGTTGATTATGCATGAGTTCTTTGTCCAGGCCTACTTTCAAGAATATAAACAGTACCATACTTAGGATAAAAAGATCAGTGGCTGATGTAAACTAAATTCAGCTAATTAACCCAAGATGATAGCATTTAACTTCTCAGCTGTTTTCTGATAGCTTGTTGGCTCTCCATTTGCCAGACTAGTGCCAGCCATTGTTGCAGTCAGTGTTGAAGCTGAGCTGTCAGGGCATGCACAGCCCCTTTACTGCGTGTTCTAGGCTTTGCTTTGACCTTTGTTTGGGGGTCATTTGCTTGTCTTGGTGGTGGTGGTGTTGGCTTGTTTGCTTCATGGTCCCTGCTTTTTAGCTCTCATGAAGAGGAATCCTCAATGTTAGTCTCACACAAATTTTTGTTATGTGAATAAACCACCTTCTCCCAAACAGGCCAGAGAATACGGAAGCAAACTTTGTGACACTTATGTAGAACACTTAGTATTGAACTATATTTGACACATCCAGCTTTGGGGTCCCCAGCACAGGAAGGACATTGACGTGTTGCAGGAAGTCCAGAGGAGGCCACCAAGTTGACTAGAGGGCTGAAGCTGTTCTCCTATAAGGAAAGGCAGAGATTGTGCAGCCAAAGCTTCAGGATGACCTGATTACAGCCTTCCAGTTACCTGGAGGTTTAGATTAAGGTATCAGGAAGAAATTCTTCCCTGTGAGGGTGGTGAGGCCCTGGCACAGGTTGCCCAGAGCAGCTGTGGCTGCCCCATCTCTGGAAGTGTCCAAGGCCAGGTTGGACGGGGCTTGGAGCAACCTGGGATAGTGGAAGGTGTCCCTGCCCATGGCAGGGACTTGGAACTATTTAATCTTTAATGTCTCTATTCATTCTGGGATTTTGTATTTTGGAAGGAATCTTTATTTTAGGTTAGGACTTCTGCATTAAAATAAGAAACATGCTGTGCTGGACACTGTGGGAGTTGATCATGTTCCTGCATCCAGGATTTTCTGTGTTAAGTAGTTGAAAGTGAGCTTGTGTATAGAAATGGCTATGGCTTTCTTCTAGGTGTGTGGGAGCTCGATGTGCTTTTGTACAATAAGTGGAAATAGAAAATGTTCTTTGTTTCACAGAGAATTTTCTTAATTGCCTTTTTTTGGAAACAGATTTTATACTTCCTTTTAATGAATTTAGCTGGTGAGTCTAGGTAAAATGAGGCGTAGTAGAGCATGTACGCAGAAAAAACATTACTCAAAGGGTGATTGTATGCTGTAAGAATAATGTTGTGTTAGAATCTTTATTTCTTTTTAGCTTTTAGAATCAAACTATTGGTCCTTCCCATAGCTTAAAAATCTACCTGATGGTAACAAAAACTGACTTACTCATTTGATTCCAACAACTGAGTCCTGACATAAGCATTGCAGAGAGCCAAACTTATGAAGAAGCTTGCCAATGCTGATATTGGTGCCCTGATTTCTGTAACACCTTGATCGTGACTATAAAGGAATCTCCCAGTACCAGTCTGAAAGACTTCCAGCGTGAGATTTGACAAAAGGTTGTCCCTCTGTTCTGCCAGGAGTCATTGCACAAAGAAGACTACTGGCCTCAATTTTCAAGCCCAAACCCAAGGTATGTATATCCTCCTCGTGGAATAGGATGCAGCACACCTTTGATTAGCCTTTGATATTTTACCAGGTCAGGTTGCTCACATCTGTCATGTGCACTATGCAAAGTGCTATTCCAGAAACAGAACTTCTGCACTTCAGTATGTGTGTAGACTGTTCAACTTGTCATGATTGTCAGTTCCCAGCTTCTTTCCCTTGCATTACACCAGCCAACTGGAACTCTGATAAAGGAGTTATGTACAGTGATGACAAGAATTGATTTCCAATTTCCTGTAGAATGACTCTATCATTACTTGTGACTCAGGCAATTTAGTTTATATTACAGTGCTGTCTGGGGGCTATAGATCACTCTGACAGTCGTCTAGTCACAGAGCATGCTGATTTTGACAAGAAATTGAAAGGGATTTTACAAGATTTTCCTTTGTGATACAACTCAAAGTGCCATTTTCTATTGTTGGATCATGTGTAAAGAGATTTTGTATGAGGTAGAATAGAAGTATTAGGCTCAGTTTGTCTAATTCGCCCTTAATCTTTGTGCTTGAGAGCCTATGAAAAATCTGAATAGTTTTCTTGTCTTGGATCTGGTTTAGAACATGTAGTGTCTGCATTAGGTCAGACAGAAGTCTCAGGATCTTTTCTGAAGTGGAAGTAGCAGATGCTTAGGGCAAGAGTGTAAGAAAGAGACAGGTAGGAGTGATCTATTCCTGGCTGTGCCCTGGAAGATACTGCAATCAGTGATCTGGAACCTTGCTGGGTTGGGTGAGCAATGCTGTACAGAAATAGAGGCTATCACTACCCTCATTCAAGTTTGCTTTTGCTAAACGATGATCTGATTTGCTCTGTCAGTGCTGGAAGCTGTAGCACTCTGCACTTTAGTGACCTCATCATCTTTTGACACTGCTGACCTGTACCTGTTTGTGGAGTTGGTGGGAGCCTGGTGTGCTGCTGCTGCAAACACTGCCCTTGTTCACTGCTAACTTGAGCACAAGGCCCTGCCACAGCTGAGGAGAGCACTGAGGGGCAGTGAGTGATTTGGACTTCTCTGATATTCAGTTATAAAAAGCCAGGAATGGACTTGTGCTAGGAAGGTCTTCCAGGTTCCCAGGCATGGCTGAAGTACAAGATGTGATCGCAGCAAGCCGTGTGCTACTTAGTGGGAGTAGAGCAGAATGCAGCCTGTGCTCTGCGTGTGCTCCCACAAGACTCACAGACACAGAAGCACCGGTATTTTAATAATTATCCATTTGAGATCAAGAAAGATATTTTGGGGCAATTTGTGCCTGTTCACATGAAGCAGTCCATTTTGCAGGAGGTGCTCTGCTGAGCAAGTACACTTTCATGAGGTCTTGGGCATTTGTGTTGCTCCTCACTCTAATATCTAATTGCTTTGCCCTTTGTCCTCACAAATGCATCTCAAATGGGAGATGCTTATATCCTCACATTGTTGGCAAATGGAAAACAGAGAGCAAGATCTGTAAAGGTAGTCACCAGAAGATGCAGAGAATTCTTCAGAAGCTGAAAAGCCTCTCTCCCTATTTCTTTTTGCATCTTTATTTAGATATCTCAAAGTGTGAAAGGCTTCCTATTTCAGTTAAGCCTTAAGTATTCTTGAGAACTGGTCTATGTGTTTTCTTTAACTTTCTGAAGGACCTGGTGAGTCAGGGAATTAAACAAGGAGTTCCTAATACCCTAATTTGCCTCCTTGATTTAAATGGAGCAGATGTAGCCATTGCTTGTCAGTTTTGTCAAAATTTTTTCTTAAAATATGAACAAAAGGGTAAAATTAGAGTTCAGACCTGAACAACCCTGTACAAAAAAGGACATTGGAATGCTTAGCACATGAAATCCTTAAAAGTATGAGTCAGACACCACTGGCCTTCTCTAAAGTGACTTCCTTAAATTACACCAATTCTCTTTCTGTCTTTAAATGAAAGTTTAGGTTTAATTTGCTTCAGATTGTCAGACAGGATGAAAACTGATGAGACCAAGCAGAAAGTATTAGATTTTTAATTGGATTTTCAAATTCAGCATTTATAGTAAAATGACAGCTACAAAAGTAAACCATACTCTCCCTCATGTTAAGCTTGGAAACAAATTTTTTCAAAGTATTCTTGAGGGCAAAGATGAAGACTAGGTGGAAGAGGGATAGTGAGTGTTGCTGGTTCTGTATATTTATAAAGTATCCATTGGCAGGGGGTTCAGACACTGATAACAAGCAAAATACTAATTGCATTATGGTTTTAGAGCATCCAATTGTTGAGAAGTCTGCGGTGAGGAGCTCTGAGTGGAAACTCCTTTTGCTGTTTTCAGTATCGCAGTTTAATTTCGTTATAGAAACTATTGAAGTGCTGCCTGGATTTAGATAAGCTCTGTGGGAACCTGAAAGATTCAGGTCTGCAATAGGCTTCAAATTTTTTGTCTCAGTTATGTCATGTGCCTTATTGGGGTTATAACAGTTGTGACAGACTTGTCCAAGGAAGATGCTTCTGAGAAGATTTAATAACAGTTTCCCAACGAAATCAAACTCTTTACAAGAGGTGGATTGAACTGATCTGTGCAAAGATGAAAAAGAAAACTTTGAAAAGTGGTGAGAAGTGTTTGGAGGAGTTAAGAGTGCCCAAGTATTAAAAGTATGTTTAATAATGATGGAGAAAAAAAAAAAGTTGTTCTCTTTAGGCTGTTTCCCTGAGAATGGATACTTTTTTTTTGTCTGAAACAATCAGTGTTTCATGAAGTTTTCACTTGAATGTCTTCTGAGCAGGTACGTAAATTTCCTTTTTCTGTTACACTGTCAGTACACTGGTAGTTTGATGAGAAGTGGTAGTATGGCTTTTAGTATTTCTAATTACTTCTAGGATTCTCAGCCTTTATTAACTTCAAAGCATTTGTTCAGATAGTTACAAAAAAATATTTAAGTATAGGTTTCTGCTTTTGGAAGTAATGATTATGCAGTGCAAATTGTGTCCTTGATTTGTGGACTGGCCTGTTGAGGTGGCAAGAGCTATGTGTTGATTGTTTTGGAAACCTGGGGAAATTTTTTTGGCTATTATGGTATTTTAAACTCTGGGAAATTTAGAATGTAGGTTTCTGTGACTCTATCCAAGTCTACATTAAAAACAAGTTTGACTTTTAGCTCACTTCCTATTGCAGAACAATCTATATTTGGCAACTTAGGCTGGAAGCAAGTGGACCAAAAAAAAAAAAAAAAAAAAATTCCGGAAGTGCCGTCTGCCCCTACAGGAGAGAATAAGCTAAATCCATGTGTACCCTTTGGTTATACATATGTAAGGGCTCAAGAAACAGTGGTACTTACACAATAATTAGTGTATGACAACATACTTATTTTTCTAAATAATACAATGACATTTTCCCCCCTGCCTTAGTAATTAATTAATGTTTGGAAAATATTTAAGAAATGTAAAGCTCCCAGTAAGACGTAAATGCTATTAATTGTTATTACCAAGTAGATTATTTCTTAGCTTTCACATGGTTCTGTTCCCTCTGGTTAAACACTGAGGGATGTTTCCCTTCAGGGTAGCTCCATAACTCCTGTTCTCATTGCATGGCTGAGATAATACAGTTTGTTCTTGTTTTGTCAGCAGGAGAGGGAACCAGCTACAGTGCTAGAAGTATGCCAGGGATTGCTCAGGTCTCTTTTAATTATGGTGAGGTAAAAATACCTTGTCTGCAAAACAGTCCAGATTGCTGAAATAATATCCCAGCTGGGTCTCTAACCTGAGTGGTCACCTCACCTGCATTTCTGCAGATTGCTGTCTGGACCTGTGCAGACAGTGTTTCAACTCAGCTATCCCCAAAATGTTTTTTTCACCTTTGTTTTCCTGTGCTTCATCCCCTGTACATGACTGAACCCCTGACACGGTGGCTTATGTTGTGCTGCATTAATGGCTTCAGAGGATTGAATGTGACAATAAAATGGCTCTGTTCATACCTGCCAAGTATGAGCTGTATTAAACAGTGCATGTGAGGCATTTTTAGCCTGTGATCAAAGAGATTGGGGAAGATATACCCCAGGGATCTTATTTAATTGCTGTAAGAAGGATTTTAACAGACAAATGAAGAATTGTTGAGAGAACAGCATGGTGAGGGAGGTGCTCTCAGTTGTGGACATTATGTCCGTAGCCTCATTGCATCACAGAGATGAACTAAGATATTCACTCCACTGGACTGCTGCAATGAATGATACAAGCCCTTCAGGAAGGTCAAGCTGGGGGGTGGCAATAGAGTTTGCCCTTTTTGTGGGAGAGCAGCAGGAATGCCTGGAGCTCTGCCTTGAGGTGGATGATGAGCCAGGGGAGAGTTCAGGTCAAGATTACTGGGAGGACCTGTATTACCAGTCTTGTGGTGGGTGTCTGCCATGGACTCTCTGATTAAGAAGAAGAAATAGGTTAGGTGGTCTTCAGAAAACTGGAAGAAGCCTTGTGTTTGCAGGCCCCTCTCCTCATGGGAAACTTTGCCCGCTCCAGTATCAGCTGCATCCCAGCAAGACACAAGCAATCAAGTGGTTTCTCAAGTGCATTGTTGAAAAATTCCTCAGCAAAGTGATAGAGGAGCTGACAAGGGGAGCTGCCCTGCTCCTCATACTTACAAAGGAGAAAGAACTGCTTGGGTATGTGAGTCTGGGGACGTGATCTCAGAGACAACAAGGCTGAGATGGTGGAGTTCAGAATCCTAAGGGAAAGAAACAAGGCAAATTGTAGGATTACAACTGTGGGCTCCAGGAGAGTAGACTTTCACCTGTTCGTGGACCTACTTAGTTAATAATTAAGGTTTATATTCTCCAAGCTTAGAAGTGGGCCAGCTAGATGAGCATGAAATTGAGCACAGGTGACAGAAGGTCTGCATGGATGAACATGGAGATCCTGACCAAACACAAACATTAAAAGCATACAGGATGTGAAAGCAGAATCAGGTGATACTGGCGCAATGCTGGTTTCACATTGATATTAATGACAAGGATGGTGAGAAGGAGTGCACTCTCAGCACATTTGGAGAACGTACAAAGCTAGGAGGAATGGTTAATTCACCACATGGTTGCATTGCTGTTCAGAGAGGCATGGGGCCAGTGAGGACCTCATGAAGTTCAGTGAAAAGTCCTGCAACTCAGAAGAAACATCTCCATGTATGCTATGATGAGCATGAAAACAGCTTGGCAGAAAAGTCTTTAGGAGTTCTCATGGACCAGAAGTTGAGCATGAGCCGGCAAAGGCCAATGGAAGAGTGTAGCCAGCAGGTTGAGGGAAATGATTGGTCATGTCTGCTCCCTAGTGGCAGAGAAATGTGACCTTGGAGATAGTCAAAGCCTGACTGGACAGGGTGCTGCTGACTCTTCTTGAGCAAACTCTAGGTGTCCTTTCTAACCTTGGCTATTCTGTGGCTCCATGATACCTGTGTGATCTTCAGAAATTATTTGTATGCAAATTATGCTTGCTCTCTTTTCTCTTTTAGAGCAAGTAATTCCTGAGCAATGTATAGTTTATACATTTTAGTGGGGAATTATAAAATGCAGTTTGTTATTAAATTTGGCTGTTATGACATGGTTACATGATTACTGAGCTGCACATGATAAATATGGTTCTTATGTTGAACTAAGGTGGTAACTGCGATCTCTGCTAAAGACAGCTTCCGGAGATGGAACTGAAATCTGAATCCATTCTTGCCTGTGCACTGAATAATTGCAGGGGAACTTGAACTTTTTGCTTTCAGCGCTGGCATGACTGGCCTTTGTAATTTTACATGGTATCAGTGCCTACAGTACTTCAATAATAAGGTGTTTATTCCTGTCCTGCCTGTGTGCTATAAAACAGGTAATTTTTATGGAGATGTTATCTGAGGCATTCCATGGGTGGGAGGAAAGCAAAGCAAAGCAAACTAGAGTGTATTTTAAGTCAGAAGTAGAATTGGTAGCTCTAGGTTTTTTTCAATAAGCTAAAAAGGACTTTCATTCATAGAGTCAAACTGAAAAGATAATATTTAGAAGATAGACAAGGGTACTGAGAAATTGAAAGAATTCATGTCAAAGTGTTGCTTTTTAGTTAGTAGTGTCAGAGAAAAAATGGTCTTGTGGAAGTAACTATTTTAAGAGGGAGCAGGTATTGAACTCATTTAATCTCTGCTCCTTCTGGCCAGTAAGATGTGTTTTGCTGAATGGTGGAGTAGGGAGGTGTGGACACGTGCTCTTGCAGAGTCTGTGAGCCCTAAAGAATATCCAGAGCCATGAAGAAGTTCTGATCCCTGTGTCCTATTGGCCTTTTTTGACTGATCTATCTTGCTTGGTAGGCAGACTGTTAGGAAGTCTTCTGCCCACAAATGATTGCATCAAGGCAGATACAATTCAAGGTGTAAATCTTTGGGAACAGACTTACTGTGGGGCTGGTACATGGAAGCAGCTGTCAGTGCACCTCCTTTGGCTGTCTCCAGGGCAATGGGTGTAGGAAATTCCTCCTTTTCAATGAACTGCATGGAACTGGCGTTCTCCAGGGGAGTGCTCTCCACTTGGCAAATTTTTTCTCTAGTGATATCCACTTAGTTCCTAACAAAAATGTCTTTAAAAGATTAGTGGCAGTACACTTGGAAGCTGGAACCACTCAAGACTAATGATATAATTACTCTCTAAAGCCATTTGTAAAGCAATTATGTACTATTGTTCTCTTTTGTTCTGTATCTTTATAAAAGTGAGCCATCTTGGCAGGCTGTGATGGGAATGTGTTGAGCTGGCTGTTATGTAAGAATACAAATAATTTGTGTGCACATTTATAAAAGAAAAATAATACTTTTACAATGTGACTGAATTGTTTAGATGTAAAAATCTTTCTAAAGGAACATGTTGCTGTTACAATTTCTGATGTGGCCAGTGTTTTTCAATACGTGGTCTTGTAACTTCTGTAGAAAGTTTTGTGGGTTTATTTTATTCCCCTTTCTAAACAAAATGTTAGTTAACCTGTTTTTCAGGTGCTGGAGGTAATGTAAGAGCTATCATAAATAAATTGAGGAGGGTTTTGCTATTTTTTTAATAAGCCTGTTCTTTTTAAGTTTAGTGAGTTCTGCTGAAAGGTTACATGCACAGTGATAACCTGTCAGTACATGCTTGGCTTTGGTTTGTTATGAAGGTTTCCAAGGGTGGGCTGAGTGAAAGCACCACTGGAAATAGTGGTTCTGCTCAGTCTCCCCTGTGTGTGTGTGCCTGTCAGCCCCTGTGTCAGCCAGGACAGCCTGGTTAAAATGAGAGAAAGCTCAGCATAAACAAGCTTGTTTTCTGCAGGGTTGGAGAGCTGGACCAGCTCATCAAGAGACTTGGTGGATGCCAGAGCCAGCACCAAAGTGGGGGGCTGACTGCAGGGGGGCAGAGGGAGCCAGGAATGGCAGGAAGCAGCAGCAGCATGGGGTTAGGTCAGTGCAGCATCTTGCTGATGTTCAGCCTGAGTCTACTGTAGCTGGGGTTGAGCTCTGTTTTGGCTTCTTGTTGGTAACGCAAAATACACACACAAAAAAGGCATAAGTAGTTTTCCTGGAAAAACAGATGGAGCATTAATGGTGCTTGTCGTCATTGTGGAACATTTCAGTGTTTCACTTTTCACTATTGTGATAAGCACTGTGCTTCTTAACCTACAGAAATGGTAATGTTTCTTTTAAATCTCATGTGAAAATCTATTTCTAGTCTAATCTACATTGAATGTGGAATTTTTTTTTAGTTTAAAACTCTTCAGCAAGAGCTGTTGCAATGCTATGCCCCAATACTGTGTGTGGGCAAGAGCAAGTTAATTCCATGCTGGCTTTAGCCTGGAAAGAATTTGCCTGGTCAGGGGTAATGTTTCAGACAGGAATAATGTATTTCGGTGTCATTAGTGGTGCTTTTGGCTTGATTTGACTGAAGACCTGGTGATAAAGGTGTGTTTTGTGTGCACTGGACCTTGTTGAATCGCTCTGGTCATGACAAAGAACTCTGAGTGCGAAGGAGAGGGCAAATGGAGGTAGTAGGAGACTCACGTGCAGAAAATGTTTGAGCTGAGTAAATCTGTGCTTTGGGAAATGTATTCTGCCTTCCTAGTGTTTCCAAACAAGTTATATTTCTTTAAAAAGGAGTGGTGGAAAATGTTGAGACCTAATCAACAAGAAGGGAGATTTAATCTCTGAAACAGATAGCAGCTAACAAGCAAGCTCTAAGTGATATCCATGTGTTAGAAAAAACAAATTAAAGTTTAGAGCTTGATGTGCTTCAGTGATCAGACCTGGGGGAGAAAGCTGACATAAGCTTGGGAGGAAGGATATACCACTGATAATGGACAAAAAGAACGCAGAATTTATGGATGACGAGGACATCTGGCAGGACTCCCAAGATAAGGAAGGAACTATGAAACCAACTCAGTAATTGTGCTGAAGTCAGCTCCCAAGTGAGTAAGAGGTAATCCCGGCAGGGGCATCTGTGACCACTGACTCACAGACCACCTACTCAAAAGAAAAGAGAAACAGAGCATGTGGACTAATTAACATGAGAAGTGAGAGAATCATTAACCAATAGAAAATAAAACAGTAATTGATAAGAGAACTATGTAACTTGTAGCCAATATACACTGATTCCTTTGTTTGCTAAAATATATACATAGTTAAAAGTTTTGATAATTGGGGTACAGGTTTGGTGAAGCAATCTCCCATGAACCTCAGTGCTGAATAATGTCGACTTTCTAACCTAACAAACTGGTTGGAGAGTTTTTTTCCCAGTTTTCGGTGACACTAGAATGAGTAGTTGAAGAACATAGGTGTATAACGGGCTCAGTTTGCTAGGCTGTATTTGTTGATGTTAAAATTTAAATAGATTGTAATCTGAATTTATAGTACAAGTACTCACAAATTTTAGAATAAGCTTCAAAAAAATACTGTTTTTTACTGATATGATGTGTACAGAAATCCAGAAGTGTGGTAAGTGATCAAGCAGAGGTGGAGTTGAAGCCTGAAGAGAAATTCAAAATATTCATGAAAATCTCTGATGTAAGCAGAGAGAGGTGAATTTTACAACATATTTCCTATGATTTATTTTTTCCCCCATGATTTGCTAACGCTCGCCTGCCCCGGGGTATCTCCTGCCGGCCAGTGCCCCTCTTTGGCTCCGATTCAGGCAGTCTCCGATCCTCCTGGAGGGGAGAACACAGGGACGCCTTGGAGCTGCGGCACTGCAGGGGTTTTCGGCGGCCCCAGGGTGAGGCGGCTCGAACGGCAACTTTGTGTTCCGTTCACTGCGTGGCGGGAGGCGCTCGGCTTTTCTCGGGGAGGCAGAGAAAGGCACAAGAAGGCTGCTTTTGTGCTATTCCAAGCAGCTTTAATCCGCCTGAAAGCCAGCACAGAAAAGAGCACTTAACAATTCAAGGGTACAGTTTTATATTCCGCGGCATAGGCGGGGCGCCGGCGGCTTCTGGCCACTCCGAGGTTTGTGCGGGCATGGCTGAGTGAGGAGAGCCAAGCAGAGAGCCCCGCTGGCCCCACGCCTGCGCGCCGAGGGGAAGCCCCGGCGTGGCACGACCTCCGTTCCCCGTTCGTCTCCGCTCCCCGCGCCCGCCGCCGCCCACAATTTTCGTCTAACCAAGGAGGGGGAACAAGCTGTGTAATGCAGGGGCTTAGAGCAGAGAACCAAATGTTTTCCCTCAGAAGACACTTTCCTGCTGCCTGTGCTGCCAGGTCACTGGGGAAAAGCAAGGAATGGGGCTCTACTGATGATAAAATCAATGCTAAGGGTTAGGAATCCTTGTAGTTTATGGCATTCTGTGTTTCCAAGGGAGCGAAAGCATTGCTCTCTACAGCTTTGAAGGAGGCATCATTAAATTAGATGCCTAAGTTTAAAGGTTTCCTCTCATCATTTTCTGTTGGCAAAATATTCTTAATAATGTGATTATAAATCTCAGTTTGAATAAGGGATCATAGGAATTTGTCCAGCTTTATAGCATATAACTGATTTTCCACATTAAAATCCTATATTCAAACTTTGAAAATCCCTATTAGATTGTGCACTTGAGCACCCAGGAAATACTGAATAGTCTCTAATGTTTTGTGTTTCCCCACCCCACTTCTTTTTTCCTTCCAGATAGGCTGCATGGCTGTCCTCAGGTTGAATTTTCACTTCTGTTACATAGTGGTAATACAGACAACTTCCAGTTTTGTTGACTGGGATGCTCTTCACTGGGAACCGAGGCCGTTTCTATGGATGAGCAATACAGTGTGGGGAGTGCTGTGCTTGTTACCTGATTCAACATTAATTTGTTTAAGTTTTTCTTTCTTGAGTTTTTTCCTGATTCTGCTTTCATGTTACCTCAAAGAACAGGCCTGATAATGGAGTCTAGCTAGAAATTTTATATGTGGAATGAATTTTTTTTCTGTTGAGGTATGAATGCCAGATGACTGTAACCCAAAACATTAGGAAGCACCTTCAGTGAATATTGCTAAGCTATGTATAAATCATCCTGAAAGTATTTCAGGTGCATACATGACAGACTGCTCATTGAAGCATCATATAATTCTTTGAAGTGGAGGTGTCTGCAGCATTATTAATACAGAGATTTGGCATGACAGCATGAAAAAGTTGTCATGAGGTATTGTCAGTTCACCTGCCAAGGCCTTTTAAGTGCTAATTTAGATATCTAAACCAAGCTTAGACCAGAGATACTTTGCAAATCTGAACTAAGCTACTTCAGGAAAAGGAGTTTCTCTTGTTTAAAACACAATGGAAGAAGATAACAGGAAAAGAACACACAAATGACATATGAAATTTCTTCTTTGATGGCTCATACTCTCATGTTACATGAATGTGTGTGTTTGCCCTTTTTGCCCGTCTCAGCCTGTAACATCTCTTAGCCAAATTGTCATGGGTTGAAACTGAGTTGATTGACAAGTTTTTAAGCCAATGCGCTTTTGTGAATTTTGCATATTTAAACCCCGTGCAAGGGCGGGAAGTTCCTCTCTGGTTCCCGGTCTCCTGAGGGAGAAGCGGGGCCTCCGAGCCCCGGGCAGCCTCCGGGCCCGGCCCGGGCCCGGGCCCGGCCTGGGCTCCTGCCTG
>VZTE01003193.1:84930-95580 GCA_013397775.1 Eulacestoma nigropectus
AGTGCTGGAGGGAAGGGGGGAGCTTTTTGCTTGGAGAGTGCTGGAGGGAAGAGGGTTTTGCTTTCACTTCTTTTTATTTCTTGTTACTTTTAATTCTGTTAGTAATAAACTTCTTTATATTCTTTAAAGTTTTAGGCCTGCTTTGCATTTCTTCTCATCCTTATCTCACAAAGTGAAAAGCATGTGATCAAACCACTACACTAAATTGGTGTTTCCGCCTGGTTTGCAAACCAAACCCGCTACACCAAATTTAACCAGATTTGGAGAAAAGCACTCAAACGTACTGTGTTCCTGCAGGAATTGTTCAAAACAGTCTGTGAGCAAAAGCCTGGGGTGTGAGCTGAATTCTTGCACTTGACCCTCAGGGAAAATTTTTCTTTTGTGTCTCTGAACTGTGGGAAAGTGTTCCCTTGTCAGGGAACAGCAAGGGCAGGACAAGCAGGGAGTCAAGTGTGGTGACAGCACAGGGTGGGCAAAGGCCACCACGGTGGCAAGGCAGAATGCCACAGCCCCTGGGCTGGGTGAGCAGAGCTGGGAAGTGAAGTGTTTTTTCCAAAGAACTCTTAGCAAAATATTTTTATGTGCATGCTGTTTCTGATAATGTAGATCTGTAGGGAGCTGGTCTTGCTCTCACTGGATGCTCTAGCCTAGCCTGGGCGCTGGGCGAGCTTTCTGAGGGAAGGGTTTTCCCTCGGAGCCTGCTTCGTCCTCTGACCTTGGCTCGCCGCACCAGTCACGGGAGGGCTTCGGCAGGGTGCTGGTCTCTGGCACACTGAGGAGGGTCACTCCACCTCAGGCTTACTCTGAGCGCAGGAATAATCCACGCAGGCACAGAAACAAAGGGTGTGGGAGGGGGTCTCCCAAGCTCTCGTTTATTGGGGGTACAACTGGGGATGGGACGGGCAGGCGAGGATATGGAGAGGTCTTGGGAAGAGAGCCCCCGAGCATGGGTGTGCACGGGGTTTTAACGGGGGTAGAACTGGGTGGGGTTAAAGGGCAACATCCAATAGGGGCACGTTATAGGAAGGATCAATCAACGCGGCAACAAATCAAGAGGCTCAGGGGGATGGGGCACAACATAAGGACCAATGAACAACCGAATATATAAGAACATTCTGGAACAAAGGGTGGAGCTTGTCAGGTGTCACCCCCCTCTCTCCGCCTACTGGGCGGGGCTCATGGTTTCGTAGGCAGACTCCTCCCAGGAGGAGTCTGTCGAGAGGGCGGGACTAGGAGGTGGAGGGGCAGGGAGGGCCTGATTATTTCAGGACTACCCCTCTGCACCTCCTCCGTTTTTATTACTTAATTGGAAAAACCACTTAACAAAAGCCTTCTTTACCAAAAACACAAAAAGGGGAGACAACAAAATGATCAAAAGAATAATTCCTAGATCTCTCAGAAGGGACGCCCCCCAATCTGAAATCCCAAAGTCTTTCAAGACATGCCGCAGCCAGCTGCCGGTGGTCTCAGACACGGTGTGCAAGGTGTTGGAAACAGCGTGAAAGGTCTTATTAAGCACTTGCTGGAACCAGTCTTCGGCTTCATTGCGGAGGTCTTTGAGATTTTCTTGCATCCGCTGGAGGTGTGCATGGATGCTTTCAGATTTAGACAATAAATTAAAACAACAAATCCCCTCAAAATCCTTACAGCTGTGACCATTAGAAAGTAATAAAAAGTCTATAGCTGCTCGGTTTTGGAGGGTGGCTTGTCTGGTCACTCCTCCTCGTGAAGGAGGTCCTTTAGGGCGTTCGAAGTCAATTTGGCTTGCTTCTGAATCCAGCACTCGAGGTCTCCCAATTCCCCGAGAACTTTAGCGGCAGCCACCCAGGGCAGAAACACTGAAACCGCTATTCTTTTTGACTTTGCCCAATGATACACTTCTGAATCACAGTGAGGGTCTTCCAAATCCTTGTCTGCACCTCTTTTTACCTTAGTTTTACCATGCCAAATTGGAATTTGCGTCATGTTGGGCGAAGCAAGTGTAAGACGCCCTAGGGTGCAGGGACCTCCCATCATACGAGTAGGGATTCCCGCCCATGCTCGATCTCCGCAAATCAAGAAAAAATCCTGGGGAAGGGCTCGGGGGGCATGATAATGCGTATTGTGTGCAGTTGTGGTAGTAGCGGGCTGCGCTATGTTCTTACACCATTCATTTGCTGTAAAGGCGGTTTTCCCCTGCTTGACATGTTGAAATCTTTTGGGATCTTCCAAATCTTTGTTCGGTGTGTACATGAAATGTACACAATAGTTTGCTTTCAGCGATCCCAACAGTTCTAACTCCTGGGGCTCTTTTGATAAGGTTGGCAGCTTCACAACCCACAACTGCCACAGCCGCAGGGGGTTATTGACGGGGGTAGCAAACCGATGCGTAACATAATTCATGAAGAAGGCGTAAAAGGGTTTGTGAGCATTGACTTGTCTCCAGAGATCGAGCATGGTAGATGGTAACTCCTCGAGGGTTGCAGGAACTCCGACCAGGCTGGTCGAGAGCGGGTCATCCACCGCGGAGGTGGATAAGCATAGATGGTTTTGTTTCATGGCTCTCGCCAGCGCCACCCAAACATTTGTCCTGGGTTGATCCACAACCCAGGAGCCAGCGATGTTAATGCCAGCGAGCAGCATCACTATGGTCACGGCCTGGAAGGACATGTCGGGGTTTGTTGCCTCCCTGGGGATCTAGGAATAAACAGAAAAGCGTAAATATCACTAAAAATAATAAGAAGGGTTGGAGGGGGGTAGGAAAGGGCCACGAAGACAGGTTGGGTAAGGTTCAAGGGACAAACAGGGAGTCTAGCTCTGGTGCTTCTTGGTTGGACCCGGATTTCTCCTCTTCTGATGACTCTTCTTTCTTGACTTCGCCCTGTCTTTTCTTCTTTTTTTTCTCTTTGCCGCATCTCTTACTTGTTTCTGGGTTTCTTTCTTTGGCTGCTGTTTCTTCTGGGGGCAAGGCTTGACAAACTTGCCCGGTACCCACCGAGGCCCATCCGGCGTGCTTACGCAGCCGTACCCCCTTCCCCAAACAATCAGGGGATAAGGACCAACAATCTTAAGTGAGTCTGGCTCCTTGATCCAGACGAGAGGGCGCTCTTTAAGGCTTGCTCTTGTGTTGTTATGGAAGTGCTGAAGCACTGGGGGGTCAGGCTCTTGCTCAGATCTATTGAGGAAATTTATGGTAAAAAGAGTCTTTGCCAGCCTGATGGCTGGGGCTTCAACTTCAGATCCCCCTTTCTGCCTTAAGAGCATTTGTCTTAAGGTCTGATGGGTCCTTTCTACCAGGGCCTGCCCCATTGCAGAGTGAGGTATCCCGGTGACATGGGATACTCCCCACTCCTGGAAAAACTTCCGCAATGCCTCAGAGATGTAAGCCGGGGCGTTGTCCGTCTTTATCTCGGCAGGGATTCCCAGGAAGGAGAAGGCTTGCAGGAGATGGTTGATAACGTCTTTTGCCCTTTCTCCTGCATGGGCAGAGGCAAAGACCGCGAGGGAGAACGTATCCACACTGACATGTACATACTTTAGACGTCCGAATTCTGGCATGTGTGTCACATCCATCTGCCACAATTCTCCACTGCCAAGCCCTCTGGGGTTTACCCCCGTTCCCAACGAGGGGATTTGGAGGGGTTGACAGTTGGGGCAGGTGGCCACAATCGCCCTTGCTTGGTCTCTGGTCAAGTCAAACGTGAGCAAGGGCGTGCACATTTTGATGAAATAAAGAGTGCCACAACTTAGCCTGTTGGTAGCGGTCGGGCAAGTTGGCCAAGCGGACTGGCGCAGCAAGCTTGTCTGCCACCCTATTCCCTTCTACGATAAACCCAGGAAGGTCAGTGTGAGATCTCACATGCATCACGAAGAATGGCTGCTTTCGGTGGGAGATTAATTCGAACAACTTCGAGAGCAGCACTTGTATTTTAGGGTTGCCCGACTCTCCGAGCCAAGCTCCGTCGACTTTGGACACAATTCCGGCCACGTATGTGGAATCAGTTACGAGGTTAAAAGGCTCAGGAAACTTGTCAAATGCCCTGATGACCGCTGCCAACTCGGCCACTTGTGGGGATCCTTTAACAATTTCTACATCAGCCTCCCACCGCTGTATGCTCGGGCTCCACCACGCAATGACGGATTTTCTGGAACTTCCGGAGCCATCCGTAAACAGTGTCACTGCATTGAGTGGTCTCCTACTCAAGACTGATCCCTCCACTATTTTGAGGTCCAAATTGAATAAAACATGTTTTGGATAGTGGATTGATAATTGACCAGAATATGAGTCCAAAGTGCATTGGAGGTGGGCGTTACTTTGGACTACAAACTCCAATGATTCCAAATTCAGTGGTAAATAGATGCATGTAAAATCGCACCCTGCTAGGGTGGTCAGTCGGGACCTTGCTTTCCGAATGACTTGCGCCATCCTCTCCTGCGGTGTTGTGACCACCTTTGTGGGGTGATACGAAAGGAAAACCCACTCGATGATGAGGAGTGGATCTCGTTTCCAGTCATCCCACTGATGGATGACACCGTACAAATGGGGCATTTTGCCTAGGATGGCCAATTGGAATGGCAATTTCGGGTCAAATCGGTTAATTTGTTTGTTCTCCAACGCAATCCTCACCTTGCCGATGGCCTCCTTCATTTCTGGTGTTAGCGTCCTGGGTGATGTTAAGTCCCGCTCACCTTTTAGCAGCTCGACTAGAGGAGCCAAATCTTCTGTTGAAATCCCCAGATAAGGCTGAATCCAATTTATTGCTCCACAGACCTGCTGCAACTTGTGCAGGGTCCGTGGGTTGTCCAATATTTTAATTTGCTGGGGCTTTATGGTCTGCTCGGCTATCTTCATTCCCAAATATGCCCAAGGAGCCGTTGTCTGGACCTTTGACTTTTGGATTTCAACACCTCTGCTTTCCAGTGTCCCCACTACTCTGGAAAGAACCCAGTCTAAATATTGCTGAGATTCGGCACAGACCAATATATCGTCCATGTAGTGGACGATAATTGCCTCTGACGCCAGTCTCCTGACAGGGGACAGAATGAAAGAGACATACGGGGGAGTTCTTCATGCCTTGCGGCAACACCCACCAGTGGTATCTCTTCATTGGCTCTTCTTGGTTGATGGAAGGAACCGAGAAGGCGGACCGGGGAGCGTCATCAGGGTGCAAAGGGATATGGAAGAAGCAGTCCTTGATGTCAATGACCGCTAACTTCCAGTCCCTTGGAAGCATAGCAGGGGAGGGTAAGCCAGGCTGGAGGGACCCCATGTCTTTGAGGACTTCATTAATTTTGCAGAGGTCGTGCAGAAGGCGCCACCTGTCTTTCCCTGGCTTTCGAATAACGAAAACCGGCGAATTCCAGGGGCTATTGGAGGGGACTATGTTTCCCTTTCCCAACTGCTCCTGCACGAGCTCCTTTAAGGCGCCCAGTTTTTGCTTTGATAGGGGCCACTGATCAACCCAAACTGGGGTTCCTGTTTTCCATTTTAATCGAATTGGGTCCATCAACGTGGGCATTGGGAGCTCTTCTTCAGTGGCCCCCACTAAAAATCCCGGATCGTAGGCGCTAATTCAATCCGGGTGCCCCATTGTGACATGAGGTCTCTCCCCCAAAGGTTAGTGCCTGAATTGATGACAAATGGACAAATGGTGGCCACCCGTCCTTCAGGCCCCCCCACCTGAATAAAATACTTGCTTCTTTTGGCGGGCACACACCCACCTACACCTTTGATAGCGCTTCTTACCGGTTCCATCTGCCACGATGATGGCCAGTCTGCTGACAATATGACCGTCATGTCTGCCCCGGTGTCAAGCATTCCCGTGCGGGTGATGATAGGACCATGACCCTGAAGACGGCATCGGAAGAATGGCCTGTCTAAACCGATCTCCTCGGTCCAGGCAACAGTTGGTACTCCTGTAAGCGCGGTTTGGATAGGAAGACTCCGAGCTCGAGCAATGACTTGATCCTGGCTGAGACAAAGAGGGGGGGTTATACTCGCCAATTCTAGTAGAAAGGCTCCACTCCTGTCTGTGTGAATCAAGAAGGGGACGATCGCCAGTCCTCTGGGAGCTCGGTCGGCATCAGGCAAGACTATGATACATTCATTAGTCAAGCATGTCACAGCCAGTAGTGTTTTATTGTCCAGTCCGGTAAAGTCGTAGTTGTCAGCGGTGAGGACAGGGGCGAAGGAAGAGGCCGTGGATGGTGGTTGGTCCTCACGGCGTGGTTCCGCCTCTTCACGCTGCAGGTCTAGTTTCCCTGCTGCCCTTGGGGATTAGGGGTGGGGTTTTGGGAAGGGGTGGAAATCCAATGGGTAGGGGTACTGGAGGGGGAGCGAAAGGGAAAGAGGGTTTGGGGCCTGAGCCTGATGATTGGTTACACTCAAGCGAGGGTGTTGGGGGAACCAAGGATTTTGGGTGCGTGATTGGCGGGGTCTTCTGGGGGTGGTGCAGTCTTTTGAGAAATGGCCCTTTTTTATTGCAGTTGAAGCACACAACCCCCTGCATATCTATTGCCCTAATTTCAATAGTCTGACTGTCATTTATTTGAGGAGTTGTTGGGCGATATTGGTTTTGGTGGGGGTTTTGATGGTACATTAGACTGGCCCTTCTCACACAGGCCTCCACCATTTTATCAATAGTAAGCGGGGGGTCTTCTGGTAAAGATAAAATAATCTCTTTACAAACTAAATTAGCTTTTGACTTGGCCAATTCTATCAATAAACTGTCTCTTATTGCTTCATTGGACACCTGTTTATTAATGGTGAATCGCAGCCGCTTGACAAAGGTGGCAAATGGTTCTCCCTTCAGCTGATAAATGGCTGAATATGGGATTGAAGGAGCGGTCATCGATGGTAAATCTAACAATGCTCTTTCAGCGGCCCCTGCTATAGATGCAAGCACGTTTGATGGAATTAACTGTGCTTGCATCTGTGGCTTTTTGAAAACTCCTTCGCCAATCAATAAATTTAAATCGAATTCTGGGAGTCCCGATGGGTCGAGAAGTGAATCCCCCAAGTCCTTTATTTTTCGTTTCCACATTCTCTCCCAGACCGAATACTCGGTCTGTGAGAGAAGGCAGGAAACGATTGTTTTTCAATCTTGTGGGACTAAAACGTTCCCAGTAAATGTAGCACGTACCATAGACTTGAAGAATTCGTTGTCCCTCCCATACTCTTTTTGTGCTTTGCACAAATCTTTTATATTATTAAAATGGAAGGGCTCCCACGTTGGATTGCGGTTGGAGGCCAATTGGACAGGGGCAGCAAAAGGCATTCCCAAGACTTCCGGTTCCCAGGTGGAACAGGCCCCGTTTCCGGATCCTGGATCGTGGGAACCGGAAAGGAGGTCATGGGAACCGGAAGTTCCACCCCCCGGGGTGGGGTATGGAGCAGAAGGGGTGGGGTTTGATAGGGATGAGGTAAGGGGGAGGGGTTTTTCAGGGTAGGCGGGGTTAAAAGTAACGAAAGGGTTATTGACATGATTATTAAGAGGGGTGCCTCCCACCATCTCAAAGCCCGCCCATGGGGAGGGGTTAGGGTAATATGTGGGTGGGGGATCCTGGGGGAGGAACAGATTTTTTGTGGGCTTTTGAGGGGTAGGGGCACAAAAATAAGGATTGTGGGAAGGAGAAATGGGGGGAGGGGAAGCCATGCTGTCGGCGCCATTTTGATTATCTTGGTCACTGCCGCCATTTTGGCTCAGGGAGGACCTAGATGATTTTCAGGAGATTACGGGGAAAAATGAACCTTTTTTGATAAAACTAGGGTGGAGGGTTTGGGTGAGTGACTTCTAGGGGTCGCCGGAGACGGGGCACGCAATCCGCTCCGCGGGGGCTAGGAGAAGCTGGAGGGGTGCCAGTGAGCAGGTGGCAACCCTGAGCATCCAGGCTGTCTGCAGCCCTCGAGCTGCCCCGCGAAGGACAAGGGAAGTCAGGAGAGAGGGGGGTGGATAAAGGGCTAAGGTTAGTAACTTGGTGTTCAGCTTTCTGTTGATTTTTTAAAACTTGTCTGATCAAAATTACTAAACTGAATAAATTGATTGCTGATTTGTCTTCCAGATTTTTTAGCTCAATACATTTTCTTTCTACTTTTTTCCAAAATCGGTATGATTTAGCGTCATCAGGATTGGTTTCTTTGAATTGTTTAAAAACAAAGTGCACCAATTGTTTTAATCGATTTTTTGAAAACTGAACGTTATTAATTTCTAGGGAAAATTTAACTTGGATATAAAACTCCCTTTGCTCCTTTGAAAATCTATTCCCCATTTTTAAAACTTAAAACTTCAAAGGAGCTACACCCACCCGAGACCTTCTGAAAAATGCTATAACTAAAATAAAGGGAGCGGATCGGCTAAATCTTTTACCCTTTAACGGGTTTTCCATGCGTGCTTTTATCAAAATCCCAAAACTTACCCCTTCTCTGTAGCCGCTGCTAACTAAGGCTTCGATGGTCTCGGTCTCCTGTCAGCTTTGGAGCAGTCTCGGGAGCACCGCCCTGCCCTGCGGCGTGCTACTACCGAGAGTTGGTGCCTCTGAAGTTGTTCTCTGGGCGTCCGAGGGACTTCTTCAATAAATCTAGGAATCCGAGGGACCGCCTGTTCGGGTGCCAATTGCAGGGAGCCGGTCTTCTTGCTCTCACTGGATGCTCTAGCCTAGCCTGGGCGCTGGGCGAGCTTTCTGAGGGAAGGGTTTTCCCTCGGAGCCTGCTTCGTCCTCTGACCTTGGCTCGCCGCACCAGTCACGGGAGGGCTTCGGCAGGGTGCTGGTCTCTGGCACACTGAGGAGGGTCACTCCACCTCAGGCTTACTCTGAGCGCAGGAATAATCCACGCAGGTACAGAAACAAAGGGTGTGGGAGGGGGTCTCCCAAGCTCTCGTTTATTGGGGGTACAACTGGGGATGGGACGGGCAGGCGAGGATATGGAGAGGTCTCGGGAAGAGAGCCCCTGAGCATGGGTGTGCACGGGGTTTTAACGGGGGTAGAACTGGGTGGGGTTAAAGGGCAACATCCAATAGGGGCACGTTATAGGAAGGATCAATCAACGCGGCAACAAATCAAGAGGCTCAGGGGGATGGGGCACAACATAAGGACCAATGAACAACCGAATATATAAGAACATTCTGGAACAAAGGGTGGAGCTTGTCAGGTGTCACCCCCCTCTCTCCGCCTACTGGGCGGGGCTCATGGTTTCGTAGGCAGACTCCTCCCAGGAGGAGTCTGTCGAGAGGGTGGGACTAGGAGGCGGAGGGGCAGGGAGGGCCTGATTATTTCGGGACCACCCCTCTACATAGATCCGTGATAGTTTCTTAAAACTGCTCATCGGAGGAAGGGATTCTTGCCAAGAATGAACATCAACATTTGTTACAGCAAACACTGCTTGCTTCCTGCCCAGTCTGCATGCAGCCTTGGAGGGAAAAGCAGACACATGGTATTTGCAAAAGATGTATTCTATTTTAACAAAATTTAGCCCACATTTTCATATACAATGATTGAGAATGATAGTGAATTCACATATTTGTAAGTGGCTTTTTAGAGCTCATAACATCTAGAGCAGGAGTGGGAGTAATTTATACGCAAATTATTTGCTATACATGTCTGTTGGAGCCATTTACTAAAAGAATGCTAATTGTAATTAAATTAATCTGGTCCTGTGGAACTATAATTTTGACAAAGTGTGTTTCTTGCTGCCACGGACTGCTGTTAGCTCAGAGTTTTATGTGTTGTTAGTAATTTAAGTACTGTACCAGTCAAAATAACTGCAAATTGCTGGTACCAGATGTCATCAATGCAGAAAATAATTTCTCTGTCCTAACTTTATTTTCAGTAATGTAATGGAAAATATTGAAGATATTGTGCAGTTAATTAGGACATTAACTGTTACCTAGTAATCTTGCATTTTGTCTTCTAAAGAAAATATTTTCTTTTGTATGCAGCTCATGGAATGAAACATAGCATTGTTATTAATTCCCTGACTGGAGGAACTGGTGGGGAAAATGCAGATAACTTGAAGTCAGTCTTTCTATGTACCACCTTACGTGCATGAATTGAAATATCACTGAGGAGATGGGAAGAACTCGGCCAGCTTTCAATGGAACTCTTAGCCTGCTTGTTTTGAAGTACCATGATTTCGACATTGGAGTTTGAGGCTTATAGTATGTGAACAAGCTGAGGAACCTTGGACCTGTTTGCACAAGTGGTGAGGAGTTAGTCTGAGGGCTGCGGGTGTGGAAGGAGAGTCACAGGGGTGGACTACATCCTCATCAAACAGTTGCCTCTGTGTGGTAGAAGGGTTCCAAAGAGGAATAAAGTATTTTCATGCGGAGAAGTCACAGTGTGCTAAAGGGTGGTTTAATCTACCTCAAAAAGAATGAGAAGCAGTTGCTACAAAGTAAAATCAGATTAATTCAAATAAGGAATAAGGAAAGTATGCTTAACAGTGAAGCAGGAAAGAGGTGAATTTTCTTTTTGAAATGTCTTTATGTCAGTATCCTCTTTTTAAATGTGGAAACTAAAGCTATAGGCAGAGGCAGACTTACCTACTCTCCTTTTTAAGGTTTTAAACAAATGGACCAAGCCTTTGCCACAGAACTGTGCCTGGAGCTCACATCACTTTACCACAAGCCCTACTTTGTTTCCAGTACTGTCCCACACAGACACGAAAAAACCACG
>VZTE01003194.1:2737-15315 GCA_013397775.1 Eulacestoma nigropectus
CCCTCCGTCCCCCTGCGCACCTTCCATCCCCCCCGCACCCTCCACCTCTGCGCTCCCTCCATCCTTCCGCGCACTCCTTCAACCCCCGCTCCCCCTCCATCCCCCCGCGCACTCGTCCGTCCCTCCGCGCATCTCTCCACGCATTCCTCCGTCCCTCCGCGCATCGCTCCGTCCCCCCCGCGCACCCTGCGCCTGCCCCCGCGCCGGCAGGGCCGCTCCTGCGCGGGGATGGCGGAGCGGCCGCGCTTCCTCTGCGGCGTGGTGGAAGGTAGGTCCCTCTAGGGCCGCGGCTGGGGCCGGTCCCCGACCCGCCCGGGCATTGCAGGGGCTGGTCCGATCCACCCGAAGTGAACCGGGGCCGGGAAGGGCCCCAGGCTGTGGGGGAGGCGGGAGTGGGGCCCTTGCACAGCACCCCATCTCTGCCAGGGGTCTGGACCAGCACCCCTGGGATGCTCCCAGCTCTCCCCAGAGCCCTGCTGAGCCCCGCAGCCACCTCAGCAGAGCCGACCCCCCCCAGAGGGGCACAGGGACCCTCTGCTCGGCCTCCAGAGCTCTACAGGGGGTTCTTGGCTGCCCTAGACTCAGGGGCAGCTTTCCGGTGTGTCCCCCTGCCCACCCTGACCATGGGGCAGCACTGCAGGACCTGTGCCCAGAGATGGCTCTGTGCTTCTCCTTCCCCACATCCCCAGCTCCCTCTGGAGCTGAGCCAGGCCTGGCACCCACCAGGCAAAATCACCTGCCCTTCTCCTGGCAGCACATTACCCCTCTGAGGGCCACTGCCCACTGCCTCACCTGAGAGGGAGCAGGAGCACCATGCAAATAAATGTAAAATAAACAGGAAATGCAGGGGTGGAGAAGCTGACATGAGTCAGACGAGAATCACTGACATAGTAGAGCTGACCTGGGAAAGAGGACAGGGGTGCTGCTGGCAAAGCCATTCCAGGAGAACACTGCTGGCAGGGCGTGTGCAGGACTGAGTGTGCTCCTTGCCAGCCCACGTCAGTTCACAGCAACATGTGCTGTGAAAGCGTCACTTGCCGGTGCCATACAGGGACTCTGGGGACCTCGCTGTGATCTCGAAATAGCAAATTATTTACCACAGAAATAACTTTTTTTGGGCAGAATATTTGCTGGGATCCTTGAGTGGCCACAAATTTGGCCCCGGGCACAGTGGGGGATGGATACCAAGGTGACTAGATTATTTCAAAGTATATGGAATAACCATGTAGGTGTTCAGGCAGGTAGAAGATCTGCCTGCAGAGAGAAGACAGATGGAGAGTGGGTGTTGCTGTGGTGCAGCCCACCTCACCACTGCCCAGAGCTGGTGCTGGGGGCTGCAGGGTGGGCTCCTGCCAAAGGGAGCCAAGGGAATGAGGGCAGATGAGCTCTGGGACACTCAGGTGCTTTGGGAAATGCAGGTGCTTTCCTGGGTGACACTGGCCTCGTGCCAGATGCGGAGAGCTGATCCTTTCTCCCAGCTTAATGGACTCAGTGCAGCCTGCCCCTGTGCACCACCCAGTTTTGGGAATGCTGTCACTTCCCAAGTATCTGCTCCCCTTGGCCCTGACTGCTGGAAGGTGCAGTGATTGACCCAAAAGTTGCCCGTGATGCAGAGAGAAAGCAGGAAGATGCCTTGATGGCCAATTGCCATCACCATCCAAGGCGCAATGGATTTTCTGTGAGACTTCACGTTGCAGCTGCCAGATCATGCAGAGACTTGAAGTGGCTGAAGGTTCTTCTCTTGCCAAATGTCAGGTCTGTGCTGGGACGCTGACAGGTTCCCCTTAACCTCTGCTTTGAGGAGCTGTCAAATCTGCATCTCTCCAAACTCATTTATCTGCCTGTCCCCAAGGGAAAGGGCTTTTGTTCCACTGGATAACCTTTCCCCCCTGGCTTTGCAGACAACTCTGCACCTCCCAGGGCTTCCTACGCACAGAAACAGGAAGGGCTCTTCAGAAGTGATCCCAGCAGTGGAATGGGTGCTGCATGTCCGGCAGAGCATCTCTGCATTCAGGGATAGCACAGAGAGAGACTGTTTTAAGGCACTTACTAACAACTGCATTTTGCCTTTTTTTTCCCCTCCCTTTTACAGGTTTCTACGGGAGACCATGGTCAATGGATCAGAGGAAACTTCTCTTTCAATGGCAAGTACCCGGAATTTTCCTCTCTGAAGGAGGCTCATGCTTCTGCAGTGTCCCCCTGTCCCAGCGCCCTCACTGCCCCGGGAAGCACCCGCAGTGGGTCGGGCCGTGGGTGCTGCGGGACGGACGGACGGACGGACGGACGGACGCGGGGCCGCCCCGTGCCGGCAGGTGGTGCTGGGGCTCCGCACATCCTTGTGCAGCCCCGTGTGGGTGCGCTGGCCGCGTCCACCCACAGCAGCAAGCGAGGACACCAAGCGGGCAATTCCAGCCAGCCCGGGCTCGCGGGAGCCGGGCTGAACCCTGTGGGAACGAGGGCATCACTCCATCCTGAGCACAGGTGGCTGCTGTGTCCCGAGGCTGCCATCCCTGCCTGGTGTGGGTGGCCCTGCTGTGTCCCCGTGAGTCCCCATGCGTGTCTGTGCATCACCCCATGTGCCAGTGACGGAAGGATGTGCGCAGGATCCGCCACTGGGATGGGAGATGATCCGTGCAGCTCCTCGCCAAGCAGCTGGTGCCCATGCACGGGCCATCAGTGGGATGAGCTGCACTGGCAGGACCTGCCACCAATGAACCGGGGCTTTGCAGGGCCTCCCGTGGGCACTGCAGTGGTGACAGTGTGGGCAGTGCCCTGGTGACTGCATGGGCAGTGCAGTGGTGACAGTGTGGGCAGTCACAAGTGCAATTAAGGACCACAGTGCAGGGACCAGAGATGCAGGTACAGGAAAAATGGAAGGAAAGCAAGCTGTGATGCTTTAAAGTACCTCAGGAATGAGAAGGTCTCATGGGGGCCTTGGCTGGTGCTGGACTGGGATGTGTTCACTTGGTGGCATGTGGAGAGTGACATGCCCATCGGTGTTTTTCTTATCTGGAAAGAAACAAGATAAGGGACTTTTATCGTGAGATACCTGAGGTGCTTCCTACTCTGTTGACCGTGGGAAAATGTAAAACATTGTCTGCTGAGGAGGATAAATAAAACCAAATGAATGTATCAGATGGCTCCCACACGGGAGTGCCAAAAGAGGGAGGTGTCTGCCCTCCCAGGAGGCACATCCTGCTGCTCTCTGACACAAACCTTAGGGCTCAGCACTGGGAGCACGGGCTGAGATTTCTGCCTCCGTGTGGCCGTGCAAAGAGCCCGGGTGTGGAGCCTGGGTGACCCCTTGCTCTCCCTGCACAGGCTGCAACGCCGGGGGCTGAACTGCTACATGTACGCGCCCAAGGATGAGCTGAAGCACCGGCTGCTCTGGAGAGAGCCCTACACAGAGCATGAGGCAGGTAGCGGCTCTGCTGGGCCCCACGGGGGGCTGCAGGCATCCCCGGTCCCCGAGGGGGAAGCATGGGTTGTGTCCCAGCTATTTCCATCCTGCCAGGACCCTGCCCATTGCATGGAGGCCCCCAGACCTTGCCAAGTGCAAGAAAACCCCCCCCAGACCGTGGCCATCATATGGAATGACCTAAGGGACCACCCAGCTTCCCGTGTGGGTCTCAGGCGATGTGCTTGAATATACCCAGGCCCACAGACCCCTGTGAAAAGTCCTCTGTGTCCTAAAGGAGTGGAAATGGTCTTCCTGGAGCCCCTCCCCTCCCAACGACCTCAGCTCCTTCCTTTCAAACTGCTGGGGTTCACTCTTCCTCCGTCCCAGGTTCCTCTTCATCCCTTGGTCCCCTCCACCCCTTGTTTCCCTCCATCCCTTGTCCCCCTCCATTCCTTGTCCCATTCCATCCCTTGTCCTGCTCCATCCTTTGTCTCCCTCCATCCCGTGTCCCTCCCTTATTTCCCTCCATCCTTGTCCCATTCCATCCCTTATTCCTCTCCATCCCTTATTCCCCTCCACCCCTTGTCCCCCTCCACCCCTTGTCCCACTCCATTCCGTGCCTCCCAGCTCTCACAGACCCCCTGTGCTCTGTCCCCAGCCCGCATGCGGTCTCTCATCGAAGCTGCCCAAGAGCAGGGTGTGGAGTTTATTTTCGCCATTTCTGCTGGCCAGGACATGGTGTTTTCCAGCGCTGGGGATCGGCTCCTGCTGCAGCAAAAACTCAGGCAGGTACCGTGGGCCATTCCTTCATCCCACTGCTCCCAGGCAAGGGGCACGTGTGTTTATGTGTGGTCCCTGTGCCCACCCCATGGGCTGGTGTGGGAGTGTAAATCCCTCCTGCTGCTGCACTGAGGGAGCAGCTCCGGTGTGCCCAGTGGCCAGTGTGCTGTCCCTGTCGTGGTGACAGAGACATGGGTGCCTGACTGGGGGTAGGAGAAGGACCGGCCAAGCCCCAGAACCTGCTGGGCAGCACTGAGGGCTGGCACAGGCTGGAGCTGAGCCCCGGGTCCCCAGGGAGGGTAAAGAGCCGCTGGCACGGTGGGGTTGCTCCACAGGCAGCTGCTACTCCCGTGGCACAGCCCAGGCAGGAAGTGCCCCGTGCCGTGCTGTGCCCAGATGCCCCTCTCCAGCCCCTTGGGGCTCTCTGCTGCCCAGGGATCCCAGCAGCCCCTGTCTGTGCCCGCAGGTGGCTGCCATGGGGTGCTGCTCCTTCGCACTGCTCTTTGACGACATTGACCCCTGCATGTGCCAAGCTGACAGAGACGTCTTCCCCTCCCTGGCACAGGCTCAGGCCTCTGTGGCCAACGAGGTCTACCAGGAGCTGGGCCAACCCTCTGTCTTCCTCTTCTGCCCTACAGGTACTGCAGCCCCAGCCCCCCAAACCGGGGAGCCCCCTTACACTGGGGTGCCCTTTGGCTGCACCCAGCCCTGGTCCCTGCTGAGAGCTGAGTGTCCTGGCAGCCCTCATGGCTCTCCCTGGACTCCTCATGCTCCCAGGGGAGCTCTGGACATCTCAGGACTAAGAACCAGGCTGCAGCAGGGCCCCAAGCCCCTATCCATGATCCTGGCAGCTTCTCCTCTCCTGTTCCCCCAGCCCTCAGGGGATGCTCTGTGTTCTCTCCCAGAATACTGCAGCTCGCTCTGCTCTCCCAGCCCCAGCCAGTCCTGCTACCTGCAGACCATCGGCCAGGAGTTGCTTCCAGGGATCGCTGTCATCTGGACAGGTGAGCGCCAGGACCGGCTCTGGGTGCGTGGCCACGCGCAGTGTCTGCAAACCCTGCGGCCACGGGCTGTCCTGGGAGAGCCACCAGCAAGTGACCCCCCTGTGGTGCCTCACACTGGGGTGTGCAGCCCCAGGCAGGCAGGAGTTTGAGCTGGGGGTCTGCTCTCCTGGCTTGGGAGTGTGGGTGGGGCGACCCAACCCACACCTCCATGTCCGTGTCCCTGCTGTGTGTCTGATGGACCCTGTGGACCACGTGTGTCCCTGCCCTGATGCTGCAGGCCCAAAGGTGGTGTCACAGGAGCTCTCAGCGGTGCTGCTGGAGGAGGTGGAGGCTGTCCTGAGGCGCCGTCCCGTCATCTGGGACAACCTCTACGCCAACGACTACGACTGCAGACGTGTCTTCCTGGGCCCCTACATGGGGCGTGCTCCTGGCCTCATGTCCAGGCTCCACGGGCTGCTCCTCAACCCCAACTGTGAGCTCCAGGCCAACTTCATCCCCATACACACGCTGGGCACCTGGTTTCGGAGCGAGCTGGGGAGCTGTGCCCACCCTGACCATGCAGGTACCTGGTCCCAGTGCCCATTGCTGCCCATCCTTGCCCAGCCCTGCAGCTTTTCTGCATGGAACCAGGGCTGATGAACTGCAGTTCCTTAGGAATGGAGGCAGTGGCAGCCCTGGGGGACAGCCAAGGTGCTGAGGATGGGAGCTACAGCCCTCAGGAAGCCTTGGAGCTGGCGCTGCGTGACTGGGTGGCCGAGATCAACCAGCAGGCCTTGGAGCCAGGTAGGCAATGGATTTACACGTGGAGCATCCCTCAGTCCCTGGGGTGCTGGAAAGGCTGTGCCAGGAGCTCGGCGGGTGTGGGGTGAAGGAGCCCCAGCCCTGCCCATCTGGATGAGTCTCTGGGACTGGTGTGGCAGCAGGGCCTGTGCATGATGTGGTGGGCAGTGTGGGTGTCCATCCTGCCGTGCTGCCCCGTGCGTGCTCCTGCCATGGCCGCATCCTGGAGAGGGTTTCCTTGGCTGGCAGGGCCAGCTCTGGAAGAGGGGGTCAGCCAGGGGTGAGCTTGGTGTTTTGCAGCGTTTGCCTCTGCAAAGCCACAGCCTCACCAGCCCCAGGAGCCTGAACTCGAGCCCAAGGTCCTGGCAGCTCATCCCCTGCCAGCTCAGGGATGGAGCTCCCCAGCGTCGTCCTGCCCCACGGGCAGGAGTTTCCATGCAGGTGCTGAAGGGGCTTCTCTCTTGTTCCTTTCTGCCAGGAGGAAGGACCGCAGGACACCCCAGTGTCAGCCTCAAGGGAGGACCAAGGCTGCAGCCTGGCATGGCGGGAGGACAGGAGGTCACTCCTGACCCTCAGCCCCACGATTCTGCTCCTGATGGGGCAGATCAGCACAGCCCCGAGCCCTGTGGAGTGGCACCAGAGGAGGGGTGCAAGGAGGTGACCTCGGAGCCTGAGAAAGAGAGTGGGAGCAGGACACCCGCTGGCGGTCAGCAGAGCCCTACAAGGGCTGGGGACCAGCTCGCCACAGGGAGCGGGGAGAGCTCTGAGCCCTCCCCTGCTCTGCCCAGTGTGGCTGGGAGTGCCCAGTCTGCAGGAATCCCAATGGCCACCGAGACCCTCCCCAGCCCAAGCCCCACCATGAGCTCCAGCAATGGGGCCAACACCAGTCAGAACATTTCCTTGCCCACCAGGGATGCCAGGACAGGGGGTGGCAGCCCCACCCAGTCTCCCAGCAGCACCCAGCCTGAGGCCATCAGGACTGATGTGCCCCAGACACCCCCAGGAACGGAGGCTGGTGCCAGCCCTGGCCCCCCAGCCCCACTGACTGATGAGGTTGGTGCTAGCCCTGGTCCCATGGCACCAGTGACCCCAGAGGAGGCTGGGTCCAGCCCCATGATCCCCAAGGAGGCCAGGACCAGCCCCAAATCACAGGTGACCCCAGAGGAGGCTGGGTCTGGCCCCATGATCCCCAAGGAGGCCAGGATCAGCCCCACATCACAGGTGACCCCACAGAAGGCCAGGACCAATCCCATGGCACCAGTGACCCCAGAGGAGGCTGGGTCCAGCCCCATGGCACCACTGACCCCAGAGGAGGCTGGGTCTAGCCCCATGGCACCACTGACCCCCAAGGAGGCCACAACCAGCCCCACATCACAGGTGACCCCACAGAAGGCCAGGACCAGTCCCATGGCACCTGTGACCCCAGAGGAGACCAGGACCAGCCCCATGGCACCACTGACACCAGAGGAGGCTGGGTCTGGCCCCATGACTCCCAAGGAGGCCAGGACCAGCCCCACATCACAGGTGACCCCAGAGAAGGCCAGGACCAGCCCCATGGCACTGATGACCCCAGAGGAAGCTGGGTCTGGCCCTACAGCACTGATGATCCCAAAGGAGGCCAGATCCAACCCCACAGCACCACTGACCCCAGAAGAGGCTGTGTCCAGCCCTACAGCACCACTGACCCTGGAGGAGGTGCGGATGCTGGTGGAGCTCTTCTACCTGCCCTACCACCATGGGGCACTGGCACAGGAGCTCCTGGAGCACTTTCGGTGGCTGCGGGCAAACAGCCTCAGCGTGGGGGTCCCGGCCACAGCGCCCGATGCCTGCGGGGTAAGGCTGGTCCTGGTGCTGCTGCAGGAGGGAGGGTTCCATGGTGTGTGTCCCCAGGTGGCTGACACCCGGTGTGTCCCCAGGGCACGCGGTGGCGAGGCCGGGCTCAGTCCTTCCAGCTGCTCTGCGCGCGGACGTGCCGCCTGCACAGCCGCTTCGTCAGCACCGCCGGCCGGGCGCTGCTCTACGACCTGCACCCCTACCTCTGGGACATCCGCAACATGCTGCTGGCCGCCAGTGCCTTCGTCCTCTGGCTGGGTACGTGGCTGATGCCAGCCCTGCCAGCCCCTGCCAGCCCCCGTCGCACCTACCCAAACCCAGCCGTGTCGGAGGGCAGGACGCTGTGGCACTGGGGCACGCCCAGGGCCCCCGATGCTTGTTCCCTGGGGATCCACTGCTTCCCCGCTAAGGAGGTGAAGGTTTCTGGGACCCACCGCAGAGATCTGCGGTTCCAGTGTGCAGCTGGGGGTGCCGGAGTCCCTTCTGGGACTGCAGCTCCCCTTGACACCTTTTCCACTGCTGATTCGTGTCCTGTGCTCACCACTTCACCTCTTTGCAGATGGTCACCTCCTTTGCGACCCTGACCCCAAGGGCACCTGGGGGAACTGCTTCGGCTGTAAGTATGGGCACTGCCCTGGCTCATCCATCTGGGTGGGGGGCCTGGCTGCTGCCCCTCATCAGCCCCAGCCCCACAGCAGCAGCCAGCACTCGCCATCAGGCTGCCATTCCCCACACTCTGCCTGCTGAGTGGAGCAGGAATGGCCATGGGAATGACCCACCGGGGCAGGATGAGGCACTGCTGCCAGGGACAGGGCAGTTATTGGAGCAGATCTTCACCATATCTCACAGCCATTTCTAGGATATGGTTCCTCAGCCCTTTTATCCCAAAGACCCCTTAGCCTGTGTGGAAAAAGGGTTCTGGGAGCAGTAATGCCCTGGGTGACAGAGGTGGGGCTGTTTTTTCAATGCCTGTGCATCACTTTGCAGAGTTTTCCTCTGGTTTAGGGCTCCCTGGTTGCTCTGTGGGCCTTGTGACCTCTTACAAACCAAGAACTGTTACCAGGTGATGACCTGAGCAGGTCTCCAAGTTCAGTGTGAGAGGGAGCCGTGTGCCTTGAGCCCCTTCCTCGGGGAAGCAGCGTGAAGGGCATGTTCCCATCGTCTCGGGCTGCACAGCTGGGGGACAGGTCCTTGGAGCTGTGACAGCAGGGATGTGCCTGGCAGAGGCTGATCTCCCCTTGCCTAGCAGGTTTTTGTTCACCTCGTGTGTGTCTGTGTCCTGCTTCTTCCAGGGTGCCAGAGTATCACAGCCCCGATCCTGCTGGGGAGAGACGCCGAGCCCTGGGCGCGTCGTGGGGGCCTCTTTGGAGAGCTGCAGGTGAGAGCACGTCCCTCACTGTGGGGGCTGAAGGAGCCATTGGGAAGCCAATATCCCAAGCCTACTGTTGAGCTGCTGCAAGCTTGGGAAGGCAGAGCTGCCCCAGGCCTTTGCACCTCGGCTGTGGTCCCTGGGATTTCGGGAGTCTCAGAGCCCCCCTCCTCCTGCTGCCTCCAGGACGAGGTTTGGAGCCAGGACAACTTGATGGACTGTATCTCTTCCAGGCACTGCTGCCCGTGGGGAACAGCTGTGACCTCTTCTACCATCCACCCCCGCTCTTCCCATCCAGCCAGCTGTACCTCCTGCGCCCGCTGCTGCCCCTGGACAAGGTGTGAGCCGTGCCATGGAGGGGTGTCCTGCCAGAGCCTTTGTGTGGCCCGTGCTGCCCATAAAATGATGAGTTACGGGTTCATCTGCTGCTGACCCCAGGCTGAGCTCCCAGTGTGGGGTGACACGGGTGGGGAGGGACCTTCGCATCCAGCTCTGCTCAGAGCCAGCTGGTCTGGGGCAGCTCTTGGGGCTGTGGTCAGCATGTCAGACCATGGGCTAGAGAATGTGCTGTGGCCTCAGCAAACCCACCTCTCTGTGATGGGGGCCTGGGCAGACCTCGCTCCCTCACCCTGCTCCTCTCCAGCTCAAGGAAAGGCTAACACCACAAGTCCAACCACCAGAGACACGAGTGCAGCTCATCTGCTCAGGCTGAACCTTGACAACAACAATGTCTGTGTCCAGTGAAACTCTGAGAGGAAAATCCAGCTGAGCCCATCAGCCCATTGCAGGAACAGGCACAGCAGGGCACAGTCCTGCCCCTGTTGTTGGGTGATCAGGGCAGCCTCCTCTTTCAGGAGCAAGGCTTTTATCAGAATGTTTGCAGCAGCAAACTCAACTGTGACCGAGACAGGACATTTGGGGATGTCCTGCTGTGCTCAGGCTCTCTGGAGACCTGAGCTTCAGTGTTGTTTTTGGTGCCGTTCTGGCTGCTCTGAGCGTGCTCCAGCCTGGGGCCGTCTCTGCAGTGGCTGCTCTCGGGATGCCTGACCGGAATGGCAATTTCTGGTTTGAAGGCTGGCTGTGCTGCAGCGATGAGCCCGAGGCCAGCAGAAGGTGGTGGCTGGCAGTGTGGCATGGCAGGCACAGCCAGGGCTGACATGGGTCCGGGTCTTCCAGGGAGAGCTTTACCGCATGTGCCGGGAGAGTTTGGACTGTGATCCCAAAGTGGCAGAGATCCTCGTGGCCCACCCGGATCTCCTCGGTGACAGGTGAGATGGAGCCCCTTTGGGCTGTGCTGAGCCTGGACACGTGCTGGGTGATGCACGGCCGGAGAGTAAGGCAATGGCCTCTCCTGGCATCCCTGTGGGGACCAGCTCTGCCCCACGGCTGGCAGTGGCCTCACTGAGGGAGACAGGGAGGGCCATCCCCATGCTGATGTCCAGCAGGGTCATGTCAGCCACCGTTGTGGATGTCCAGCCTGGATGCTGGAGGCTGCAATGGCTCCCCTTAACTGAGAGCCTCTATCGGGGGTCTCAAAGGGGTGGTCAGTGGGTGCTGGGTGCCGTCCAGCTGGCACTTCCTGGGGCCTCCAGGCTCAGCTCAGCCGTGCTCCCGCTCTGCCTGGCAGGCTCCTGGGCAGCTTCCTCAGCCTGAGCCCCGAGTACACCTTTGTGCTGGAGGATGAGGGTGGCCCGTGTGGTTACGCAGCCGGAGCGCTCCACGCCGAGGGCTTCCTGCAGCAGCGAGACAGCAGCTGGCTGCCGGCCATACGGCACAAATACCCCCCAGACCTGGGCACAGGGGGCCCTGCGCTGGGACAGGTGAGGGGACATCTGGAGCAGAGGGGAACGGGGATGGGAGAGGTGGAGGGGGTTCCCTCACTTGTGCTTGTCTCCCGCAGGATGCCCTGGAGGAAGCGGTGCTCTTCTTCCACGCAGAGCCACTGGCTGTGCCCCAGCCCGTGCTGAGGCGTTTCCCCTCCCTGGTGCAGCTGGGCACGGCGCCCCGTGTGCTGGACGTGGGGGCCAGTCGCAGCCTGGCCCTCTGCCTGCTGAGCGCACTCAGGGCCAACGGTGAGCATGACCTCCGAGTGCTGGCCCTTCACCCAGCACAACCCCATCCCAACTGCTCCCTCTCCCACCAGAGCTGGGAGCTGTCCCCGCTCTGATGCAGAGTGGCCCCAGCTCCCAGGCACTGTCCCCTCCCCTTGCACTGGGGGATGTGTGGGTCTGTGTCTCAGGGCATCACAGGGGCACTCTGTGCCAAAGGGGCAGTGGAGAAACCGATCCCCTTATGGAGGGGGCCCTGTCACTGTGCCCCCAGTCCCAGCACTGGGGTCTCGGTGCCCTGAACTCTCGCCTCCCTTCCAGGGTCACGGGGAGTGTTCTGCCAGGTCAGTGATGCCGACCGGCAGCAGCTGAGCTTCTACAGCAAGTTGGGCTTTGTGGCCCTGCCAGTGGCCTGGGGCAGCTCTCCCGGCGCTCAGCTCCTGGGACGTCTCCTCTGACGGGGCACAGGCAGGCAGTGCCCCAGGACAGGCTGGTTCCCCAGGCCAGGCTGCCCTCCCATCCCACACAGCATCGGCCTGAGCAAGCGGGAGCAGAGGGGCACCTCGAGCAGGCCAGGTACAAGTGAGAGGGGACACGGCCTGGGGGCGAGCAGGATGTCACTGGGATGTGTGCAGGGCTGTGAGGTACCTGGGTAGCAGAGAGCTATTTCTGCCACTCAGGGGATTTGGCCACCTCTGTGCCACCCCAACTGTTCCTGTTTGCTGGGTACCCTCCACCTTTGCTGGGGAGCCAGGCTGTCTGCAGACCCCCAGGCCTGCAGGAGCCCATGAGCAGTGTTTGGGTTGGTGGTCCCGGAGCACAGCACGGTGCCTTAGTGCTACGGGCTTGTCCCTGTCACGCAGGCTGGGCTGCCCAGCTCTCTCCATCCCCTGTGGGGCCTGAGGCTGGTGCTGGGGCTGGCTCTCGGCACCGAGGACCTGCTTTGTCTGTATGGATTGATCTGGCATGGGATGCAGTGAGGCAGCCTCTGCTTTTGTGCCTGGGGGTTGAGGGAAGCGCTGTCCTTGGCAATAAAGCGTTTGCTGGGCTCTCACCACGGCTCGTCTCTTGGGGGAAAGTGTTGGGGTGCCAGCACGTCCCTCTCACACCCTCATGCCCTCTCACACATCTCGCACTGGCTGTTGCTGCAGTCGGTCTTGTGTCACCTCAAACAAAGCAGCTCCCCACACATCCACTTCCCCAGCTGCTCCCCGGCTTCCCCCTGCTCTGCACTCCGGGAAGGTGCTCCAGCCACTGGCAGTGTGAGCTCACGGCCCCAGCCCTGTGGGGCTTTCCTGCGGGATGGGACCCCCGGGCTTGGGCCTCCCCTATGGGTCTGGGGGCCGCATCCAGGCCAGGACAGG
>VZTE01003194.1:16297-38858 GCA_013397775.1 Eulacestoma nigropectus
TCGGGGCTGTACCGCACCCCAAAGCGTGTGGGCTGCGGGCCGAGCTGCGGGCTGCAAAGGCCTGTGGAGACTCAGGATTTCCATGAAGACCGGACTTGCTGTAGCTCATGGAAGAGAGGATGGATGGAGGGATGTGGGGCGGGAGGGCTGACGGCGCTGGAAGGGATGATTCTTCGCTGCTGGCTTTTCGCCTTCCCAGCTGCTCTCAGAGGAGCCCGCAGCTGAGCCGGTCCCGTCTCCAGCAGGTCCAGGAAGGCTGGCTCCCCTTTCCGGGGTGCCTGTGACCCCAGCCCCACCAGCAGCCCCACAGCCCCCAGCCCCGCTGCCCGCCCCTCAGCCCGTGGGGATGGCTGATGTTTGCGCATTCCTCCGAGGTCTTTCCCTCCTGCCGGCAGCTGGTTCCTCCCAGGGCTGCCTCTCCCGAGCCCGGGACAGCTCAGAGCAGAGCTGGCAGACCCGAGGGCCCTGCTGCGTCCTGGAGAGGCTGGGTGGGGGCAAGGAGCTGTGCTGTGACCTGCCCTGGCTTAGGGGGTGACAGCAGGACATGGGGACATGAGGTAGCCCAAAGGGGCTGGACCCGGAGTTGTCAGGGGAAGGGAAATGCAGCCCCAGCCCCACACAATGCTCTGCCCCCGCTGACACCCTGAGAGCCGGAGTGTCCTTCCCGCAGCAGGGTCCCTGTCCCTGCCTGGGATGGGGGCACACAGAGGGTGGCAGGGGTAGGCACCCTGCCTTCGGGCAGAGAGGGGCAGTGAGCTCCCAGCCACAGGAGGTTGTGGTTTTGGGGGTGACATCAAGCCTGCCAGGGAATCCAGATTCCCATGTGACCCTGGGCTGCTTCCTGGTGCTTCTGGGGCTGGTTTGTGGAACCCTGTTCCCTTCCAGGCCTTGGTGGTGCTTAGCCCGGAGCTCTGACCCATGGCAGGTCCCCTCCTGAGCGGGGTGGGGGTGTTGGGGCTCCCCTGCTTCGTGCACATGCACTCCCGGCACTCCAGGGCTGCCAGGAAGCGGGAAAAGCGGAGCAGGCCCATCCAGGCGGCCGGATTGCGAAAGGGCCAGCGCTGGGCCGTGTGTGATGGGGCCCTGGGGAGAAGGGGAGGGATGGAGCCCTGAAGCCATGGGACTCACCAGACCTTCTCCTGCCCCGACTGCTGGGGACGTGACCCCAAGCTCTCAGGGATGTCCTGGCATGGGACATCAACAGAGAGTGACTGTGTCACCCCGTAACCTTCCCAAGGAAGGATAAACACAGCGAGCTTCCTCTCCCTTGTGCTGGCGGGTTTCCCAGGTCCTCCGTCTCTTGTGCTGCTCTTCTCTGAGTCCTCCCAGTTGTCGGTGCCTGGGATGCTCCATGTCCCCACGGGTGTGTCCAAAGCTGCAAGTCCCTGTGGGGCCTCCGTGGCCTGGCCCTTCCCTGCTGCCGTGGCTTGGGATGTCATCCCTGTGCTGCAGGGATGCCTCGTGCTGATGAAATACATGGACTCGCCCGAGGACTTGCTTCACCAGGAGCTGCCCCTTCCCGAGGTCTCTTGGCTGTTCACTGGGGTTTTGGTGGGGCAGACTGAGGTCCCACTGTGTGCCCAGTGAGTGCTGAAGGACACACCTGATTTGAACAGTCCTGGGCCTCGGGCACCCCCACCAGCCCAGCTGAGGAACTCTGGGAGGGGCAGCCCCTGTGTAAGATGCTTGGGAGAGCAGAACAGTGGTGGGGACAGTGCCTGGCCATCAGGGCTGCAGGCCCTGTCAGGGTGACTCTGTCCAGGGGGACACACCCATTATCCACTGGGACAAGCAGAGCCAGTGGGCTGGCATGGGAACAGTTTGAGCAGTGCCATGGCTCCTGCTGCCATGTGGGGCTGTCCCCTGCCCTGAAGGGTCCTCTCACCCATGCCAACCTCAGCAGTGCTGGGCTGAGGCTGAGGACTGGAGGGACCCCCAGGATTTTGGCTCCGTAGGACTCTCAGACACCCCACCACCAGCACCAGCTGCTCTGCGGGCTGGGATGTGGCTCAGGGCCCCGTGCACACCCGGCTGGGACATTCCTGAGGTTTCCTGGGCAGTGGCAAGAACCTGGGCTGCTTCCCGGCTCCCACGCCCAGCACTCGCTCCAGCCAGCCCGTCCTCCAGAGCCCTTTACCCTTGCAGTGGAGTTCTGCTGAGCCTCTGTGCCCTCATGCCAGGGGAGCACATCCAGAGTGGCACAAGCACATCCAGAGTGGCACAAACCCTGGTCCAAGAGGAGACTATCCCTGGCTGGAGCTGACAGCAGGATGGTCGGGATGCTGGGGTGGGCTCCCCATCCAGAGCAGCAGGCAGGGCTGGAGCAAAGCCTGCCAGCGGAGCGAGCAGTCGGGCAGCAGGAGAGGAGCAAACGCACGGCTTGTGCCTCAGAAAACGGAAAAAGTGATGTGGACAATGAGAGCCCTGTTAGCCTGACTGCCCGGGACACGGACACAGAGCGTGTTCGGAGAGGGAGGTGGTACAGGAACGGGGAAGGAGCCGTGCTGTGCTGCAGGGAGCTCACACGGCAGCCGTCCTGGGCTGGGCGTGGAAAGGGCTTTGGCCCCACAGAGCTCATTCCCCAGCAGGGAATGTCACTGGGAAACTCTGAGGTGAGTGGCAGAGCTGAGGTGCCAGGGCAGAGGAAGCGCAGTGGGGACGAGGGATGCTGGAGCAGAGCTGAACCAGGACCCGGGAGCAGGGATTACAGAGCCTGGAGGTCACGCTGCTGAGGCTCGCAGGGGAATTGATGATTTCCTGCACAAAGCCCAAGCACTTTCTCAGGTGCCATGTTCTGGTCTCTGGTCCTATGTGCTTTGTTCCTCAATGCACAGATTTAAATTTTCCTTGTAGCCAAGGATATAGGCTGCACGATGCTGCTTTACCAGGCTGTCCCTATTCCCATTTCTGTTTCCCCCCATTTCTGTCTCTTCAGTCTGTACTAGGAGGGTACTTTTCTCCTCCTCCTGGCACAGTTTTGCTTTGAAAAGCATGTGATCCTCACCAGAAAGCCCACGGAGTGGTGCCTTCCCCATGTAACCACATTTTAGTTCCAGCAGGTGACCAGTTTTAATCCACTTAGCAGAAGGTGCACTGATTTTGTTGAGTGCTAGTTATTCATTAAAAGGTGGTGCAAGATGAATCGAATGCCTTCCAGTCTCAGCCCGTTACATCAACACAGTTACTCCAATTAACAGGACCTGTGATCTCATAAAAGGCCATTCCCGCTTCCTGACACGGGCTGTTTCTGCCGGACTGTGGAGATTGGCATTAATTGTGCTGCTGTCCTTCAGGGTTGTACTGACCCCGTTGCGAAACTGCCCAGTTCCACAGCAGAGCATCCTGCTCGTTCAGGAGTGCTGGGGAAGCTCCAATCCTTGGGCACTCCAGCTTTCCCTAAGGAAACGTACCCCAAGGTGTGTTACAGTTAGCACTGAGAGGGCTCACATTTGTGTGTCAGGACAGCTCTGAGGGTTTTCAGCCCTTCCTCTGGGCAGGGCGACGTCCCCTCGGTGACTCAGGGGCAGAATAAGAAGTTTTGTTACTGCTATGAGATGGCAAATTCATCCCTTTGCTGCTTCCCAGGCGGTGTGGAGGTGAGGATGGAGCATTCCCATCCCAAAGCCAGAGACCCCCTTTCCTAAGCCGCTGGCAGGGCTGGGGTGGCCTTTTGCACCCTCCCTCCCTTGCTGCTGGCTGGGTAAAAGGTTCAGCAGAGCTTTTCCCCGCTGCCTGCCCACAAACACGCGTCCTGCTGGGCTCTGCTGTTCTCGCAGTGCCAGAGCAGGCAGCCGAGGCACTGGGAACCCAGAGCTGGCTCCCACCAACCCCAGGGCTCCCAGCTGCCTGGGCCATGTCCCCACCAGCTCTGTGGTGTCTCCTGTGCCCCAGCTGCGACAGAGAGAGCCAGACCCACACTGATGTGGTAGCTCCGATGGATTCTATGTGTTTCATAGAATTATAGGGTTGGAAAAGACCTCCAGGGTCATCGAGTCCAACCTGTGACCAATCTCCACCTTGTCAACCAGACTAGAGCACTGAGTGCCGTGTCCAGTCATTCCCACCACTGTGTCTGGTGTAGAACTGGACTGGCAGTGCTGGCCCTTGTTACTCCTCACTCCCTTGCTGAGCATCTCTGCAGGCACCAGGCTCATCCCGAGGCTCTCACTTCTCCTGGTGGCACCTCCGATGGGACGTGTGCCCAAAGGGGCAGGCAGGCAGCAGGGCTGGGCCCGGTGGGGCTTCTGTTGGTGTGATGGGTGTGGAAAAAGGGCTGGCACTGGGCACCATCCTGGTTCATCCTTGCCTCGGCCCAGGAGACATTCTCAGAGGCTGGAGTGTGGACCAGGCCCCCATCATCTGAAAAAGTGAACCAAGCAGGAATGGGGCTGATTCCTCTGTGAAAACCCTGCCCTGGAGGCTGGTGGGGAGGTGGAGCAGCTGTGCCAGCCCCCAGCTCTGCGTGAGGTTTGAATTTGTTTCCCTTCCTCTGTGACACTGCAGCTAAACCTGGGAATTTTAAATCACCCCGGGAAAGCCAGATTTTGTTCTTTTTAATGTTTTCTAATGGCAAGCACGGTCTGTGTGAGTGCAGTAGGCAGGATCTGTGCTCAGGGGGGATGTGGAGAGCAGAGACATCCTGCTGGGGAGCTGTGCTGGGGGTGTTTTGGGGTCTGCTTTCCCACCGTGGAAGGGACTGGCAGGGACAGTGGTGTGAGGCTGCAGTGGACAGGGAGGTGGGCACCTGGCCGTGCTGGTGGTCACGGGTGAGCATCGGTCAGAACTTGTCAACACCATGCAGAAATGCTGCTCCTGAGCTCCAGGATCCATGGGAATTGCACACTGGGAAGGGAGGGCGGCTCACAGAGAAGGGTTTTCACTATTGTTTGCCATGGGACTGGTGCAGGAATACCACATCTCCCTCAGGTATTCAGGGAGCCACAAATATTGTCGGAGGAATGGAGGAACGCGGCGCAGAGGAATGTGAAATGCTCCGGCTGCCTCGCTCCTCACGGAGGGCAGGAGCGTGGGCTGGAATCCCTCAGCCAGCAGCCGTTCCCTGCTCCTGCTGGATCGAGCTCCTGGCCGGTCCAGCCGGGCTCTCCCTGTGCCCTGAGCCTGTTCCAGCTCCCCCGGCTCTGGCAGCAGATCCCCCTCCTTCCATTCACCTCTCCGGGGGTGACGCACACCCCTGTGCCCGTCTGCCCTCGCTGCCCTTTGGATGTGACCGGGCAGCGCGGTGAGGGCTCAGTAGGGGCTGTTGGCAGAGGGGGACAGGGAACAGGGGCACTGGGCAGGTCCCTGACAGCCCTGGGGGTGCAGGGCCGGTGCAGGGGCTGCACGTGGGGCACCGGGCTCTGGCCAGGGCAAGGCACGTGGTGGTGCTGGTGCTGGGCAGGGGGTTTAACCAGCACAGGGCTGGATGGGGAGGTGAATGGGCTGGTGTTCCCTGTCTGCCCCTGCAGGGCCACGCTGCCATGGGAGGCTGCGGTACGTGGGCATGGCCGGAGCTGCTGGTGCTGCTGGGCAGCGCGTGGCTGTGGGTGGGCAGCGCCCAGCCCACCCCCCCGGGCCCCACGCAGACCCCCGGGCCCCAGCTGAGGTTCCGCCTGGCCGGTTACCCCCGCAAGCACAACGAGGGCCGCGTCGAGGTCTTCTACAACGACGAGTGGGGCACCATCTGCGATGACGACTTCACGCTGGGCAACGCTCACGTGCTGTGCCGGCACCTCGGCTTCGTGGCTGCCACCGGCTGGGCCCACAGCGCCAAGTACGGCAAAGGAGTCGGTAAGAGAGGGGTGGTGGGCACAGCATCCCCCTGGCACAGCCCCCCACACTGCCTGGGGCGGGGTGGGTGCCCTGACAAGTCTGCAAGGGGCAGGTTCCGTGTTCGCAGTGCCTGGCAGTGAGTGAGTGCACATATGGGCACATGTGGGAGCTTTCTGTCCATCAGAGCAGCCCCTTGGGGATGTAGAGACCACCCAGGGCTTTACTCTTGGCATTTCACTGGCCTCAGCTTTGTGCTACAGCTCCTGCTGTGACCTGCGTGGTCCCTGGCCACGCTCTGTGGGCACCTTCCCTATTCCCAGGGGATGCTTGGCTGCCCCTCACCCCCAGGCTGTGTCTGGCAGGGCGGATCTGGCTGGACAATGTGAACTGTGCCGGAAGCGAGAAGAGCATCGGGGACTGCAAACACCGGGGCTGGGGGAACAGCGACTGCAGCCATGAGGAGGATGCGGGTGTCGTCTGCAAGGATGAACGCATTCCAGGCTTCAAGGACTCCAACGTCATCGAGGTGAGGAAGCTGCTGGCCAGGGTGGGCAGCTGGTGATGTCCAGGATCCCACAGAGCACCCTGGGTGTGGGGCAGTCTGGGAGCTCTCCCTGGGGGTGCAGGAGAGCAGTACTGGCTTTCCTGGCTGTGCTCCCCGGAGGTGCACCTGGGGACTCGGGGACAAGGGCCACTGGGTACACTGGATGGGGTTCGGTCTTTGGCTGCCAGCAGGGACGCAGGACTGGCTGTCCTTGTGCCCCACCTGTGACTAGGGACCCCTCTTCTGCATCCTTGGAGATTCCCTGGGAGTGGGCTGGCAGGAGAAGGGGTGATGGGATGTGATGTGAGCTGGGGCTGACCTGATCCCCGCAGACCGAGCAGAGCCACGTGGAGGAGGTCCGGCTGCGGCCGGTGGTGTCCGGGGGGCGGCGGCAGCTGCCGGTGACAGAGGGCATCGTGGAGGTGCGCTACAAGGACGGCTGGGCACAGATCTGCGACCAGGGCTGGGACAGCCACAACAGCCGCGTCGTCTGCGGCATGATGGGCTTCCCGGCGGAGAAGAAGGTCAACAGGAACTTCTACAAGTGAGTGAGGCCAGCAAGGAGGCCACAGGGGTGCGGTGTCCGAGCAGAGCCAGGGGCACAAGGCTGGGGATGGTGCCAGGAGCGTGGGGTAGTGCTGGGGGGACAGCAGAGGCTGTGCTGTTGGGTGTCGTGGCTCCTAAAATCCCTCCCACCCTGCTGCTCACCAGTCCGAGCCCCAGCTGGCCATCTGAATGCTGGCTAACCAAGCTGGGGGGCCGTGGGGTGGCTGGGGGCCCGTGGCTATCCCCCTACCACACACACTACAGCAAAGGCCACTCCAAGGGAAGCGCTTTTGCTCCCTGGCAGTGGTGCAGTGTCATTTCCCTCCGACGTGGAGTGCAGGGCTCCCCATCCCAAGGGGAGGTTTGCAGCCGTCAGGGGATGCTCCAGCCACACCATGGCTTGAGCGAGGAGCTCGGACACGCCGTGCCTGGCATTGTATGTGCCCTGAGCCGGCAGCTCCGGTGTTGCTCTGCAGGCGGCTGAAGCGAGCAGCCAGGATGAAGGGCCGCAGCCGGAGGCCAGGCAGCAGGTAAGGGGCCAGGGCGCCCCGTCTGCAGAGCCGTGGCAGAGCTGGGCTGTCCGGCCCCGCCGGTCTCTGCCATCAGAATGGATCCTGGCACAATCGGATCCAGACAGAGCAGACTGACAGCCTGGGCTCTGCTGGCCCAGTAGGACAAACCCCACCCCAGGGGTCCTGCCTGTGCGTGCTGGGGTCCCCCATTCCCCATGAGAGATGATCTCTCTCCCACGCAAGTCATGCTCCAGCCTTGTCCTGCACACCAGGCAGGAGTCCTGGCACCCTGAGAGGGGAGCAGGAGGCCTCGGAGCGGAGCCGTCTCTCCTGGTGGATGGGGAGGGAGGGCTGTGGAAATGGGCTGCTTTCTGCAGAAGGCAGCAGTGGGGACGCTGGAAAGGCTGTGCACCCCCTCCATTCCCCGCAGGATGAGCTGGCGTGGGCACCAGAGCCTGTGCTCAGCAGTGCTGATGGGCACAGCGTGGCAGATTCTGCCCAGAATGCCACATCTGCTTCGGGTCTCTTGCATCCTCTGCCCACTTGCTCTTGCTGCCTTTCTGCCAGGCCCAGGGGATGGTCTGGCTGCCTTTTCCCTCCATCCCTGAATCCTGCTGCTGGATTTGTTGGTGGATACAGTGAGCCAGAGCCCATCCTCTCTGGGCTGTGCCACGGCACCTCTTTCCTGAGCCCACTGCCACGATGCTCTGCCCCCAGCACGTGGCCTTGCCCTGGTCCCAGGGCACCTTCCCTGGTGCTGAATGTGCCCTGCACCCACTGTGAGCTCTTCATTGTGACACTCCCGGCTCTGTGTCCCCAGCAGTCATCCTTGCCAGCTCCTGCAGCTGGTGATGGGAATTCAGGCAGGGTCATCCCATGGGTTTCCTCAACCCCCACCTGCAGGTCCTGTTTGCTACACTGTGCCGTTTCCTGGCTGGTTTGGTGCTGACTGCCCCTTTCACAGCGAGCAGGTCTTTTGCCTGCAGCACTGGGGGAAATGTTTTGTGTGTCCATGAGGCTGCAGTCCTGTCCCTCTGCCCCCAGCAGGAACTGGCTCCTGAGAGCCACACTCTGTTTTGTAGGGGCTGATCAATTTGGGGCTGCACAGCCACAATCATACGGGGGCACAAGATCCAGGCTGGAAGGGATCTCTGGGAGTCCTGGTCCAGCTCCCTGTGTGGAGCAGAGCCAGCTGTGGGTTAACCCAGGATTTCATCCAGCTGGCTTTTGAAACCTTCCAAGGATGGAAATTCTGCAGCCCCATGGTCTCTGCTCCAGTATGGAACAGCCCTCATGGGCAAAGGGTTTTCCTTACCCTGAGCCTGAACTTCGTGTTGTCAGTCACACCTCTTTTCTCTTGTGCTCTTCCCTCCCTGCTGGAAGAGCCAGGATCCTCAGAGCTCCCACCTCAGCCCTGGCTGGAGCAGTCCCACACCCCCATCTCCTCCCACACCTCTGTCCTGCTGCTGTCTCTGGGGCTCGCACCGCATACATGACATCTTGTCCTGGGGACCCAGATCCAGATGCAGGATCCAGATGTGGTTTCCTGAGTGTGGATGGGCACTGATGCCCTCTGGCTGTCTGAATCCCAGCCCCATGCTGTGTGCTGGGGCTCGCTGGGCTGTGCAGGCTGACACCAACCAGTGCTGGCCTGCGGGGACAGTGGCCAGGCTTAGTTTTGCCTGGTCCCTGAGGCTGTCAGTCCCCTGCCCTCCTTTGGGCCGCTCTGCTCTTCACTCCTTGTGGGCTCTGGGGTTTTGGCTCTGCTCAAATCTTCCTCCCCGAGGGAAGCAAAGCATTTGAGGATGCTGGGATTCCACCTACACCATGTGTGTGCTGAGCCTCGGGCAGCTTCCCCTCACAGCTCAGCCCGTGCCAGGGCTGCTTCCCTCGCTGGCAGCGGGTCCTCGCCAGCCTGCAGCGAGTCCCACCGTGCTTCGTAGCCCCAGGGCAAGCACCCTGGGGCTGCCTGTGCCGCTTGCTTGGTGCTGCTTGCCGGGTGTCCTGCTCCTTGGGGACACGGCACAGTGGTGGCATCTGGTGTCTGGATGAGGACACGGATACACCTCACCCACACTCGACCGATCAAATGGTGGCTGCTGGTGTTTGATCTTTTGCTGTGTGACAAGGCAGAGCAGGATGTGGCTGCATCCAGCAGTTTCCTGGTGGGATGCATGCAGGAAACTGTATCATTGCTGAGGAGTGTGGCTGTGTCACACTGCTGGCGGCAGATGATGCTGTTGCACCCCTGTGTGACACGAAGGGGATGCACATGAGTCTTCCTGGGGGCCAAGGTGCCCAATTCAGCCTCCAGTGAAGCCAGGGCAGGCTGTGCTCCCTGTGTCACTGCTGCAGGCAGAGGTGACAGCCTGAGGCCCCGAGCTCCGTGATGGTTGTTTTCTGTTTTCCAGGCTGGCCTCCAAATCTCAGCCTAAACAAAAGCGCAGGGAGGACGTAGGGCCCAAGAAGAGGTAAATGGCTCCAGTGACGAGCCAGAAACAGGAGCCTCGTGCAGTCCCACCAGAGCTGTGCGTGTCCCCACGTGTGTCCCCGTGCTGCTGGGGGTGTGGGACAGGCACAGTTGGCGAGGGGTGGGCACCTGGCAGGCACCGTGTGTCACCCCAGGGACAGGGCAAGGGGCACAGTCAGCATGTGCAGCCGCAGGCAGGGTGGCTGGTGACACCTCCGCTGCCCCTGGCCACGCTGGCCATGGCTCAGGGCTCCTCTCCCCTCACAGGCTCTTCACGGAGCGGCAGCAGCTCAACTACCGCCTGCACTCGGTGTCCTGCACGGGGACAGAGGCGCACCTGTCCATGTGCTCCTTCGAGTTCTACCGGGGCAACTCCTCGGCCGCCTGCGGGGCCGGCATGCCCGCCGTGGTCAGCTGCGTGCCCGGGCCCCTCTTCGCCACTGGCAATGCCCACAAGAAGAAACAGCGCCAGCAGCAGCAGGGCCAGGTGAGCCCCGCGGGGAGGGGGACGAGTCCTGTGGTGGCCCACAGCCGGACAGTGCCCCACGGCCGGGTTCTGTCCCCTGGGCTGTGCGGGTGTGTGGGTTGCTGGGTGACCGCCTCCGGAGCAGGAGGTGGGGACGGTGTCCTGTGCCTGCACATCCCAGGAGTTGTGGCCAGCACCGTGTTGTGCCATTCCACACTGTCCCATGCCTGTCCCCCCTCCTGCAGCCCCGGATCCGGCTGAAGGGCGGCGCGAGGGTCGGCGAGGGCCGCGTCGAGGTGCTCAGGAGCAGCGAGTGGGGCACGATTTGTGATGACCGCTGGAACCTGCAGTCGGCCAGCGTCGTGTGCCGCGAGCTGGGCTTCGGCAGCGCCAAGGAGGCCCTCACCGGGGCACGCATGGGCCAAGGTGAGGCTGCCAGGGTAGAGGAGCCAGGCATCCCCTCCTGAGGCTGTGGGTCAGGCACTTGTCCGGGCTCTGCTGGGCTGGGGTGTCCCGTGGGCACTGGGCTGCTGGATGCACGTGGAGCATCCCGATGGGACCACGGCCACTGCAGGCAGCACCTGTGAAGGCCGGAGTGTCCAACTCCCTCAGGCCTGCCGAGAAGAGAGGGCAGCCTTGGGGACAGGGTGGCCCTGGGCATCCCTGTGTCACAGGGCCCTGAGTCCTATTGTCCCCTGGCAGGGACGGGGCCTATCCACCTGAACGAGGTGCAGTGCCGGGGCACAGAGAAGTCCCTCTGGAACTGCCCTTTCAGGAACATCACACAGGAGGACTGCAAGCACACAGAGGATGCGGCTGTTCGCTGCAACATCCCCTACATGGGCTACGAGAACCTGGTGCGCACCACGGGGGGCTGCCGACTCCCTGGGGCTCCCAGCAGCGGGGCCTCAGAGTGGGGTGCTGGGGGAGGCCCATGGGATCCATGGGACCCTCATCTCTCCTCCTCTGCACCCCACACATTTCCCCCTGCTCTGGGGCAAGGGCTGCCCTGGCAGCTCAGGGATTTTTGTGGGTGGGAGTCCCTGTGAGGAGAGGGGTGGAGGGGAGGCTGTGGGGGCTCTGGGTGCTCCGTGGGTGCCGCTCTGTAAGGGGAGGTGCGGGGTAGCTGCTCCCTGCTGCTTTTCCTGCCTATGCCCACTCCCCAGCAGAAACACCAGAAAAAAAATCACTATGGGCCAACCAAGAGAGATTTTTTTACCTGTGATGAAACAAGCAAATGGAGCCACTTGTTCCGCTTGTTTGCCCTGGCCCATCGTTTCATCCACTTGGAGCTTTGTGAATGATCTTTTAACTCTCTCACACCTGTCATTTCTGAAATGACGCCATTTCAAAATGAACTGTTTTCCCTGCGCTGGTGAGACAATTCCCAAACTCACAAGCAAATTCTTGTCCCCAAATCCACCAGTTTTGGCAAGTTCCCTGCCGACTAAAGCTGTGCTTGGCTCTCCTCAGTTCCTGGCTTCCCCTTCCCCCTGTGCAGGCACCGCAGCACAGCCCTGGCTGTGCCGGGACGGGGGCTGGGGACAGTCCTGCGGTCCAGGGGGAGCATCACCTGTGATGGGGATGATGCTGCCACTCCCTTTCTCCGCAGATTCGGCTGAGCGGGGGCCGGAGCCGCTTCGAGGGGCGGGTCGAGGTGGCGGTGGGGGCTGGCGACGGGGACCAGCCCCGCTGGGGTCTGGTCTGCGGCGAAGGCTGGGGTACGCTCGAGGCGATGGTGGCCTGTCGCCAGCTGGGTCTGGGATTCGCTAACCACGGCTTACAAGTAGGTGCCAGCACCAGCTTGGCCAGGGCAGCAGCAGCCACCACCACTGCTCACGGGGCTGGGGACAGGGACGGACGGGGCTGGGGATGAGGCAGGAGGTGTCACAGCGCGGGGTGCCCGCTCACGGCCCCAGGGCTTCCCCACAGATCCGCCTGGCCGGCGGGAGGACGGAGTTTGAGGGCCGCGTGGAGGTGAAGCGAGGCAGTAAGTGGGGCACGGTCTGCAGCGATGGCTGGACCACCAAGGAGGCCATGGTGGCCTGTCGTCAGCTCGGCCTGGGCTACTCCCTGCACGCCGTGACGGTAGGTGCCAGCAGGGAGGGCCCCGGTGACGCTCTGGCGAGCACAGGCACCGGCCGGCGCTTCCCGAATGACCGTGGGGCTGCATGGGGACAGATGGGGACAGAGGGATGTGGCCACTCCATGTCATAGGACAGGACCCTTGTGGGCAGCCGGGGGCGTGGGCAGCTATGGTGGGGGGCTGGCTGCAGCCTGGGCATGAGCGAACCAGGGTAATCCGGCTACCAGCCCTGCCACCCAGCCTGCCTCACCCCCTCCCCAGGAGACGTGGTACTGGGACGCCAGCAACGTGACGGAGATGGTCATGAGCGGGGTGAAGTGCGGCGGCCACGAGATGTCCCTGAGCCACTGCCAGCACCACGGCGCCAGCCTGAGCTGCAGGAACACGGGCACGCGCTTCGCTGCGGGCGTCATCTGCTCTGAGAGTGAGCGGCCACGGGGGCTGCGGGCAACGGGGGCTGCAGAGGGGCTGTCTGTGGGTGGAGTTCTGCAGGGAGGGGGTCTCTGGGCAGTGGGCTCTGCAGGCATGGGCTCTGCAGCTGTTGGTGTCCGTGGGCAGTGGGTTCTGGGCAGTGGGGTCTGTGGGTGGTGGGGTGTGTGGGCGGTGGGATCTGCAGACAACAGTGCTGTGGGGCTGTGGGCAGGCTGTGGGCAGTGGGGTTTGCAGATGGAGAGGCTGCAGGGCCACCCAGTGCCCAGCCGATGGGAGGGCACATGTCCCCACCTGGCTGGTTCAGCCCTGCCAGCGCTGGGCGCTGCCCCGTCCCCTCCACTCGCCCCATCCCTGCCGAGCTCAGGGCCTGTCCCTGAGCGGCCGCCTGTCCCCAGCCGCCTCCGACCTGCTGCTGCACGCGCCACTGGTGCAGGAGACGGCGTACATCGAGGACCGGCCGCTGCACATGCTGTACTGCGCCGCCGAGGAGAACTGCCTGGCCAGCTCGGCCCGCCTGGCCAACTGGCCCTACGGGCACCGCCGCCTGCTCCGCTTCTCCTCCCAGATCCACAACCGCGGCCGCGCCGACTTCCGCCCCAAGGCCGGCCGCCACTCCTGGGTCTGGCACGAGTGCCACCGGTGCGTGTGTGGCACGAACAGGGACGGGCGTGTGGGCAGGGGACAGATGGGGCTGGGGGTCAGCGTGGGGAGAGGGTGATGGTGCTACACTGGGCTGGGTGAGGGTGACACTGGCTGAGGAGGGTGCCGGGCAGGGGTGACACTGAAAGAGGGTGACGCTTTGCAAGTATGACACTGAGTGAGGGTGACACTGGATGAGGGTGACACCGGGGGAGGCAGAATCTGCTGCCAAGGCTCCAACTATGCCTGGTTTGTTCTTAGGGTTGTCCCTGGATGAGCAGTGTTGGGGCTGGGGGCTCCAGGAAGGCAGGGACGGGGCTGCAGGCTGTGCCCTGAGCCCTCTGCTTGCCTGGGCCATGTGACTGGGAACAGTTTTGTCCCCTCCCAGGGCTCTGCCCAAGCTCACAGCACTGCACCTTCAGAGCAGGGGCTGCGGGGACATTCCTGGCGGCGAGGGGCCGGGCAGGTGGCAGGGGGCTGATGCAGGGCAAGGCAGTCTGCAGATGGTGCTGGCTCCCTCCCACAGGCACTACCACAGCATGGACATCTTCACCCACTACGACATCCTGACCCCCAACGGCACCAAGGTGGCCGAGGGACACAAGGCCAGCTTCTGCCTGGAGGACACCGAGTGCGAGGAAGGTGGGCGATGTGGGGCCCTGCAGTACCAGCCCTGCCCGTGTCCCCATCACGGGGCCAGGCTGGGACGAGCTGCGTCTCCTCCTGCCTGCAGACGTGGCCAAGAGGTACGAGTGTGCCAACTTTGGGGAGCAGGGCATCACCGTGGGCTGCTGGGACCTGTACCGGCACGACATCGACTGCCAGTGGATCGACATCACTGATGTCAAGCCGGGGAACTACATCCTGCAGGTGCTGCACCTGACCCTCCCCAGCCTTTCCTGCCACCCTCCCACCCTCTGTCGCTGCACCCCAGCTCTCCATACACCCCAGCCACCCACCCCTCTTTCCCACTGGAGCTCAGTGGGGCTGGTGGGTGTGCTGGCATGGGACAGTGACTGTCCTCATGCCTGCAGACGTGGAGGGCCGCTCAGACATTCTGCCACCCGGGTTTTCCAACTCTGAGCAGCACTGCTCATGGGCACATGGTGCACAGGGACAGGGCCACCGCACCACATCGGTAGCCACTGGCTCCTTGGGGCCCTCCAGCACACTCACCACAGCTGGGGAGACATCCTGTGGGGCTGGGGCAGGGCACTCACTATCAGCACCCTACAGGTCGTGATCAACCCCAACTTTGAGGTGGCAGAAAGTGACTTCACCAACAATGCCATGAAATGCAACTGCAAGTACGACGGGCACCGCATCTGGGTGCACAGCTGCCACATCGGTAAGTGACAGAGCTGCAGGAAGCCGTGGGGATGAGGATGGGCTGGCATGGGGTGCTGGGGTCCCGGGGGCAGCTGTGGTGGGAGGTGCTGGCAGGGCAGGGGATGCACAGCACCAGAGCCGACAGCCCCTGCCCTCTGCCCGCAGGAGATGCGCTCAGCGAGGAGGCCAACAAGCGGTTTGAGCAGTACCCAGGTCAGCTCAACAACCAGATTTCATAGGGCCCTGGCCCTGGGGAGACGGGCATCTCCCTCCCTCACCCTGTACGGGTGAGAGGAAGCCACTGGGGGACCGGCGGGGAGGCCTCACGTCCAGCGCTGCTGCCACCGTGTCCTGCCGGGGACTGCCCAGGACTCACCACCGGCTGCCCTTCCCCACCTCGGGGGGGCTGGTGCTGGAGGCACCGACACCTGCACCTCCCAGCCTGGGGCTGCCACCCCAACCACTGGCCAGAAGACCGTGCCCACATCCCCTGGGCTGCGGCACACGGGTACGGTCTGGGAGGTCCTGCACCCCCCACCGCTCCATCCCTCCCATCCCAGCTGCACCCCATCTCCCACTCCCCCCTTCAGCCCTAGTTCCTCACCCCCTCAGCTGGCCCCAGGGCCCACCACCCACACAGGCCTCGGGAGCCCCTGCTCCCCTGGGGATGGTGCAGGTGTCTCTGCCCACAAGCGCTGCCCAGGGGTGGTTCCTACCCCATCTCTCAGTTGTAATTTTATTTCCTCTATAAAGTTGTAAGTTCTATTTCCCAATGACTGCTGGCACATCTCTGAGTTGGGATGAGGAGCCTGGTAGGAGCAGGTGGCACAGTTCATGCTGCAGGGCTGGTCACCACACTGGCACAGCGTGGGAGCATCCCCTGGCCCCTGCAATGCCTCATTCACACAGCCCTGGCCCCACACCACCCCCCCAGCAGCAGCCCCATGGCACCGCACAGGGGGAAACAGAGGAGCAGGGATGTGGTAAAGAGCTGGTTCCCCCGTGCCAGATCCAGGGCAAATGTTATCGAGCAGAAATCCCGTCCTGGGGCTGTGACCCACAAGAACTGAGGTCTCACAGCAGAGAGGGGCTGCCTCGACTCCTGCGGGAGCACAGCCAGGCAGGGCCTGGGGCCGAGACTCTGGGCAGGGACAGTCGGATGTGACACAAGGGCTGAGAGAGGCACAGCCCAGCTCTCACCCCTCAGCTGGGTGCTCTGACCCCACCAGCCCCTCGCCTCTCCGGGGACCCCGGGCGCTGCCCCCAGCCGGGAAGGAGGAGGGGGCAGGCCTCGGCTCAGCCCTGGAACGCGCTGCGGTCGGCGCAGCCGGAGCAGCTATGCCAGACACGCCGCGATTTCCCCCGAGCCGGCGGCGCTGGCCAGGGCAGCGAATTCCTCCGGCGAGGCCGGGGCTGCTGAAAGGAGGCCTGTTCTCAGGGCAGGGCGAGCGCGGGGGGAGCAGGGGCAGAGCCGCCCCTCGCCACAGCACCCCCGAGGAACTGTGCTGCTTTCATCTCCCAAAAGCAACAGGCCGGGGCTCGGGAGCGCCGTCACGGGCAGGGCCTGGCCCGACAGCCGCATTCCTCGGCCGCGCTGGGCCCGAGGCGGCTGCTCCCGGCTGCCCTCGCCTCAGAGCCCCTGCTCCCAATCCAGCGGCGGCTCTTCCAGGAAGGCAAGGAACAGCCGGAGCTGCTCCTTCCCCGAAGGCCCTCGGTCGCCAGCTGCAGAGCACAGGGACGGCCCCAGCTGTCCCCAGGGGCCGGGTGTGTGTGGGAGCGGAGCTCCAGCGCTGACAGCGAGCTGGGGGCGGGACAGGCAGAGCCCCAGCCCCGGCTCCGGTTCCCATCCTTAGCCCTCCGGGACATCAGGGCCGGGAGCCGCTGCCCCGGCCATCACAAGTCCAGCATTGACACCAATTTCACCACGGCCTGGAAAGCTGCGGCACGGGAGGGGACGTGGACACAGGGCTTGGAGCAGTCGCAGAGCTCACAGCAGAAGGGATGTGACCAGATGGACATGGCACACTGGCACTGCTGCCCTCCAGGGAGGTAATGCTGGTCCCAGACCCGCTCCGGGGCTGCTCTCACCCACAGAGAGGCCACACAATCCATGGCTCAACAGCTGCCCACCTGGGGCAAACAGCAGGGTCGGATCCCAGCCCATGTGGGTACCAAGCGGGTGGCAGGACACCGCTAATGCCGAGGAGAGCCCTGGAGGCACAGCCAGCTCCTCCCCAGCCGCAGGGTCTCAGGTGGGGACTGACAGGAGGAGCAGGGTCCCACACAGCCCAGCCTCCACCAGGCAACTGCTGCTGCCATGGGAAGGAGGCGACACGGCCCCGGAGGCCGCTACAAAAGTGCTTTATTCGAGTACAGAGGGGAACGGCTGCACCACGAGTCACACAAGCACAGGCCCCTCTCCTGGCCCCTTCCAGCCCTGCACGAGCTCTCCGTCCCTGCCTGGCCAGCACGGACACATCTCAGTCCCGCCCTCGGCTCCGGGCCAGCGCCGAGTGGTCTCTGCTACTCGGTGACCTCGGGGACGACGCTCACCAGCAGGGTGTCGTAGCCGCGCCGCACCAGCAGGGCCAGGTTCTGCTGCGTCCGCACCGCCTCGTACACGTCCTCGGCGCGCCGCGACGCCGTCCCGTTGATCTCCAGCACCACGTCCCCGGCCTTCAGCCCTGCCCTGTGGGGAGAAGGCGGATGAAGCATGCAGAGGGTGAGGCAGGCACTCAGCATCATCGTCCTCCAAGTGCAGCAGAAGCTGTGGCACCAGGTGCTCTGCGGCCACGCCAGTACCTCAGCCAGCAGGACACCCAGCCTGGGAAAAGGTCCCCAGGTGGTTTCTGCTGCAGATCCCAAGCCCTGCTTCTCTGGAGCAAAACATATCCCACAGCTCCTCCCTCACACACCCCTGAGGCACAGGGCAGCACTTACTGGTGTGCTGGGGAGCCGATGATCACCTTGTGGATCAGCACACCGTAGGAGATGTCAGGAAAGCTGGGGTCACGCAGCTTCAGCTCCGCCAGGATGCTGCAGAGTGAACATCGGTATCAGGATGGAGTTGGAGGCAGAGTAGGGCTCCCACCCCAATCCCTGCAGCTGCACAGGCTCAGAGACCAGGCACAGAACCTCCCCTCCTGTGTCCCTGCACCCTGCTGAGCATGAGCCACAGCTGCCAGCCCCAAACATCCCCATCCTCCTGTCAAAACGAGAGGAGGAGAATCCCAATGGCGCCAGGGAGAGCTGGAAACCCCAGAGCAGCTGCCAGCTGGATCAGAGCTGCGGTGATGCACATCCCCACGTCACATCACCCTTCCCAGGGTCAGACACACCCCTCCCCTGCTGCGGTTTCACTTCTCTACCCTGGGTGGGCAGGACACACAACACAGGCTGTGCCCCTCTTCCTGCTAGACATGTCACCAGAGCTCTCCTCCCACATCTAGAGGACTGAACAATCACAGTTTCTCCAATTTCCCACAGATTTTAGGTTTTCTAAACCAAATTTAAACTCTGCACATCTCACAGCTCCTCTTTGGACTCTCCCCAACTGCTCCTCACCCATCTTGAACGAAATCCAAAAGCGGATGCAGCACTCCAGCTGGATCTCTCCAGAGTGACAGCATTCTTCCCTCAAACACTGCATCAGCTCAGATCCCTGCAGACCCAGACAGTCTCTGCCCAGCTCTGCTCCTGTCAGGTCCCTGCTCAGCCAGTCAGGGCTCCCCACGTGGCTGAACTCTATTGTGCTGTCCCACAGCCCAGTGCAAGCTGCCATCCCTTGCCAATTTCACACAGCAAAGGTGGGAAGGGGCCTATCAAGATCATCTCACCCAACCCCCAGCAGGCTCAGTCAGGGCAGGCTGCTCTGGACTGTGTCCAGTGAGGTTTTGATGATCTCCAAGGGAGATCTCCTCTGGGCAATGTGTGCCAGGCTCGGACCGCCCTCCTCACAGTTAAAAAGGGATTTCTTGCAGACCCTCACATGCCTCTGTGCCCACTGCCTCTTATCTGGCCTGGGCACCATGGACAGAACAACGGGGTCTGTGCCTGAGCCTGTGCCCAACACGGAGCTTCTCTTTCCTGTGCCAGGGAAAGGTTCCGGCCTTTCTGCTAAGCGTGTTCAGAGCAGTCACCCGATTCCAAGGCGAGCAATCCCTTGTTGGGAGCCCTTCCTGCTGGGCACAAACAAGCCCGGCAGTCAGGTGGTTTCCCTGGACCGGCTCGGGGCTGTGCGGAAGCTGGACCCGCGTCCCAGGAGCCGTGTCCGAGGAATTTCACGCTGCTTCCTGACAGATCCCGTCCATGCAAGCGTGGCCAGGGAAGCAGGAGGAGGCTGGGCTGGGCTCCCACATCCCTCGGGTTCTGCCGAGTACCAGCACCATCTGCTGGGCATTGGGGAACTCACCAGACCTTTAGGAGGGCAGAGCACAGCCGCAAAAGGTGTTTGTTTGCCCAGCGTGGCACAACAGCAGCCCCACGAGGCAGCTGAAGGTCCCTTAAATGTGGCTGCAAGAGCCAAAGAACAAGAGCAGGTGTTGTCCTTGAGAACTGCTCCCAGAGGTGAGAGCACAGGTCCTGCTTGCTGACATGGGCACTTCACGGAATCACAGAATCGTTTGGGTTGGAAAAGACTTTTTTAAGATCAAGTCCAACCACTCCCCCAGCACTGCCAAGGCCACCACTGACCATGTCCCCAGGTGCCACATCCACATGGCTGTTAAATCCCCCCAGGAATGGGGACTCCACCACTGCCCTGAGCAGCTGTGCCAGGGCTGGAGAGCCCTTTCCAAGATCCCAACATCCAACCTGAACCTTCCCTGGCACAACCTGAGGCAGTTTCCTCTTGTCCTGTCCCTTGTTCCCTGGGAGTAGAGCCTGACCCCCAATTGGCTGCACGTTCCTGTCAGGGAGAGCACTTTTTATCTGCTCACAGAATCTGCTACAAGTATAGAAACTTGCAAGTTTCCAATCTATGCTTGAGCCAGCCTGGAGTCTAACCACAAGGTGACCACAAAGAGATTTGGGAGTGAAAGCTTAAGCTGTGGAGACAATCCTCCCAAGAACAGGCACCTTTGGTTATTTGGGAAGATCCCATCACATCCCTGCCACCCCGTCCTGTTGGACCCTGACCTCAGGACAGATACCTGGGAGTGAGGGTCAGCATCATCACCCCGATGTACCGGCGCTTTGTCTCTGCATTGCCAAACCAGGAGCCTGTGGAAGGGAAGGACATGGAATGCCATGGCTGGAAAACAGGGACATGCTCAGAACAGTGCTGGGCTGAGCTCCCACAGCCCTCAGGGTGGGCAACATCCAGAGCTATTCTAAGTCCCTACAACAGCTCAGTCCAGTTCCCAGTACCAGCAGGAGTGTTCGAGGTGTTGCGTTTTGCACCGTGACTTGGCTTCCCTGTGGTTTGTCAGATTTTTGAGGGAGAATGTCCCTCCCCAGCGTCACAGGAGAACCAGACAGGGCAGCAGCAGCAGCACAGCTTTCCTGTGGCACCAGATGAGACCCCAAAGACTTTTCCTGCTCTCCTTGCCTTTCTCGGGAAGAAGGGTCCAGAGCCTGCCTCTCTCATCCTCCTCCCCCAGCTCCCGAGCAGGGAGGTCCCCACTCACTCTTGCGCTGCTCCTCCTTCTGCAGGAACTTCCGCAGCCGGTCGGAGGGGATGGCAAAGGAGATGCCCGACGTCACCTTCATGGTGTTCACCCCAATCACCTCGCCATCCTGCAGAGAAAGGGCACTGGGCTACCCAGCCTGGATCACTGTGGAGAGCAGGGGAAGTACTGCACCAGCCTGGGGTCCCGCCTGTGTGCCCACCCCATCCCAGGCTGCTGTCTCTTTGTCCCGCCCGACACTGCTGAGGCTGGACAGGACCCAGGGGCTGAGTCTACTGGATGAGTCCATGCAGTCCCTGGCTCTGCCCTGCCAGCACCAACCAGTCTCCACCAGAGCCCCATCAGCTCCAGCTGCCTCAGACACTGCAGAGGGTTCTCATGCCAGGCTTGTCCCTCCTCTCCCTCGTCCTTTCAGGAAGCCTCCCAGCACCCACAAGTGCTCCCACAGAGGGGCACCAAGCAAGGGGCACACAGCACATCCCTGCCCCAGCCAGCAAGGGGACAAACAGCAGGACTCACCAGGTTGACGAGTGGGCCCCCAGAGTTCCCAAACTGCGGCAGAGGAGAGAGAGTGTGAGCAGACCACGAGAGCCCCATCCTGAGGCCGATCCCAGGGTGACCGGCCAGAACCCCATGCTCCGTGCGAGCCCCTCCTCCCTCCCAGCCCCCCGTGTCCCCATGTCCCTTACGTCGATGGCGGCGTCGGTCTGGATGTACTCCATGTCGGTGGCGGCCAGGCCCAGCTCGCGGCTGCCGCGCTGCGCCGAGCTGACGATGCCCGAGGTGATGGTGTTCTGCAGCGCGAAGGGGCTGCCCATGGCCACCACGAACTCGCCCTGCCGCACCTCGGCCGAGCGGCCCAGCGGCAGCGTGGGCAGCGGGTGCTGCGAGGAGCGAGACGGTCAGCGGGACAAAGCGGGGACAGAGGCAACGGCCCCGCGTCCCGGTGTCCCCGCGGCTGTGACGCGCACGCACCTTGGGCTTGATCTTGATGGTGGCGATGTCGGCCACCTGGTCCACGTCCTGCACCACGGCGTCGTACATCTCGCCGCTCGCCAGCTTCACCCGCACGCGCCGCCGGTTCGCCACCACGTGCGCGTTGGTGACGATCAGCCCGTCCGGGGACACCAAGAAGCCAGAACCGTTGGAGATGGGCACCTCCCGGCCCAGGAAGGGGTGCCTGCAAGGAGGGCACGGGTCAGGAGGGGTGGCAGGGACAGGCGTAGTGGTGGGGCTAGGAGGCAGCAGGGAACAGCGAGGGTGTGCGGGCAGCGGCACGATGGGGGAATCCTTCCCTGCCTCAACAATCTGCACAAACAGGGGAATCGACACAAATGCAGCAGGAATCCAGAGCTCGTGCACAGCCACAAAGGTACAGTCCTACCAGGAATAGAGGCACGTGGGAGCAGGAGGGGCTGTGACCTGTGCAGGGACAAGGCCAGAACACACGGAGCCCAGCCTTGGAGCAGGTAACAAACACCTGAGAGGCAACAGGAATGTCTCCTGACAGCGGGAGCAGACTCACAACTCCAGGCCCTGGTCAATCGCCCCAACTTCCACTGAGAGTCAGGTGAGGTGAATGGAAAATAGGACGGTCCAGCAAGGCCAAAGCCCAGCTGGTGGTGAATTATTGCCAGTGTGGGTCAGGAACCCAGAGAAGCACCAGCTGATGCCTCTCACGTGAGGCAGAGAGGGTGACCCTGCACACGGGTGACACCAAGCTGGAAGCAGCAGTCACGCAGCTGGAGGGCAGAGCTGCTGCACAGAGGTGCTCCGAGAGGCCGGAGGCGCTAATGGTGAGAACATTACAGACCACAAAGGGAAATGCCAAGTGCTGCTCCCGAGGCAGAGTAACGGGGCAGCCTGGAAGGCAGCTTTGCCAGACGGCCCCGGAGGACATGGAAGTGGCAGCGACGTGCGGCAGCCGCGTGTCGGTCCCTCCCGCGGCACCTGTGGGAGCCCTCCGGGACGGTTCAGGAAAGGCCGGCGGAGGTCCCGGAGAGGCCGAGGCCACACTGCGCAAGGAGGAGGGAAATCCCTCCCGAGGACCTCCCGGTGCCGGTACCTGCCCACGATCTCCACGTAGACCAGCGCGGGCGCCGTTTTCTCCACTACGTCGGCGATGAAGTTGAAAGCGGCAC
>VZTE01003194.1:48565-60534 GCA_013397775.1 Eulacestoma nigropectus
GCGGGGGTTGGGTCAGTGGGGGCATCGGGGGGGCTGATGAGCACCGCGGGGGCAGAGGCAGATGTGGGTCCCGGGGGAACAGCTCTGGGGTGCGTGGGACGTCCCGGATCAGAGACTGCACTTGGTGCTGCCGCGGTGTGCAGGCAGGGGTGCGGGGTGTGCCGGGGAGGGCTCCCGGCCGGGATGGGATGGAGTTCAGGGGTGGGCCCGGGGCAGCGCGGGGGCTGACAGCCCCTCCAGGCTCCTGGGTGGAGCTGCGGTGTGGCCCAGGCTGCCCCGAACCCGAGCCGGCGCCCTCGCCGTTCTCCTGCCACGCCGACGTGGAGCGGATGCTGCTGGAGGCCCAGCTGGAGACAGAGAGTGGTGATGGGTGAGTCCCAAGGGGGAGCCAGGTTCCAGAGCCCTGCTGAGCCGAGGCTGGCACTGTAGGCACAGGCTGGGCTCAGTGACTGAGGGTTTCTGTTTGCAGGGCCCTGCTCGTGCTGGGCCCCCCAGCCTGGGATGACGACGGAGCCAGCCGTGGGAGCGAGCAGCCAGGGGAGAGTGAGGTGCTGCCTGCCCACAGCCAGCCCCTATCGGGCTGCCCCCACCCACGGCAGGTGAGGGAGCTGCCCCCACCACACCCTGCTGTGCCCCCAGGCCCTGCTCTGACCTGCCCTGTGTCTCCTTCCAGTGGGATGTGCCAGAGGAAGCCAAGTGGAGGCAGCGACGCCTGACAGCGTCCCTGGGCTGGGCCTGTACCCGGTGCCCTCGGTACCTGTCTCCAAAGTAAGTCCTGTGTCTCCTGCCAGCACGTCCAGCTGCCCCCCATCCTGCTGTCCCTGTGCCCCTGTTAACCATGCCCTTTTCCCAGGGAATTTGCCTTTGTGTGCTCCCCCCAGCCAGTGCTGTGGAGCCTGCAGGGAGGTGCAGTGGGGAGGAAGAAGAGACTTTTCAGTTCGGAGCTGCTGCTGCTCTTCATCCCCTCACTCCTGCTCAGCCACCTGCTGACCCTGGGGCTGGGGTGAGTGGCTGTGGGTCTCACCATGGGGCTGGGGGGAGTGTCTGGAGGGTCTCGCCCTGGGACTGGGGGAGGAGGGAACACTCCTGCATTTGGGCTGCTCATCCACCACTGCTCCCAGCAGCTGCAGTGGTCTGCTGCCATCTCCCCTTGCTCCTGGCTTGCTGGGGCCCAGCACCCTCTACCAGTGCCTCACAGTCACTCTCTCCAATCCAGGATCTACATTGGGAAGCGCCTGGCAGCCTCCTCAGCCAACCCTCTGTGAGGAGCCGGGCAGGCAGCACCCGCTGCTCCGTTGGGAACGCGGGGAGAGCCCGGCACCAGCGCAGCCCCACCGCTCCCAGGCCCCGTGTTTGTGGCACGAGGCACCTTCTCCCCGTGTCTCTCCCTCAGCCCTCGCCTCGGGAGCTGATCCCACTCTCCCCCGTAGACTGGAACCTGCTGCTGGCAGCTCCCAGCCACAGGCAGCCCCCGCCCTCCCCAGCCCCTGGTTACGGGTCCAGGTCCCCCTGTAACACAGACTGTAAATACAACTGAGCCCACCTGAATAAAGAACCCTGTGCCAGCTCAGGGGCAGAGCAGCGAGTCCCCTCCCTGTGTCCAGCCAGCACAGCCTGGCTTGGGGAGTGACCATTGGGCTCCCTGGGGCCCTTTCCTGTGGCTGGAGAGTGAATGCCTGTGCTTTGGGGTGGTGCCAGCTGGGGATGGGCCCCTGGGTGGGCTGTGGGTGAGCAGGGGTGGGTGCTGGGGCTCACACGAGTGCTCAGCCCCACACAAGTGCCCGGCCGATGCGTTTGCCCTTTATTAGCCGTGGCTGCAGCGCAGAGGCAGGAGCTGAGCGTGGCATGGCCAGTCGGGGCAGTGACACCTGCCTGGTGCAGGCGGCAGGTTTGGGCAGGAGAGGTGGCACTGCAGAGCTGCCAGGGCCCGTGTGCACACCTGGCTGTGTCCCTGCACACCTGGCTGGCTCCTGTGCAGTCCGGGCCAGGAACGTGCCCTGGTGCTGCAGGGTGGGTGGCCGAGGGATGGGAGCTGTCCCGCGAGTGGGGAGCAGGAATCGCTCGGAAATGGCACTGGGGAAGTCGCTGGCTGCCTGCCACTGGCACAGTCCATGGGCAGCTCGGGTGGAGGGAGGGGTGTTCTCATGGCTGGGAGGGGCTGCATGTGTGGGAGCTCAGCACAGCTCCGGTAGCACAGGAAGCATCCAGGACCGGTCCCAGCCCCAGGGGACACCTGGAGGGTGGCAATAGCCAGAGTTGGTGGGACACAGGGAGTCCCGTGGCCATGTGGGATGCTCCGGGTATCAGTGCTGCAGGAGGTGCTCCAGCAGGTGAGGCTCAAGCAAGGCCATGGGTCCAGCAGCTGGCTGGGCACAGGGGCACGCTGGGCAGGGGTGGCTCCTGCGGACAGTGCAGCCGCAGGTGGCATCGGGTCAGAGCTGTGACAGTCGCTTGGACTTGGGTGGCGGCAGCAGCGGTGACTTGAGGCTTCTGTTCCCATCCGCTGTTGGGGACGTGGACACCTGCAAGCAGAGAGGGACGTGAGCGGTGGTGGGACTGGGGGCCAGCGCCAGCCAGTGCCTTCCCTCCAGTACCTTCCCTCCTGCTGCAGCGTTGCTCTGCTCCAGGAACGTCTCGTACACCGCGGGGCTGAACTTGCGGGGCAGTGGTGGGAGCTTGCTGGCGCTTTTCACGCGGCCACCAAAGCCAGTGGGCGACAGGGACGACCCTGTGCAGGCAGGAGGGGTGGGAAGTGGGATGGAGGCTCAGGCAGCCTGGGGGTGTGTAGGGCCCAGCAGTGTCCCCAGGGCTGTCAGGGCCAGTGCTCCTGCCTACGGGAGTGTGGCAGTGCCGGGCAGAGGGGACAGGTGCCATGGGATGTGAGCCCAGCCAGGAGCAGGGAGGTGGCTTCCACCAGGAACAGCTCTTGGTACCAAGACTTGGTGACACAAGGTCCAGCATCAATGGCTGCAGCCCCACAGGGAGTGTTCAGCAGGGGACGTGCCTGTGCTCCCACTCCGTGCCACCATGGAGAGGGGGTGAAGTGGCCTGTGCTGGGGTGCAGAGCTGGAGGGGGGGAGGTGCGGGAGGGCACAGCCCTGCTCGTGGGGCTGTAGGGACTCTCAGGAAGGTGCCCTGGCAGGTTGTACCTGCAGCACGGGGCTGAGCGCCAGCAGCAGCTTGGCTTGGCGGGGGCTGTTTCCCATCAGAGTTCAGGCTGCTCTCACTGATGTTGCAGGAGAGTCTCCACTTCTCGTCCTAGGGCACAGAGGGAAGGCTCAGCACCTCGGGGGCCAGGCTGGATGGCAGCCCCTGCAGCCCTGGTTCTCCAGCCTTGTGGCCCTCACAGCCCCTGCTCCTGCCCTCCCTGCAGCACGGGCTGCCACCAGCCCCCCGAGGGGTCCCATCGGGGTTGGAGGCTGGTGCTGCAGGCAGGGCCAGGGGCTCTGGGTGCAGCAGGACACCCAGGAGAGTGCAAGCAGGGCACCAGGGAGGCACCAGGGCTGCGCTGAGCATCACCTTGGGCTCTGGCAGCTCCGAGATGGACTGGCGTGGGTCCTGCCGCCGGGGCCCGAAGATGGAGCTGGCGCGGTTCTCCTTGCGTTCGTTCCTGTGGTCCTCGCTCTCAGAGGGGCGGGGGGCAGGCTTTGGGGTCGGGGGTGCCTCTGTGCTGTGGGGTGACTGGGACAGGTGAGGGGCAGCGGGGGAAGGAGGAGCTATGAGGGGCAGGGCTATGCCATGGACTGGCTGGAGCATCACTGGGAGCGGCTGCGCTCAGCCAGGCACCAGCACCATCCATGGCAGAGCTCAGCAGGAGAGGTCTGGGGGACAAGAGTGGATGGCTCAGGTGAAAGCGGTGTCCAGGTGAGCCTGGGGGCTGCACATGGGGTGTCTCTCCTCCATGCCCCCCATAGGGACAGGGCCACTGTGGTGCCTGGCAGGATGGACCCCTGAGATGCACCAGGCATAAAGGGAAGGTGGAAGGGCAGAGAATTGGAGAGGTGGGAGAGAAGCACCTGGGGCAGAGGAGAGTGAGGAAGGCTCAGCAGGGAGGGCTGAGGGGGATGAGAGGGGACGGCCAGCACTCTCCACCACAGCACTTGCCTGGCTCCAGCGTGGCTCAGCCGGTCCCAGTCAGGTACCCAGGCTATGGACCGTGGTCGTCCACTCCGCCGGTCCTCAAAGAACATCTGAGAGACAGCCATGAGCGATGAGAGGGCAGAGCCCCTGAGCCCATCCCTGGGCTCCACCAGGGCCAGCAGTGCCCTCTCTGACCGGTCCTGCTTCTGTACCCGTGCCAGCCACCCCCCAGCAGTGCTGTGCCCCCTCCTGGGGCAGGCAGGGACCCCGAGGTCCCCCATGCCCAGTGCCCCTCACCCTATTCCCACCCCAGCTGTGGCCTCAGCCATCTGCTCCCTGCTGCCCCACAGCTGCGTTGGCCTGTCCAGTGTCACCGCCACGGTGCCAGGCACTGCCCATGCCCCCCCGCCGTGCCTGCCCCATGCCCACCGCCGTGGCACTCACCATCTCCCGCACCCCGTACTGACTCTCCACCTTGGCCCGCAGCTGCTCGAAGCACTGCTCCATGCGCTCGTGGAAGGGCCGCAGGTCCTCTGTCACCTTCTGCCCATGGATCCGGATGCCCTCTGCCAGCAGCGGGATCTGCGGGAGAACGGGGACTTGTGGGGCTCCCTGGGACGGGGAGGGACGGGGGACACCGGGGGCAGCTGTCCCTGCCAGAGGGATGCTGCACCCGTTACCTGCCAGGCGATCAGGTCCTTCAGCTTCTCGATGTTCACTCCATCCTCAGGGTGCTCCTGCATGTAGGGCTCCTGGAAAAAAGCCTGCAACGACCCTCCTCAGTCCCACTGCCGGGCTGGCCCAGCTCCACATAGGCTGGGGATGGCAGAGTGGTGCCAGTGCCAGTCCTGGGTGTGCCCAGCCGGCCCCCAACGCAGCCCCTGCGTGTCCTCACCTTCTCATACTTGGCAAAGCCGCCCATGACAGCAGGGTCCACGATGCCGTTGAGCAGCATGGAGAGAGGGTTGACGGGCAGGCTGGGGTCGTTCTGGTGCCGGTTGATCTCGCTCATGATTTTCTCATTGGTTTTCATCATGGTCTCAATGGCGTTTTGCAGGGGGGAGATGATGATCTGTGCGCAGGGAGGGGTCAGCACTTGCTGGCACGGCCACCTGCCCCTCCTCGTTAGGGCTGGCAGGGTGGGCTCTCCCCACCCCACTGGAGGGACCCCTGGGGCTGCACATCTCACCCCATGAAGCCCCTCAGAGCTGGCAGGGCTGGGGCTGTGCCCATCAGGATCCTGGGAGGGCCCTGCTGCCCCCAGCCCCCTCCTCACCGTTTCAGTGGAGGTCACAACGAACCAGCGCAGGATGCCAGGCAGGGGATAGGCTGTCCTGAAGGTTGTCCGCTCAATCCACATGTTCTGTGGGAAGAGAAGCAGTCATCCCCCACCCTTTTCCCATCACCCTGGGTCACCCCTGGCTGCCCCGTGGCATGGGGAGCTCCCACCTCCATGGGCACATGACTACCACCTTCCCCATCCCGGGGCCCCCTGTCTCTCCTCTGGACCCTCAGCTCCTTGCAGGGCCCCCCCAGCCCTCCTGTCCCTCCCTGCTGGGGGTCCTGGCACCCCCTCCCAGCACTCACTGCAAATTCATTGTCGGGATCGCTCGGGCCCCTCTTGAAGGGCCGTGAGTAGCTGAACCGCTGGACGTGGTTGGCTTTGTAGAAGCTGTGGGGAGGGAAGGGGCAGAGATGGGAGAGGACCCCCTCTGTGTCCCACCCAGACGGAGCAGAGCAGGGGCTCCCTGAGCTGGACACTCACTTGGTGATCTGCTCCGGGATGCTCCGGCCCTTGAGCCGGACCTTGGCTTCCTCGGCCGGCTGCACGGTGAAGCACTGGATGTCTGTGGAAGTGAAGGAGCCACGGGCACGCACTGGGGGACGGGGCTGCTGGGGAGAGGGGCTCCAGGGCCCGGAGGGGTGAACCCCAGGGGTACAGAGAGGCACTGCAGGAATTCCCACATGGAGAGGGATGGACAGGGACCGAGCCACCCTCCCAGCCCCATCCTTGTGAACAGAGGATACACTGCCCTGGGGAGTCGGTGATGTCCTGGCCAGGGGGAGATGTGCTCTTCAGCTTCTCAGCATTGGGGAAGGGGCTCAGCAGCTGCATCTCGAAGTCCTCCCGCCGCTCATACTCCTTGCCCCGGTAGATGAAGACTTTGTTCTGCAGGGGAGGAAGGTGACAGCTCATCCCTGTGCCACAGAGCGGGGCCAGCGAGCCCCAGAGCACTGCGGTGCTGGTGGTGATGAGGCTGAGCCCCCTGCCAAGCAGGAGACATCCCCTCCCTAGAAAAAAATACCTCCCCAAACCCAGGAACTAGAGGAAAAAGGAAGGAGGCACATGGAGAATTAGGACTGGTGCCAGCCAAGAAATGGCACTCAGGGTAAATCCTGCCTGACAAATTTGGTGGCTTCTACGAGGGCATGGCAGCATGGAGGGATGGGGAGAGAGTGACTGGACTTGTGCAAACCATCTGACCTCGTCCCCAGGACACACATCTCCAGGATAGACGTGGATGGGACAGATGCTGGGTAAGGAACGGGCTGGATGATGACACTCAAAGAGTTGTGGTCCACAGCTCCACATCCCGGTGGAGACCAGTGAGGAGTGGGTTTCCTCGGGTACAGAGGTGGCAGGTGTGGAGCTGCTGCTGGCTCTGCTTACCCGGAGGAAGGTGGGGAAGCCCTGCCCGTAGTACCCCACGGCAAAGTAGTCCGGGCTGGGCCGCAGCACCTTCAGGATCTTCTCATAGAACTTGGCTTCTCGTTGCTGCAGGGGAGAGGGGCAGGATGAGGACAGGATGGGGCCCTGCAGCCCTCCCCATTCCCCCCAGCTCATCCCCGCCATCCTGCCCTGCCCAGCAGCACCCCCAGCCCAGCCAGGCACCCACCAGGATGTCACTCAGCATTTCGTAGTCGAACACGTGGCTCTCGTACTGCTCCGCCAGCTCCTTGCAGATGTGGATGGCCTCCTCCCACATCTGGAGAAGAGAGGGGCCAGGATGGGGCCCCCCGGTGCAGGGTGAGCTGGGGAAGGGGGCACTGGGGACTTGCAGCAGAGACCACCCTGCCCATGGGGGCACCTGCACCCCTGCCCCCCGTGAGGAGGGGGAGAGGGCTCTCCTGTGGGGACTGGGGGTCCAGTGGGCAGAAGCAGGACTTGGCTTCCCACCATCTCCAGCCCTGGAGCCCCTCAGGCCACCCTATCAGGCCTTTGTCCTGAGATGTCCCAGCTGCCAGCCCCTGGCAGTACAAGGACTGGGCTGGGATGGGAGGGGACAGGATGGGATAGGGATGGGACAAAGGACAGTGGCTGTGGGGTGAACCATCCAGCCCAGGCTCACTGCAGGGCAGCTTCAGCCCCACTGCAGCAGTGGGGACAGTGAGGGGCTGCACTCAGGATGAGGTCTGGGAGCTTGGAACAGGGGGCAGTGGTGGCGAGGGGGCCAGGCTTGCCCTAAGCCAGCCCAGCTCCCTCCAGCTGCGAGGGCTCGGGGGCTGCAGGGTCTGTAGGGGCAGGTGGCCACACTCACCTTGCCCTGGTCGAAATATTCGATGATCTGGTTGTACAGAGCCTCCTTCAGCTGGCGCTGGGTGTGCAGGTGGGGGCCATGCGGGCCCGGCACGGGGGCTGCATTCGACTCCTCTGACCACTGCACAAGGGAGCGGGGACCTGTCACACCAAGCCCACGGGGCTGCCCAGCCTCCACAGCCCCCCCGTGCCCACCGTGAGCAGCCGGGCGTGCAGCAGCAGCGTGTAGGCTCCCTCCGTGTAGTTCTCGTAGCTGATGTGCAGGTCCTTCAGCTTGTACAGGTACCTGGGAGTGACGGAGCCGTGCGTGGGGAGCGACAGTCCCACGTGTGGGCCACGACAGCCAGCACAGTTTGGGGGCAGAGCCCCATCACCCTGCCCCTCAGGCCGCTCTGCCAACCCCATCCCACTGGGAATGCTCGGGACGCCCCACCCCGGGTGCTGCTGGTGCCCTCAGGGCTGTGCTCACCTGATGTACATGGCCTGGCGGTCGATCTCCTTGTAGAAGTTCTGTGGAAGGGCAGACGAGGCTGTTTGAGTGGGCCCAGGGGCGGCACATGCCACAGCCCCCCACACTGCCACCCTCTGGGTCATGGTGCTGCCAGGACCGTCCCCACGCGGGGATGGGGTTGGCCATGGCCCTGGGGAGCTGCACGGTGACTCCCAAGGGACGTCAGCTCTGGCACCGTGTGCACCCCATCTCTGCTGTGCTGGGGCACCGTGGGGATTTGGGGGGGATGCAGGGACAAGCCCTGCCAGCCCTGGGGACCTGGGGAAGCGTGGGAACAAGCCCTGGTTGTCCCAGGGAGCTGGGGACATGGGGATGAGCCCTGCCAGCCTCGGGGAGCTGGAGCGGGGCACAGGTGCCCACCAGGAGGTTGACGGTGCAGCTCATGCTGTAGGTCTTGTTCTCGTCGTTCATGACAGCCCGGTAGTCCAGGAGCCGCTCCAGGAGTTCGCTCACCAGCTTCACGAAGTCCTCTCCAGGCTTGGCCAGCTCGGGGTGGCTCTGGCAGCAGCTCAGCAGGCTGGGAAGGACAGGGGACAGGGGTCCCACTGCACAGCCAGCTCTGCAGCGCTCCCACCACTGCCCCGCTCAGCACCAGAGGGCAGGGACAAAGTCTGGGCAGAGCAGGGGCACCAACCGGGGCAGGAGTAATTCCTGGGGCAGAGATAACACCTGGGGCAGTGGCATCACCTGAGGCAGGGGTATCACTTAAGGCATAGGGTAATTCCTGGGGCAGGACAAGGGTAATTCCTAGGGCAGGGGTGTCACCGGGGACAGGGGCATCGCCTGGGGCAGAGGTGACAGCTGGGGCCAGCAGAGATGTGCAGGGATCACACGACGGTGCTCAGGCACCAGCCTTCCCCCTCGCTGCTCCCTTTCCCCAGTGGCACACTCCGAGTCAGGGCACAGCAGAAGGAGGAGTGGGATGGCAGGGAATGGTGACAGCAAAGGGTCGTGCCCTGGGGAGAAGGTGGGAGGGGCATCGCTGCACACTCACATGCTCTTGAAAAGCTGCATGTACTGCTCGTCCCCCCGGCCGCCCTCCACCTCGCTGTCCAGCCTGCGCAGGATCTCATCCTCAAACTGCGGAGAGGGGATGAGGATGGGCTGAGTTTGCAGCAGCCGCTCCCAGAGACCGCCCGGCAGAAACGAGTCCCCACTCCCAGGCCATGCCACTCCCCTGGTGCGGGTGGTTCCCACAACATCCCACCCATTCCTGCTCCCCCGAGAGCAGCCTCGGCCCTCACCCGGCTGAAGCTGCCGGTGAGCCGGTGCTCGCAGAGCATCATGTCGAAGAAGATGGGGATGGTGGACCTGCGCAGCTCCAGCTCCGGCACCAGCGTCATCTCCAGGATGGGGCCCACCATGCCCGGGATGAACTCAATCTTGCGCTGGCCTGGGAGGACAGGGAGGGCTGGGGGGCAGATCCACACCTACGCAGGCTCCCATGCCCACACCAGCAACACTCTGCTCCCCACAACCACTCTGGGGACGGTGCTGACGGACATCAGCCCACAGAGACCCAAAAATCCCCCATCACTGCACGGCGTGGCTCACCGAGGCTGTACCACATGTCCCGGATGGACGCTCCGATCGTGGCTCTCATGTCCCCATACCTGCCGGGACAGAGGTCAGTCAGCATCGCTCTGCAGCTCTGGGTGCAGCACAGCCCAGCTGGCTCATCCCAAAATCCCTGACCTCGTGGCACGGTGGCAGCCCGGGGCAGGGACTCGAGATGTGGCCGGTCAGGCGGGGTGGGGACTCACTTGGCCAGGATACTGTTGCGCTTGGCCGGGGAGAAGTTCTCCAGCTGCAAGGAGTCCTGGGTGAGGAAAGCCACGGCCAGGTGGAAATAGTTGTTCCAAAGCTGCGGTGGAAGCACAGGGATGAGCGCCAGGCTGGGTGGCACAGTGGGCTGGGGACCGGCCCGGGTCCTCTCCTAATCCCCCTGGCCCGAACCAGGACTGAGGCAGTGCCCACCCACCTGCAGCTCGAAGTTGCTGTTGCTCAGGAACATCTCGGACAAAGTCGTGGCAAACTGGTTGATGGCACGCAGGAACTCCCTGGGGGTGAGAGGCCGTGGGTGCTGAGCGAGGGCAGCAGCGGCGTGCCCACTGCCAGCCTGGTGTGCCCACCATCCACGCGACCACCATCATCCCACAGAGGGGGGGAGGTGGGAGGTCCTTCGTGCCCACCTCAGTGCAGCCAAACACTGTCCAGCACACCAGTCCTGCACGTCCAGAGCCGTGCTCCAGCGTCCACCTGCCCTGATGCATCCCAGGTGCTCACACCCACCCCAGCATCCCCCTGCAGGTCCCTCCCCAGGCCCTCACCGGTTCTGCACCATGTTCATCACCACCCAGTCACCGGGATACACTGTCTTCCCAATCAGGTCCTTGAAAAGGATGAAAGTCTCCATGAGGAAGTCCTGCAAGGGAGGGAGAGATGTCAGGAGCTGGGCTGGACTGCAGTGCCCTCTGCGGGGATGCTGTGAGGGAGGTGCTGGTGCCGGAGGGCCCGGTGTTGCCCTGGGGCAGCACTCACCATCAGCTCAGGCCGGGAGGGGAACGCCTGGATGTAGGTGCTGTAGTGGTCCTTGTCCATCTGGCTCAGGATGGTGGCCATGCAGGCCACGTAGTGGCTCTGGGGGAGAGGAGCTGGTCAGGCCCTGCTGGGTCCTGTGGCCGGCGCCATGGAACAGGACACTGCCCTTGTTCTTCCAGCCAGTTCATACCCCGGAGCCCCAACTGCCCTGAGGTCTGTTCACTCCTGCCTTCCCTGGTCCCTTCTTCCCCAGCTCCCCAGACCTCTTCTCCTGGCCCCTTCATGTCCAATTCCCAGACTGTCTATGCCACTCCAGGGATGGGATGGCTCCTGCACCCACCATGATGCCAGGGGAATGTAGGTACAACTAGAGTGATGCTCAAGCACCTCTGTCATTTGTGGGGTCATTTAAGGCCATCTGTGGATGTAAGGGCATTTTGGAAACGGCAAGCAGGTTCTTCCTGGAATGTCTCCCATGAAGGGTCCCAAACTGAGCCCTTAGCTCCACTCCAGGAGGCTCCCAGCTTTGTAGCAAGACAAGTGGAGCGTGCACGAGCAGGATGCTGCCCAGAAAGCTGTCCCAGAGGCACACTCCAGGCTGGAAGCTGCAGGAAAGGGCAGCAGTTTCTGGGGTAAGGGCATTGTCTGGCAGGCTCAGGAGGAGCGATGGCCCCGCCGTGCCCCGATGTCACTGACGGAGCTTTGTGGGTGGCTTCAGCCCTTCCCTGGATGCTGCCGTGCCGTGAGTCCTGTGAGGGCACCACCGGGCGCTGGGCACCACTGCCCATCCCTGGTGCCGCAGGGACCTTTCAGCCCTGGCAGGTCCGGCACTGCCGGAGCTTCCTCCTGGATTCCGGCAGAGACGGAGCCCCCTTGCAGCCCCAGGCCAGACCCTGCCAACTACACGGAGACCAAAGCGGACTGTTCGGGGAGGGATGTGACTGCTGCTGGTGACCAAGGGCTCCAGCTTCGCACCATCAGCCCCTGGGCAGCCCCGGGAGCTCCTCGGGATGGGGCATAGCCCACCGAGGACTGCTGCGGGGAAGCGCCGCGCCCCACAGCCAGCCCTGGCTACGAGCGGGTTTGCAGGGAATTCTCTTGTGGGAAGCAAACGGATCAAAGCCCAGCAGCTCCCGCTCCTTCGGGAATCCATGTGGTGCCACAGCCCCGCGGCCGCCCCGCCGAGCGCTGCCCCGCGCAGCAGCACCGGCACGCCGGGGGCCCGCGGGACCGGGGCGCGCAGCCACCGCACCGCCCGTCCGGTGCCGGGACCGGGGCTCCTCCAGGGCTCCGGGGCTC
>VZTE01003194.1:76180-89479 GCA_013397775.1 Eulacestoma nigropectus
GGGGGTGGCGGTGGGGGCGGCGGGGACCACCTCACCGCCCAGGCAGGAGCCGTCGCCCGTGTCGAGGCTGCCGGCAAAGCTGGACGTGAAGAAATCCCGGCGCAAATGCTTCTGGTTCCTGTGAGCGCGGTGAGCCCGGAGCGCGGGGGCACCGTCCCAGCACTGACCCCCTGCCCACCTCTCCTCCCTCCCACGGTAGGGTTTGGGTAGCACCAGCTTTTCTATTTTTAACCATTCCGTTGAACGCGGGGAGCTCGGGTGTGGAGACGGCGAGGGGAGCAGCGGCTGTATTTAAGAATTCAATAAATTCCACGGAGACGCTATTTTTGTTACATCCTCTCCCGCCTGTGCACTTCTGTTCTGGAGGAGGATGGGAATGAGGAGGGGGCAGCGGCTGTTTCATTGGATTCCCCTCTGTTCGGGGTTCCCTGAGGTGCCCCCGCCCACCCCAGGATCAAATCAGTGCCCATCCCTGCACCCCACAGTGGGGGCTGCTCACCCATCCCTCCCATTGCTTCCTGCCGGTTCACTGGGAACACCGAGGGTTTCTGCTGGTCAGAGACAGTGGAGAATGGTCTCTGTGGGACTCTGGCCTGGAGACAGGAGATCTGTCCCCAGAACGCCCGGGGGGAAGAGTGGGCTGGGGAGGGGGTCTTACGAGTGGGGAAGATGCACTGGCTGATGACAGGGAGATGGGAATGAGCAGCCCAAATATCCCAGCTTCTGAGGGGCTGCCACGAGAGGGAAAATTCGGTATGGGGGTCCCAGAGCAGCAGTGGGTGTCTGAGCACACCATGACGAGTGCCTGTGGTGGGAGCAGCCACGGCTCTCCCAGCAGGGCCACCGACCTCAGTAAAGGGGACGTTGTCCAGCCTCCTCCAACAGCACTGGCCACCCTCGGCCATGCCAAGCGGCTGCTGCAGCCACAGAGGGGAGGGGAGGGTGGGCAGGTTTGGCCGCAGCTCTCCCGTTGGTGCCCACACCGCAGCACCCCAAAGCAGGAGATGCACACAGCGGTGAACCCCATCCCGTGTGCCAGGGACCCCGCTGGTGCTCGGGGGCTGCAGCCAGGACAGTGGCCCAGGGGCTCAACTCCCTTCTGGCCCAGCAGCAACGGGATGGATGGAAGGACGCTGTCCTGGTGCCGGCACACTTATTTTTGGTCCTCTCAACCCTTCCCAGCAGCTGGAGCTGCTGGGGCAGCCTGGGCTGAGGGTCTGGGACCCCCGACTGAGGGCAGGGGCTGCGGCAGCAGCACGGGAACCATGGGCGGTGCTGGAAGAGCTGCCAGACGGCACCTGTGGAGCGAGGAGCCAGCAGCAGGAGCGCGGCAGACAAAGGATCCCTCCCTGTTCCCGTGGGCTGCGCTGCACCACCCTCATTCCCCCCCTCGCCTGCATCGCTGCCCGGCGCTTTCGGCTCCAGCTGCCCCAGGCCCTGAGTCACGGAGCCTGGGAACGAGGGCGAAAAGCAGGATGGAGCCCAGTGAGACCCCGCATGCATCTCCTGTCTGAGTCACGGCTGAATCACAGCCCGGCGCTGAGACCGCGGCACGGCCCCGGCGGCAGAGCTGCCGCTCCGGCTGCCCACGGCTCCCCGGGCACGGCACGCAGCGTGGCACGGCACAGCACGGCAATTCCCTGCTCCGGGCTTCCAGAGCACGGACCAACCAAGCTCATCGCCCACCCCGTGACACAGTGCAGCTCCTGGGTGCGCCCCGCGAGCCCCGGCTCTGTCCTCTCCCATCGCTGCTCCGTGCGGAGCTCTGACCCGCCTCCCTTCCCGTGCGTCCAGCGTGCCCCTCACACGTTCTCGGCGTGGAAAACTGTGGCGGTTCACTGGCTCCAGTTGCTTGTTTTCCAGAGTAATGCAGCCCAAACCCCTCACTGCTCCCAAAAGAGCTTTTCCTGCACCTCTGCCCCTCGCCCACTCTCCCACTACGCTCCCGCTGCTCCAGCCCTGCTCCCGGCACGGCTCCTGCTTTCCCCTGCATCCCACTGGGCACATCCCCGGCGTCCAGCCCCATCCTGCTGGGTACCGGCAGCAGGGCCAGCGAGGAGCAGAGCCAGTCACGCACACCCACACCCCCAAAGCAGTGACACCTCGTGCCTCTCCCGCCTGGCCCCGAAGGGAAGCGGCGCAGCCGCGGCGCTCTGGGACTCACCCTCAGCGGGTTCTCCCGGTCCAGGACGATCAGCCTGCGATTGACCGTGTGGAGCAGCCGCTCCAGGATCACCTGGATGTGCTTCTTCACCTGTGCCTGCAAGGTAAGAGGTGTCGGGGCCATGGCAGGGCACATCCCAGCTGTGGGGTATGTCCCAGCATGGTGCGGCACTGCGTGGCTCGTTCAAGGGCTGGTGGCGTCGGGGTGGTGAGATGGAAATGGAGCCTGATCCAGAGCTGGAGTCACAGCAAGGCAATGTGCTGCAAATATGGGATTTGGGATCTCTGTGCAGCTCAGCCCTGCACTGGGGCTGATGGGGACGGCCGCACTGGCACTGGGCAGGCAAAGGTGGGTTCAACTCACGTGGGGTTGAAGCAAGAGCAGAATCCTCCCCCAAGAGCGTCCCACCACCCTCTCCGTAAAGGCTGTTTCAGGTTTAAAAGTTAAACCCAACATGAGGCATTTCACCACAATTTTCGAGCTTTCCCTCCCGCTCCTGGGCTTCGTGGTGCTGTGGGGATTAAAGAGCCACCTCACCCTCCCAGGACACAGTGTCCAACTCGGCTGCCACAGCGCCAGTCACTGCATTGCAGGTGTGACACCTGGACCTCCAAAGGGCCCCCAAAAGGGACCCCAGAGCATCCAGGAAGGGCAGGAACAGAGGAAGGCTCCTGAAGAGCCAGAGCACAAAGCTCTGTGCATTCCCTAAACATTGTGTTGCTGCAGGGGCACTCACCAGCTCCACGTCCCCACGGCCCCTGTGCCGCGCTCGCAGCTTCTCTGCGCTCTGCAATCATCAGAAACAGGGCTGAGACCCCCGGGAACGGCCCCAGCCCACCCCAGACAGGCCACATTTGGGCAGGTGGGTGCCCAGCATGTCTCTGCCTCATGCTTGGGGCCATCGCTGTCCATTTTGGAGTGTGACACTGCCCAGGGGCTGGCTTGCAATTTCTAACCAGTTGCCTTCCTCCCTGCCCTTGCCTTCTTCCTCCCTGCCCTTGCCTTCTTCCTCCCTGCCCTTGCCTTCTTCCTCCCTGCTCTCACCTTCCCCAGGTCCTCACCACCCTCAGGTCAGTGTCATCCCTGAGCCTGGAAGCCCCTTCCCCACTCATGTGGATGTTGGGGAACCCACCAGAAACTTGCTGAGGTGGAAACCATGAGGTTTTTGCCCCACCCTGGGCAGGTTTCCACTGGGATGGCAGCACCCACAGTTCCCTGGGCGACTACGGTGAATCCCAACCATATCCTGGCCAGGAACTGGTGCTTAACCCCACTCAGAGAGGTTTGGTCAGGTCACTGCCCACATGATTCCCGATTTACCTTCTGGGCCTGGTACAGCACCTCCAGGATGCTGCTGAGCAGCTCGATGCAGGCGTCCTCCTCCTCACCCGCCTGGATCAGCTCCTGCAGGATGGGCAGGGCCGCCTGCAGCACCAGCTCCCGGCACTCTGGGGGGGACAAGGGATGAGGGAATTGTCCCCGTGTGGAGCCGCCCCAGGAATGAGGCAGAGGAGTGGTCCCTGCGCAGGGACTCATCCCCATCCTGAGCCATGGCCCCCGGGTGAGCTCAACGAGGGCAGTGCCACCAGGACCCTCCATGTCCCCTCTCACCGTGGGACTGGAAGGCTTTGCTGCTGGCGATGTGAGTCAGGGACTGCAGCTTCTGCTTCAGCAGGCGCTGGGGCAGCAGGTTCCCCACAAAGTCCCGCAGTACGGCCCTGCCATCAGGAGAGGAATTAGCCCAGGAGCTTTGGGTTCTGGTCAGGACAGGGCTGCTGGGTGGGGGGAGACCCTTGATGGGGCAGAGCTGTGTGGGGCAGGATGGTTCCACAGGGCAGCTGTGCCCACCACAGGCACTCAGCAGAGAAACCCCGCCTGAATTCCCAAAATGAACCCAGCTGGGACTGAGGGTTCCCAGGCTCAGCCCCTGCCCAAGCACAGGCAGCTGCTAAAACTGAGCAGAACTCTCCCATTTTCGCACTGGGAAGGGGATCAGGAGGTGATTGCAGACCCCCCTGCCTGCCCTCGCCCTTGGCTCTGGGCTGGATGCAAGGGCAGAGGTGGCTGTGGCAGGTGCTAAACGTGACACAGGGCTGGGGTTGGTGGGGGGACAGGGACCCTACCCCAGCGCGGAGGAGTCAAAGATCCCAAACACGTCCTCGAGGATGGAGGGCAGGTACTTCAGGGCTGCTCCCTGCAGAGACACCGGAGAGCTGCCTTCAGACAGGGCCCAGCACCCTCTGGAGCCTCCCTCCACCTGGGAGACCGTGGGTGCAGAGCGTACCCCATCCCAGACCCATCCAGCCTGGTCCTGGACGCAGGGAACAGGGCCAGGCCAGCTCCAGGATGGGGACAATCCCCAGGAACCCCGCCCAGATTTCAGCACTCCGGTGGCCAGGACAGCGTCTGCCCGGTGCCACCGAGCTGCTGACCCAACTCCACGCCGCAGCCCCAGCGCGGTGAGGGGCTTTGTGGGCTGGGGTCTCGGGGTGCACAAGGGGGGGTCCCTGGGGACAGCAAGGGACAGTGCAGGGCGTGGCAGCTCCCTCTGACACCACGGGAGGTCTGCACACAGGATGGACGGTGTCACCCCAAAACGAACGCAGACAGTGTCACCGTGGCACGGGTGCCGCCCATGGCACCCCGGCACGGGGACAGATGGTGGCACCCCAGCACGGGGACAGCGAGTGCCCGGCCTGGGCACCCTCCCTCCCACCGCACACCAGAGCTGAGCCCTCCCAGCACCGCCCCGTGCCCTACCTGGGAGAGCAGTGTGGGACCCTCCAGCGGGGACTCCATCAGCTGGTTCAGGGCGAGGAAGAACCGCTGCAGGGAGCGCTGGAACTCGGCCACCTCCTTCCCCTCGTAGAGCCTGCAAAGGCCAGGGTCACTGCGCCGTCACCGCGCTGCCACCGTGCCACACACCTCCCCTGCACCGCCAGCCTCTGCTCGGGGGTCACCTGCCATCCCAATTAATCACACTCATCCATGAATGTTTGGATCCATGGCTGGATCTAGCGGTGAGCCCTGGCACTCTCACAGCCCTGGCATGGCCACTGCCCCACCATGTGCACAGACCCACTCACAAAAACTCTTTTTTTTTTTAAAAAAAGAAACCTCTTTTCCATGATTTCGCAGCCCAAACTCCTCTCGGAGTAATTCAGCACCGTCCCACTTGAGCAGGAACCTCCTGAGCTCTCCAGCCCCTCTCACCAGCTGGACCAGAGCAAACCGAATGAGGGAATTTTAGCCTTGGGATGTGCAAAGCCGCAGGAAAACTGCAAAGCTGAGGTGTGATCACAGGAATGAAGTCACTGCAATGGGCCATGTTCGAGGTAATTCCCCCATCACTAACACCAAGCAGTGGCAGGAAAAATTATCCAGCCACCAGCTATGTAAGGAAATCCCGGAATTATGGACTGGGTTGCACTGGGAGGGACCTCGAAGCCCATCCACTCCCACCCCCTGCCATGAATTTCTCCAAGCTCTGTCCGCGAAACCTGGCCTCGAAATCCACATGGACTGTGCCAAACCCACGCTGATCACAATTCATTCAGGAGGGATCCTGTGATTCCCAGGAAGGGATGTCCTGGTTCCTGGGAAGGGACACCCTGCCCAGGATCCCCTGCAGCCCAGACCACGGTGGGAGCCCAGCAGCTGATGACCTTTGGGGACCCCAGCAATGTCCCCGTGAGAGGAGTCTGGGGGGACAATCAGCAGCTGTGGGGTCTCTGGTAGAAGCAGTGACTGGTTAGAAGTGGAGAGTGAGTGGCCGACCCTTGCAGGGGCGCTGGGGGACAAGAGAGGGGACAAGTGGGACTGGCAGAGCCCGTGGCCACTGCTGGAGGGGGGTCCGGCTGCAGGAACCGGGGGTCTGTGCGAGGCCAGGCGAGGGGACCACGAGCTGCGATGCTGCAGGTGGCTGTGGGAGGGTGACCCCAGCACCCCCAGATGACAGCAGAGCGGACCCCAGCGTGGGGTGAGCCCCGGGGTGACAATGAGCACTGGCAGGGAAAGTGTTGCCGCCCTCGGTGATGGCCAAAAAGCAGAAGCAGCCAGAGGAACCAGCAGAGAGGAAGCAGCGAGGCAGAGACGTCACCACGGTGCCATCGGGGTGCTGGGGGGGCCCTGAGGGGACACAGGCTGTCCCAAGGTGGAGGACAGGGCCCTCAATCATCCTTGCAGCAACCTGGGCTCCTCGTGGGAGCTGCAGGCGCTGCTTGTCCGGCTCCAGCGGCAGCACAGGCAACCCCAGAGCCGGCAATCTGCAGCAACTGACTCTAATTACAACCCAATTCCTGTCGATTACAGCCTGTACAAATTGCAGCACATTCAGAGCACTTAGAGGATCTGAGGAGCCTGTGTTATTGCATGTTGAGATTGCTGAGATAAAGGGAAGCTGTATAAAATCGCTAAATGTCCTCGGGGATGTCTCTGTTCCAGGCAAACTCATTCACGGGGCTGTTTGCAAACGCGCCGCGTAATTAATTTCTTCTGCCAGGAGCGCTCTGAGCTGGGAATCTGCTCCGTGTCCTCATACAGGAGGGAGAGACAGGTGCTGGGTGTGACGTTGTGGAGCACCCCTGAGCTCTGGAGCGCCCCTGAGCTCTGGAGCACCCCGGAGCCGTGGGTGGGACACTGGGAAGGGGTGGAAGGGGTGAGGACAGACAGGGCTCAAACCGCACGGTTAAGACAGAGTGGGGCAAAGCGAGGCGTGACGGTCCCTGGGGGCACAGGGACCCCAAACCAGCTCCCCACTGCCAGCAGGAGCACCCACAGGCACCCCAACACATCCTGGGCTTGGGGTGGAGGAGGCAAAGCCCTCATTCCCCCAAAAACGGCCTCCTGCCGAACCACGGCGCCTGGGAATGAGGTGATCCCGCTGCTTTCGGTGCCAGCCAGTGCCCACCCCGTGCCCTTGCCATGTGCATGAGGGTCCCTCGCTGCCCGCCGTGTGTGGGGCCCCTCTCTGCCCGTTGTTCCCTCAGGACGCTTCAGCTTTCGGTGCCGCGTACGTGGAACAAAAGAGGAACGGCACCGGCTTTTTCCGGTAACGCCGATGGTCGTGTTCTGATTTCTGATTTCCTCCTCTCCCACGCCAGCCCGGAGGAGGGTTGTTCATCCCATCGCCCAGATTGGGATGTGAACCCCATGCCCACGGGGAACAAGCGAAACCAGGTCCTGCGGGGACTCTGGAGGTGCCTGGGGGTGCTCTGACCTTTGAGCCGTGGAGGCTCCCAGCCCCTCGCTCTGCTCCTCATAGGATCACAGCAGGGTTTGGCTTGGAAGGCACCTGCCAGACCCTCCAGCTCCACCCTCCCGCTGTGGGCAGGGTCACCTCCCACTGACCCTCACTGGGCTCCAGGAAACCTCCCCAGCACAGTGCCAGCCAGGCAGGGGCACAGATGCCCGGGAGATTTTGCCATCTCCATTGTGGGAGGATTTTAAGAGCTCATTGGAAACCCCCATCAGGCTGGGGCAGAGGTCACTCCAGGGCAGGGTCACTGTGGGGCATTTGGGGTGGCTGAGAGCGATTTGAGCTCTCCCGCCCTGGGGTGGACAGCACTGCCCACCCCCAGAGCGGACCACCATTGTCCAGCAGCATCCAGAGGCTGGCATGAAGCTGAAAGCTGCCAGAATCCTCAAGGAGAGGGTTCACAGCGATGGAGGAGCCTGCCTGGGGACCGGCCAACACCACAGCGTGGCCAGGAGTGGCGGGTGCCACCCCGGGTGCCACAGCAGCCAGCGCCAGGTGGGTTGAGACACCACTGCCACAACCCTGGAGCTGATGGTTGGCACTGACACCGCTCCCACAGCACAGGGACCCCCACGGGACCTCCCTCCCACAGACCCCACGGCCAGGAACCAGGCTCCAGCAGGGTGCTGGCACGCAGCACTGGGAGCACTGGGAGCACTGGGAGTCACTGCCAGCACTTACTGGGCGAAGAGGTGCCGGGAGCGGACGATGAACTTGAAGATGTACTCCAGGGCCTTGAAGGTGCGCGGGAGGGGCTCGCAGGGCTCCCCCCGGCCCGCCTGCTCCACGTACTGCGTCAGCACCGACAGCAGCTTCCTGCGGGGTGGGACATCCGTGGCCAGGGATCGGCCATGGCTCAGCTCCCACTGGTGCTCCCAGCGCTCCAGCCCCGTCCCTCCCTGTACCCCCTGTCCCAGTCCCATCCCAGCTGTCCCAGCCCGTCCCTCCCTGTGCCACAGCCCCCAGGAACGCACTTGTAGGCCAGCGTGGCGCTGAAGTGCTGGCGGATGTAGGCCTCCAGGACCGTGTTGAAATGCTGGAACTTTCTGTCGGTCACCAGCCCCACGATGAAAACCTGGGGGCAGCGGGCAGGGGCACGGCTTGGCATGGGCAGGAGGATGCTTGGGCAGAGCAAGAGCCACCCTGACCCCCCACCCTGCCCTGGTTCCGTCACCGGGGTCACTCTTGTCTTGGTGTGGGAGAAACACCTTTGAATCCCGCTGGGATTGTCCCCCAGAGGGACAGTGCCCCTCAGAACGCAGCCCTGCCCTGTGCTGGGTCACTCTGACCAGTGAACCCCATCGCCCCAGTCCAACCAGTGCCCACCCCGCACTGGGGGGGCGGCTCGGACCCACGCAGGTCCTGCTCACCAGGGCGTCAAACACAAGGGTGTCATAGACATCTGTCTCCGAGTGCTCCATCATGATGGAGAACAGGGCATCCAGCGTGTCCTGGAGGAACTGGGGGGGACATGAGGACTGTGAGGGCTCGAGTGCTGACCCCAGCGTTGCCCAAGACCCAGCTCTGGGCATGGGGGGCCCGTGGGTGCAGGAAGCAGGGAGGGAGGTGGGTGCAGCAAGTCCTGGCTGTACCTTGATGACCTCCCCTCCATCCACGTTCATCAGCTTCTGGAGGTTCCCACGGAGCAGGCTGGGCTTGGAGCGCCACTTCAGCAGCCCCAGCAGGTTCACTGGGCAGGAGGAATGGGGCATCAGCACTGACCACTCACTGTCAGACCCCACTGTTACCAACCCCCAGCTCCCCCGTCCCGTCCTCGCTGCCCAGGAGCAGCCAGGACCCTGCCAGGAACGGCCAGGACCCCCTCACCCCCTCACACAATGACTGCTCAGTGCTGAAAACCCCCGGTATCAGGGCCACAAAGCACAGACTTTAAATGGGTCACGGCTGTGGGAGACGAAACTGTGCTGCAGGAAGGGAATTAATGGAGCAGCTTCACCCCCGACCCCTCCACACTGAACCACAGTGCCCTGGAGCCTGCAGCCACATGTCACCGTGTGTCACATCCCCACACCACCAGGCCATGTCCCCCGAGCCCCCTGGACTTCAGCCAGAGCAGGATGAGCCATTCCCGTCTTCCAGCCTTGCAGAAGGTGGGAGGAGAGCCCAGCATTCCCATGGGCTCTTCCCCTGGCCAAGGGGTGATGTGCCTGTGCCAAGGGGGCATGAATGCTCTCAGCTGCCCTGACCTCTGCAGAGCAGCCCAGGGCTGGAAACTCCCCTGAGCTAACCCAGGAATGGGGGTTAAACCAGAGAGCCCCAATTCCCACCCCAATTTCAAAGGAAGGTCATGGAGCCTCCAGCAGCCACACTCAAGCGGGAATTCCACTCACTGCTGCTCCTCTCCAGAGGATGGCAGCCCCCCAGAGTCCCCCAGATCGAGCTGATCCCCTCAGGAAAAGCCTTGGCTGTTCTGACCATGGCCAAACAGTAGCTGAGTACTCACTGTTCCCGCTGTTTCCAGCTCGCTGTCCCAGTGTGATGGACACTGGAGAGCCAAACATCGGGAGAAGTGTGGTCCAGCGGGTGGGAACAGCAGCGGGGAGGGGACACAGCCCCGCCTCCCCTGCCTTGGGGAACCAGGACTCACCATTCTGGGTCAGCTTGGTGGAGCAGACGAGCGTGGAGATTTGGAAGCTGTCCCGGGTGGACACGGCTAAACCTGGCGTGGCCCCGCTCACGTGGAAGGAGGAGCCGGAGAGGAGCTTCGACTCCGACAGGTTCCGCTCCGAGGGCAGGGACAGGTACACGCTGGCGTCCTCCAGCTTCTTGCTGTCACCCTGCAGGGCACAGCACAGGTCACACCTGGAGCCCCAGGGGACGGGGCTGGCCCCCTGTGTGGCCCAGAGGCTCAGTTCTGACCCCATGGCTGGTGGCTCCCACCACGCAGCACCCTCATCCCAGCCCTGGGTACCCTCTGGCTCCTGGGAGCCATTGGCTCCCCCACACTGATCCCACAAAGCTGCTCCCTGAGGGGATCCGCAGGGACCCTGCTCAGCAGGGACAATCGGCTGGGAGGGACACGGAATCCCAGCCCGTGTCACACAGGGGGGGACAGGAGAACGGGCAGGAGGAGAAGAGTTACAAAGAGGAGGCTGAGGGTGGGAATTAAACACACCTGAGCACTGCTGCAGGGATGGACACGCAGTGGGACACCGGCACACACCAGGACACTGGCATGGAGCAGGACACCACCCCAGTGTCCAGCACAGCCGGTCCCATGGCATAACTGTCACCAAATGTGACACAAACCAGCCACAAACCAGCCTATTTCTGTGTCCCCTGCTCTAAGTTGAAAATGTTCCATCCAGGAGGATTCACTGGGGTGACTCCGAATGACCCTTCCCTGCTCCTTGGCCAGCTTGGCACATGAGGGGTGACCAGAGCTGCCCAGCTGGGCTGCAGCTCACAGACATCCATCCTTCCCTGCCTGCAGCCTCGCAGGGTGAAACCCCTCCTGCTGAAGGTCGGATGGAGGGGGCAGAGCTGTTTGCTGTCGGCTTTTCCCCCACCCAGTACACAGCCAACACACAGGAGCCCTGTCCTCCTTCCCAGGGCCGAGCCCACGCAGGGAAAACCAGCCGGAATTCAGACCAGCTGGAGATCGAGAGGTCTGAGCAGCTAAAAGCCCGTCAGTCACATTCCTCTGGCAAGCAGAGACAAAAAGATGAAATAACTTCTGACTCCCAGAATCCAGCCCCCGGTGTCTGCCGGGAAGAGCCGGAGTCAGCCAGGGAGAGGATGGAGCAGGGCAAGACGTGGTGGTTCAGGAGGGCAGGGACAGCTCTCTGAGGGGAACAGGGACTCAGGAGGGAGGCGTGGGGGACTTGATCTCCTAGGAGGGAGGTGTGGGAGGTTTGATCTCGCTGCCACAGCCAGCACTGGCACGTCCCAAAGGTGCCCAATGCTCCTGCAGTGGAGGGGACAGTCTCCAGAGAGCCAGGGACCAGAGCCAGCGCCAAGGGCCACGGCAGCAGTTGAAGAATTTGGGTCTTTTGCCCAAAAATAAAGCGAGGAGGAGGGACACAGTAATGATTTCAAATGTGCAGGAGCCTCGGGGAGGAACAGCACGGTCTGTCCCCGTCCTGGGCGGCCACAGCAGGCGGGAGCAGGTCGGCTCATCCCAAAGAAAGGCAGGATTCAGGCAGGGACGTGGCTCTGCCTGGAGGAACTGTGGTCACGTTGCCAAAATCAGAGAACGCTCCCATGCAGCAGCCCAAGGGCAAGGGAGCAGGTGACCCCTGGGGACACTGGAGCTCCATGGCCAGGCAGGGAGCCCAGAAGGTGCCAACAACACGGGGAAGGGCCCTGAGCTCGCCCTGGCAGCAGGGACCAGCTCGTGGCTCCCCCTCCTCTGGTCACAGCGGCCGCAGTCCGGGGAGGGGACACACCAGGTAATGGGGCAGCACCTTCAGGGGCCCTTCACATGGGAGCTGACTGCGTTTTTCCCAAACGAGCAGGGATTTTCGCTCCCTTTCCACTCTCTCGGAGCAAACCCGAGCGGTGCCAGCGCTGGTGAAATCAGGTGAAGCGCAGCCACACCGCGGGGACGTTCCCTCCCCGTCACAAACGCTTAAATCACCTTTTCCCCGAACAAAACTTGTCATTCCAAGGGAGCAGCGCGGGGATTGGAGACACTGCGTGCGGGGAGCCCCCGGCACCAAGGACAGCGAGGATGGCAGGGAGGCACTGCAAACCCTCGGGGACTTCGGGTACGTGCCACCAGCACAGTGGCGGAGGCAGGGACCGGGACCCTGGCCCCAGAAGTGCTGTTGTCCCACAGCCCTCCCCACTTCAGGGGGCTCTGTGGCCCCCCCCCAATACCTTGTACAGCACCAGATCGTGCTCCCCATCCCGCAGCGTGGTGCCATCGGGGCGCATCAGCCTCACAAAGGCCATGGAGAAGATCCGCTCGCTCCGGTCCTTGGCTGGGGGGGACACACGGGGGTCAGAGGGGACCAGGGAGAGGCAATGCTGGGAGGAAGGCCTGGAGCGAGGGGCACTCACAGTCGCTGGAGGAGCGATGGCGGAAGGTGAACCTCAGGTGGGTCCTGTGGACGTCCTCGATGGGAACGGCAATCTGGGTGGGAACGCGTGCCAAGGTGAGGGCAGGGGGCATGGGCTGAGCCCCGACCCGGGCAATGTCCCTCTGTGCCCGGACAAGGGCTGTGCTGGACCGTCCACTGCTGCAAACCAACCCCCCACCCTTCCCAATCAACCAGTGAGGCTGAACTGGCCCCACTGGGGCGGGAATAGTGCCCATTCCCAGGACCACCCTCCCCAGTGCTGGTCATTCTGGGTGTCCCACCCAGGGGTCATGCTGTGACCCTGGCAGCACTTCCATCATCCCTGAGAGGGGACCAAGGACTGCCACCCAAAAAGCGAGCCCCGAAGGGGACCCCCTGCAGCAGCAGAGTCCTGTGGTGCAGGAGGAGTGAGTGCCACAGCCTGGGGGGGTTGCAGCCCCAGCCCACCCCAGCCCCCCCCAGCCCCACGCCCCAGGGCTCCCCAGACCTTCAGGGTCTCCATCCAGCGCTGGTGCCGCTGCTGGTAGTAGACAACAGAGCAGTAGTGGCTGGTGGGGTTGTCCCCTGCTCCTGCGTGGATCACGTTCTGCCAAGAGGAGACACCTCGGGATCAGCCCAAATCACCTTGCAGGGAGGGAGAACTCCCATCCCTGCCAGGCCAGGCCACCCCCTAAAACCCTTCCTGCCCACACCTCCCTAAATGCCATCCCCTCCAGCTCCGCCAGGCCTGGTGCCACCTCTGAAGGGACACATGACCCTCCCAGGGAACATCAGGGCTTGGCCTTGTGGATGGATCCCAGCATCCCTGGACCTGCCCAGCTGGGCCCTCAGCA
>VZTE01003194.1:89568-109046 GCA_013397775.1 Eulacestoma nigropectus
CCCCCTTGGGTCTGCCCCCCCCCCCCCCCCTGCCAGCCCCCAGCTCCTTCCCCTCCTGCCTGTCCTGGGGAGCACTGGGGGGTGGCCAGGAGTTCTGGCTGTCCCCAGGGCAGGACGATTTTCTCTCTATCCCTTCACAGCACTTTCCCATATTTTTATTCTATTCCCAGATCTCTATTCCAGGCAGCTCCAGGGGCTCCGGTGGCCAAAGAGGCTCCTCCAGCTGGTTTTGCTACTGGACCTGCTGGCTCTGCCCGAGGTGGGGTGACAGGGGGACACCTGCCGTACCTGCACCACATTTCCTGCCTCGTCACAGACACACACGGTCACCTCCACGTTCTTCTGCGTCTTCTTGTTGCCCTTGTCGAACTCGCCCTGCACCAGCGTCAGGTAGATGTCGTTCCTGACATCACCTGGGGGGGGACAGCCCCGTCAGCCAGGTCCTGGCACCGTGCTGGCACCCCCAGGGACCCCCAGGCTTGTCCCCCCAACACTTGCCTGGCATGATGACCTCCGGGTAGCCCAGCTTGCGAGCCACCGCCGTGCTGCGGTCCACCAGGTGCGGGTGGTCCTTCCTCACCTGGCTCAGGTCTCCCCACAGCATCTTCAGGGACACCCAGAGCCCTACGGGGACCACAGTGATTTTTCAAGGGGTGACAGCAAGAGCTGGGGGGATCCAGGGCCACCAGGGAGCACAGCAAGTCTCTGACCCTGTGGGGGCTGCCCCATATGACAGATAGCCCGGGGAGGAGTCTCGTGGCACAGGGTGGGCACAGGGGACACGGGGTCTCTACCTTGTCCCTTGTGGTTGATGTCCTTCCCCTCCACCGCCTTCCGGATCATATTATGAAGGAAATCGCCATCAGCAGCCACCCTGGAAAAGCCACATTTAGGGGAAAAACCTTTTCTCTTTGGTCCTTGCAGCTCTTGTCCCCTCGCAGCTGGTGTCCCCGTGCCAGCCAGGCCCTGGAGTGCTGCTCCCTGCCCGCTGCCCCCCCAGCAGTGCCCCCCAGCGCTCCCCCAGCCCGTGGGGCTCACAGGTGGACGGGGATGAAGTGCTGCTTGTCCTCGTCGCTGTCACACGTCCCCTTGGTGATGTCGGTGATGTCCATCACTGCAGCGACACAGAGGTGGCACCGTGGCAGGGGTGGCACCCCCAGCCAGTGATCCACGCCCGGAACAGGATCGTGGCGGGAGGTGAAGGCAGGGGGTCTCGCCAGGGCTGCTCCGGGGACACCTCAGCAGCGCTGTGCTGGGGGTCCCCCGTGCCAGGACAGGGCGGGTGTTGTGTCCCTTGGGCAGGGACAGCCCGGGGGGGGCAGTGTGGGGGCAGCAATGCAGAGGGCTGGGGTCTGCAGGCAGGGAAAGGGGACAGCGGGAGCAGCCCAGGGACATCACAGAGCCTGGTGCGGTGGCTGGGCGGGGGTGCCAGGGGGGTGGCACGGGCGTCCCTGGGGGTCTCCACGGAGCCCACCCCCACCTGAGATGCCGAAGGGCCGGCGCAGGCCCGTGCTGAGCTTGCGGCTGTGGCTGTCCCGCAGGTCCATGCGCCCCACCCGGATGATCTGGCACACCAGGAACAGCCGCTCCCGCTTCAGGTCCGTGCTGCCCAGGTCCTGGGGGACAGCGGCCGTGTGACCCTGGCAGCACCGCAGGGGACGTGCCAGCGCCAGCGCCAGCGCCAGGTGATCGCGGGGTGCCCGGGGCTGCACAGGGGGAACCAGTGGGCACAGAGCTTCCATGGGAGCTCCCCTGCGCTGTGGGGACAGTGGGCACACAGCCCTGGGGGATTCTGTGCCCCCCCGGAGTCCCAAAGCTCAGGGATGGGGACAATGCTGGGAGCGATGGCCCCGGAGGTCACCTCAGGCCAGGCAGCCTGGCGAGCGGGGGGCAACCTGGCATGGTGTAAGGGTGGCAGGGTGGGCCTGTGCCCCAGCTCCGGGGACACTGGGGAGGGGACCTCGTCCCGCGGGTGCTGCCCCTGCGCCAAAACCTTCCAGCGGCGCTGAGGGGAAAGGGACAGGGACACTCCACAGCCCGTGGGGACACGCGGGGACATCAGAAGCGAACAGAGCAGGGGGCGGAGATAGGCGAGAGCCGGGGGGCGGCAGCGGGGCCGAAGTGCCGGTGCTGCTCATTAGCATTGATTTTCCCGGCTCATTAGCATTCATTTTCCCGGCTCATTTGCATATCGATGGCTCCGCGGCGTCCCGGGGGTCAGCGCTGCGCTGCAGCCAAAGCGCTGAGTCAGGGGTGCCGAGGGGCGAGGGACGGGAGGCGGTCAGGGCACCCCGAGACCCTCAGCACCAGGAGGGCACCCCGAGACCCCCAGCACCGGGAGGGCATCCCGAGGGGCAGCGCCACGGCGGGCGCCACGTCCCCGCGCCAGGGCAGGGGTCTGCGGAGGGGCTGGGGGTACACGAGCAGGGGGAGCGGTGGGGGCTCGGCTGCTGGCGGGGGGCCACGGGGGACCCGCAATGCTCCTCCCCCGGGGTCCGCGCTCACCGTGAACACGACCTTGAGGTTGTTGAGCAGCTCGATGTCCTGGGGGACGCCGGTGCTGGCCCAGCGGATCACGTAGTTCTCGCTGTGAGGCGGGCGATGGTCGAGGCGGGCAGGGGGATGGCAGAGCCCCTGCCAGCTCCCACCGCACAGACCCCTCAGCCCACCAGGGTGCCCAGTCGCGGCCCAGGGACCGCGGCACAGGGACCGGCCCAGCCTGGCTGTCCCCAGTCACCCCACTGGCCATGGGCTGTCCCACGGGACACGGCTGCACGGCTGGCACGCCACGACGAACCCTCCCGCTCTGGAGAAGCCCTTTGGGAAGGGACGTGCCCCTTCCCCCTGTGACCCACGCTGGGTCCTGCTGGGCTGGGCAGGATGGGCAGCCTAGGGGGTGCTACAGGGAGCAGCGGGCCAAGAACCCGGCACAGCAGGGGCAGGGGTCTGTCCTGTGCCCCGGGACCCCACCTGATGATGCGCTGCTCGCCGGGGTCGTACAGGGCCATGAAGAGCTGCGCCTCCTCCCCGATGTGGCAGACGAAGTTGCGGACGCAGAGGTAGAGGTTGTGGGAGAGCGAAGCGGCCCCGTGGGTGTCATGGCCCGGTTCTCTCGGCTGCGGGCTCTGGGGGGGCACGAGGTGGGGGGCACAAGGTGGCTCAGCCACACAGCTCGGCCCCTGGCACATCCCCTGGCACAGGGGACATCTCGCTCTGGGTGCAGGGCCAGGGTGCAGGGCCAGCAGCAGCCTCACCATCTCCTCCTGGATGCGCTGGGTGAGGGTCTGCGCCGCCCTCCTGTGCGCCTGGAAGAGGCTGATGACGCTGGTCCTGTCGGGGTCCAGGATGTTCTCGTCCTCATCCCGCACCACCAGGTCCAGCGCGAGGATCCTGCAGGGGCCGGGAGGGGGTGAGGCAGGATGGGGGAGGCACGGGTCTGTGTGTCCCGCCAGGACTCGCTCGTCCTTGCACAGGGTCTGAGGGGGCAGGACAGACCCGGCTGGGAAAGGGGACAGGAGTTGGGCAGCACCAGGGACACTCCTGTCCCAGCCACGGCTCGTCGGCCATAGCCCTTGGCCAGGTGGCTTGTGCACCTGGTGGCACACTTACTGTCCCCAACCATCAGGGGACAGCCAGCTGGGATGGTGGGGACACAGGGACAGCCAGCCAGGACAGCAGGGACACAGGGTGCCCCGGGGACACGCAGCTGGGATGGTGGGGACACAGGGACACCCAGACAGGCTGTCAGGGAGCACCCCTGAGCACCGCACAGCCTGTGCCAGGGGCAGATTTGGGGTCCCTGTGCCCCGTCCCTGCCCTCACTTGTTGCCGTAGTCCATCTTGCCGGTCACCTCCTTCCTGAGCCGCAGGAGCTGGTCCTTGGGCAGTGTCCCCGAGAGCAGCTGCGAGCGCTGCTCCATCAGCTCCTGCATCATCCGCTTCACCTGCCCGTACCGCTCCGTCTGCCCAGCCTGTGGCAGCACCACAGGGTCACCGGGGTCACCAGGGGTCCCCCATCCTGCTCCCAGATCCCCCGGACGCCCAGACCCTCGTCCCTCACCACATAGAGCTGCTTCCAGATGGTGGCCCACTCCCGCAGCGTGGTGGTGATCTCCTGCACCATGGGCATCTCGGCGGGCACCACGCTCTCCTCTGCCCTGGGGGAGGCAGAGGGACCCCTGGAGACCCCGGCACCACAGGGACCCCGCACAGGGCAGAAGACGGAGCCCACCGCCCCTGCCCGTGCCCCAGACCTACCCCCGCTGCTCCACCACGGCGCCCTTGAGCCGGATCAGCGAGGCCGGGAAGATGCCCTGGGGGAGCCAGAGCCATCAGCACCCCCGGGCTGGGAGAGGTCCCTCGGGAGGGGCACAGCTGGGGGCTCCCAATCCCACAGGGTGCCCAGCTTGCCGTGCCCCCTGCAACCCCTGAACCCCAACATCCCCCCAGGGACAGGGCAAGCTGCTGTCCATGCCCCCTGTGCCCCCCCAGCACCCAGCAGGGACAGGGAAAACCACCAGCAGTGCCCCCCCTGCCTCCAGAACCCCGGCACACCCTCACCTACCCGGGCAGCCCGGTTCCGGAGCGAGTACCCGCAGTACCAGCCTGTGAGGGGAGGGGAGGGGACATCGTCAGCCAGGCTGGGGGTCCTGGCCCCGGCTGCAGGGACAAAGGAGGGTCCAGGAACCCATGTTGGGGTGCGCCCGGGGGTCCCCCTTACCCTCGGAGGCCTGCAGGATGTGCACCATCTCCCCGATCTGCAGCGGGAGGTGATGCTCCTTGGTGCGCGGGAAGTTCCACACGGCTGTGGGGAGAGGGGCCGGGAGTTGGGGTCCCTGCCTGGAGCCCCTCATCAGCCCCCGGGCCCTGTGCACCTGCACCCCACAGCCAGCCCCCCACGGGGAGCAGAGCACCCCAACAGGCCCCACTCAGCCCTGAGAGATAGAATAGAGCCCCAGCCTCACAAACAGCGTGAGACCCCCGAGCACCCCGACCCCACACCCCAGGAGAGCCACGGCACAGCCAGCACAGGGCTGGGGGCACAACAGGAGCTCCCAACCCCCCCCCCAGCCCTCAGGGGTCTCCTACGGGACCCCCTTGCCTGCCACCCACACCCTGGGTGCCGGCGGTCCCGCTCCTGGCGCAAGCAGTGCGGGGAGGCAAGTGCCAGCTGAGCCCCTGCCCCGGGTTGGTGGCCCAGGGACAGGTCTGTGTGGGGACAGCAGAGCTGGTGGCAGGGGAGGGCGGTGGTGGGACAGGAGCTCTCCGGTGGCCAGCCTCTTCCTGCCCGGCAGCGCTGTGGTTGTCCCTGCTGCTATTTCTGGCCCCAGGGACAGCTCTGGGGCAGGCAGAACTGGTTTGGCCCCCCAACTGGAGGACAGTCCCTGCACCCGGGGGTCCCTGCTAGGACCCTGCCTGTGCCCACTCTGAGTCCCAGCCAGGGCCAGCTCGTACTGCAGCACCCCCAGACCCACATGGCTCGTCGGGACCCCTCATGTTGACCCTCACCCCTTGGGGCACCGGGAGCCCTGAGGTCCCACGGGACCCCTCCCATCACCCTGCACTCCCCACGAGGACCCTGAGCCAGCTGGGACCGGCAGCAGCTCAGCCCTCGTTCAGGTGCTGCCCAGGACCCTGCAGCAGCTCAGCCCTCGCTCCAGCGCTGCAGACAGTGCAAAGGAAGGGTGCAGGAAACGGCCCCTGAAAGAAACGGGAAGAGGCACAGGGCTGCCAGAGCCAGCAGAAGCTGGGGGTGCTGCAGGGAGTGGGGGTGCCCAGGGCTGGTGCAGGGCATGGGGAGCCCAAGCTGGAGGTGCTGCAAGGAATGGGGGGTGCCCAGGGTTTTTGCCATCACCAACGCTGAGGCAACTGCAAAGTCGTGCCAGGAGCTGAGAAAAATTATTGGGGTGTCTCAAGGCTGGCCCAGAGCCTCAGCAGCCGTGCGGAGCCCAGACCCACAGCCTGGAGGGAAGCCAAGCCTCCACCCCAGTGCTGCGCCCCAGTGCTTCCCACCAGCACCAGCTCTGGAGCCTCCTGGCTCGTGGGTCCTGCTGGCACCTGTCCCGCTTGGCCCCTTGCCCTGAGCCTTCCGTCACCAGCCCCACAGTCCCCACAACACCCGTTTGTTCCTGCACCCACCACCCCACCCAGCGCCGGCACCGCGGGCACCCGGCCCGCTCCTCGCATCACCTCACAACGGCATCACTGCTGCCGTCACCCGGCTGCCATCACCTGCCACCACCACAGGCAGGGGGTACCACGGGTGTCACCTCACCCTGAGCACCCCATCCCGCCAGCCCTGCGCCCCTCCAGCCGAGCGGGAACCCCCACTCACCCACGCCATACTTCTCCTTGGTGGGCAGCCAGGGCGCCATGGCCACCGGGGCACCGGGGCTGTGCCGTGGGGACCGGGGCGCTGCAGGGCCACTGGTGGTTCCTCCTGCCGCACTCCCCGTGTCACGTGTACCCCCAGCTTGTGAAACCTCCGCTTCCTCAGTGCGCTCTGAGCGCGGGGGTCCCACCCCGCCGTCCTCCCCCCGCCACGCGCCAGGGCAGGGTGGTGGGGATGGAGCCCTCGGGATCCCCCACACCACTCACCCAAGGGTCTGGGCTCGGGGGTCACCAGCAAGATGGTTCTGGTCACTGGAGTGGATCATGCGGTGACCCCCCTGGCTGAGCACCACGGCCGGAGCCCCCAGCCAGCAGGACATGGGGCTGGACACGGGAGCACGGAGTGAGCGCAGCTCCGGCCACACCACGGCACGAGGAGCCACGCGGAGCCGCCCGCCTGTGCCAGCCGTGAGCTCCCAGCCGGCACCGCCGGGACGAGGCTTCTGCCGTCGTGGCTGGGTCTGGCTCGTCCACATCTCCATCCCTGCCCCTCGGCGCACCAGGCCCAGCTGTGCCAGCGCTGGCTCCGTGCCCTGTCCAGCCCTCTGCAACCACGGCACCGGGAGAGCGCGTGGAGCAACCGCTCAGCGCCAGCCACTTCCTTCCTCCTGCTGGCCGCGCTCGGCTGGCCGGCACTGGGGGCTCCACAGGGATGGGGGCTCGGCCAGGCCCTCACCCCCTCAGGGCCACGCTGCCCTGGGACCCTCTGACCCCCCCGAGTCCTGCTGCCACCGCGCTGCTGCTCCCAGATTGAACCACGGCTCTCTCCATCAGCCCCTTGGAGCCAGCACCCGGCTCCCTCCCTGCACCCCCAACCCCTCGCATGTCCCCAAGTCCCCTGCAACCTGAGCCTGCTCTAGGGTCACCTTTGGGTGCAGCCCCCCTGCCCCACGGGTCGCCCCCAGCCCCAGGACAGACCCCCTGACCAAAAGCTGGCCCTGAGAAGAGCCATGGGGCACGGAGAGCCCCGCCGGAGAGGGAGGCCGGGTGGGTTTGGGATCATCCAAAGCCGGGCATAACGCGATGCTGCCGCGGCACTCCGGTGCCACCACCCGGGCCGAGGTGCGAGGGCGGGACCCGCAGGAGCTGCAGGAGCCGCCGGAGCCGCCACCCGGCACGGCAAAGCTCGGGATGTGCCGCCAGATCCCCGCCACTGCACGGACCCGCCCGCGCCGGGGCTGGCAGCACCGGGGGTGAACGGAAGGAAATGTGGCACGGGCACCGGCGTGGCGCGGGCACCGGCGTGCGGGGGCTGCCGGGGCTCTCGGAGAGCAGCAGCCGCAGGCGTAGCACTTCCCGCAGCCTCCGAGGTTCCCGGTTCCCGATTTCCGCAGTCCCGGAGCCAGTAGGCACCGCTCGGCCGCCGCCCGGTGCGCGGTCCCTGCCCGGTGCGCGGCTCTGTCCCACGGCCCCGGCGGGAGCTCTGGCCGGGCCGGGCCGCCGGGGCCGTTCGCCGGTCAGGGAGCTCCACCTGCCGGTCCCGCCGGGAGCCGCCGCGGCCGAGGGCGCTGCTTCGTGTGCGGGGCGCCGGTACGGGATGTCCGGCATCGGGATGTCCGGCATCGGTACACCCAGTGCTGGTACGGGATGCCGCGCTCCGGTAGCAGGATGCACAGCGCCAGTATGACCAGCACCATTACGGGATGCTCCGGTACGGAAGGACCGACACCGTTACGGGATGCCCGGCTCCGGTACACCCGACAGCAGTATAGGATGTCCCGCATGGGGATGCCCGGCACTGCTACGGGATGCGCCGGTACAGGATGCCCGGCTCCGGTACGCCCGGTCCCGCGTCGGGATGCCCAGATCCAGTACGGGATGCCCCGCACCAGCACCGAGATGCCCGGTACCGGGAAGCCCGGTCCCGATAGGGGCTGCAAGCGGGGTCGGGCTCGGAGCCGCACACCGGAGCTGGCAGCGGAGGGTGGCGGGCAGGGCGGGGGTCCCGGGGGGTGCCGGTGGTGCAGGGGGTCCCGGGGGTCCCGGGGGATCCCGGGGGTCCGGTCCCGCCGCCACATCCGGGCCCCGCCCGGCGCGGGCGCTGATTGGCTGCCGCGGGCGGGGCACGTGACGGCGCGTGGGTCACGTGACCGTGCCCCCAGGCAGGGCCCGCGGTGGCGCGCGCAGGTGAGCGNNNNGGGGTGCGGGGGACCCGCCCCTGACCCGCCCCCGACCCGCCCGCTCCGCTCCGCTCCGGCCCGCTGCCGGTGCTCAGGTGCCCGGTCCGGACCGTCCCGTACAGGTGCTCCGCCGACCCGGTCCGGCCCGTGCCGTTCGGGACCGGCCCTCCCAAGGTGTCCGCCCTGTCCCGCAACCCCTGTACCCCGCCTCGGTCCGGTCCCCACGCACAGCCCTGTCCCGTCCCCGCACTGTGCTCGGTCCTGCGGGGCTCTCCCGGTGACCCAGCCCCTTTCCCCGGTTCCCTGCCCGCCCGCCGGTTCCCTGCCCGTTCTCCCGGTCCCCCACGCTCCGGCTCTGTTGCTGGTCTCCCCGGCCGTGTCACCCCTCCGCACCTGTCCGTGCCCCTCTGCCCGCATCCCGTCCCCGGTATCCGCGGGTCCCCCCACCCCGCGGGACGGGACGTGGCACTGGGCTGCACCGGGCTCCTTCCCGGGACGTAGGCGAGGGTGGGTCAGCGCCGGTCCCGCTCCACCCCCGCCCGCCCTCGCAGCTCCGGTGTCCCCGCCATGGCCGGCTCCGGGACCCCGGGCCCCCTGCCCGGGCTGAGCGGCCCCGGCTCCGCGCTGGAGGAGGAGGAGGAGGATGAAGATCCGTCCCTGGGCTGCGACGGCGACCTGGAGGTGAACCCCTACGATGGGCTGCCCTTCTCCTCCCGTTACTACGAGCTGCTGCGGCAGCGCCGGGAGCTGCCGGTCTGGACCACCAAGTACAGCTTCATGGAGCACCTGGAGGGCAACAGCGGCATCGTCCTGGTGTCCGGACCCCCCGGCACCGGCAAGAGCACGCAGGTGAGGGCAAGGGCAGCTGGGGTGGATGTGGGTGCTGCGTGTGGATCCTCCGGGACCCCACGGCAGCGCCTGAGCCGTGGGACACGCGCGGAGGGGGTGCCGGGCCCCCCGGGAACGCTGCCCTGAGCCCGGCGGGGTGGGAGGGCACCGGGATGTGCCGGGGCCGGCGCTGGGCTCCGGGCGAAGCCGCAGCACGAGCCGGGAAGCGCTGCCACGGGAGCGGCTAGCACGGGAGCCGGCACAGGGAGCGGGGAACGGCTCCTCCCGGAGCTGGGCCTGGCGCAGGGGCAGCGGCAGGGCTGGGGGTGCCAGATCCCTCCCGGGAGTTGCCCCGGGGAGCTGCTCCCAGCTGCTGGTGACACTCGGGGACGGCGCCTGGCAGACTTTGACCGGGGAAGGGATTGCGGGAAGCGGCGGCGCAGCTGTGGCTGCTGCGGGGCCGGAATGGGCTGGGTCACCGCAGGCTATCGGGGTGTTGGCCCTGGGCTCGAGGTGCTCAAGCAAATCACCTCGCTGGGTGTGACCTGCTGAGTTTCTGGGCTTGGCTGGCGCTGCCGGATTTGGGGAATGAAGTCCCTGTGCGGGCCCCAGGGCTGGTGTTTTTGGGTGCAGCACCCTGCCTGCAATCCTTGCAAGGCCCTGGGACACTGAGGCACGGGCGCTGCTCGTGGGAGGCTCAGAGGTGACAGGAGGAAGCAGGACTCAGGCCCTCGGTGCCCAAGGGACATCCCTGTGGCCTTGGCACTGTCCCACATTGCCTGGCCAGGCACTTGGCCAGCAGCTGCTCCCTGGTGATCCCTTCCCTGTCTCTCTGTGGGGTTTCCCAGGCCATTGTCCCGTGTCCCTAATGTGAGAGCAGGGCCGTGGTGTCCCACACTGGGGCAGGAAGCTGCAGGTGTGGGGCTGAGAGGCTCCTGTTAGAGGCTGTGGGGCTCCGAGGTGACAGGAGTGGGGAGCGAAGATCCTGCTTGGGCTGTGAGTGCCTCTGGACAGCCCCTGGCCCTGGAGATCCTACAGCCATATCCATGGGGAAGGTCCCTGTGCCCTTTGGAGGGGCACGGCAGGGAGGGGACAGTCCTGGGGCCACGCTGACCCACGCCCTGTCCCTGCAGATCCCGCAGTGGTGCGCCGAGTACGCCCTGTCCCTGCAGTTCGCCCACGGCCTGGTGGCCTGCACTCAGCCCCACAGCCTGGCCGCCCTCAGCCTCTCCCTGCGCGTGGCCGACGAGATGGACCTGAACCTGGGCCACGAGGTGGGCTACTGCGTGCCCCACGAGGACTGCTGCACCGCCGACACCATCCTCAGGTACGGGAGGGCCGGGAGCACGGCACCCTAATCCCGCTGAGCTCCACGTAATCCCTTAATCCAGCCTGGCCTCGCTGGAAAGCGGCGCGGGCTGCGGAGGGGGCTGCCCTGGGGAGGGGGCGAGGCGTTCCCCCCAGCCGGGGGTCCGTGCTGATGGGGCGGGGCCCTGGCAGGTTCTGCTCGGACGAGATGCTGCTGCGGGAGATGACGTCGGACCCGCTGCTGCGGCAGTATGGGGTGGTGGTGCTGGACGAGGCGCAGGAGCGCACGGTGCCCACGGACGCGCTGCTGGGGCTGCTCAAGGACGTGCTGCGCCAGCGCCCGGCCCTGCGGCTCGTGGTGGTCACCTCGCCCGCCCTGGAGTCGCGGCTGCGCGCCTTCTGCGGGGACCCCCCCGTGGTGCGGGTCCCGGGGCACAGCTCCCCGCCGCAGCTGCTCTACCGGGAGCCGTCGGCCCACGGGCGCGTGGCCGCCGCCTGCCAGGCCGTGCTGGACATCCACCGGCGCCAGGAGCCCGGCCACGTCCTCGTCTTCCTGGCCAGCGAGCAGGTGGGCTGAGGGGGGAACAGGGCAGGGGAGGTTTGGGGCGTCCCTCTCAGCGGGGAGCGCTGAGGATGGCGGGGGCAGCTGGGGTTAAACTGGAGGAGCTGCGGCTCCTCTGCAGTGGGGCTGTGGGCGCTGGGAGGTGGGCACGGCGCAGCACCCTGAGCTGGGTGTGGGGACACTGCGGGTGTCAGCGGGTGTCACCTGTGCCCCCCTGTCCTTGCTCAGGAGATCTCCGAGTGCTGCTCTGCCATCCAGACGGAGGCCGTGGCGCTGAGCCCGGCGCTGGGCCCGCTGCTGGTGCTGCCGCTGCACCCCGGCGTGGGCCGGGCCGCGCAGCGACTCTACGAGACACCCGAGGAGAGCCGGGAGCGGCGCGTCGTCGTCACCCACTGGCTCGGGGACTCGTCCTTCTCGCTGGGCACCGTGCGCTTCGTCATCGACTCGGGGCTGGAGCTGCGCAGCGTGAGTGGGACGGGGCACGGGTTGGAGTCTGGCTCTGCTCCGGGCCGCAGCGGGATCCTCCCTGCGGTGATGTTCCAGGCTGGGAGGAGGGCTCTGCCCCGGGGAGGTGGCGGCGGTGGCTCTGCGCTGGCAGGTGAGGGGCTTTGGGGGATGGCAGGGGTGCCCTGCGGTGTCCCCCTCACGCCCTCCCGCAGGTGTACAACCCCCGCATCCGCGCCGAGTCCCAGGTGCTGCGGCCCATCAGCCGGAGCCAGGCCGAGTCACGCATGCAGCGAGCCGCTGGCAGCCCCCCAGGTGAGACCCCTGCCCCGGTGTCCCCCCTCGGGGCTGTTGTGCCACCCCACCAGGACCGCCGGCAGCCCCTGGGCCAGAACCTGTCCCCACCCGCTTGTGCTGCTGCCCTGTCCCTGTCCCGCCTCACGGCCTCTCTCCTGCAGGCACCTGCCTGCGCCTGTACTCGGAGGCCTTTGAGCAGCGCCTGCCCCCCAGCCCCGCGCCCCACGTCAGCGAGACCAGCCTGAGCCGCCTCGTGCTGCTGCTGAAGCGCCTGGACATCGCCGACATGGGCCAGTGTGACTTCCTTGACCGCCCAGGTAGAGTCCACGGGGGCCAGGCGTGGCGTGAGGAGCTGGAGCAGAGGGGCACGACGGGGCAGCCGTGGCTGTGGCTGTCGCTGCGGCCTGGGTTGTCTCTGGAGAGGGACTGCGGGCCTGGCAGGTGCAGGACAGGGTGGACAAAGCTTCCCGATGTCCCACCCCAGCCCCCGAGTCGCTGATGCAAGCCCTGGAAGACCTGGACTACCTGGCAGCCCTGGATGACGACGGGAACCTGTCGGAGGTGGGGATCATCATGTCGGAGTTCCCGCTGGACCCGCAGCTGGCCAAGGCCCTCATCGCCTCCTGCGAGTTCGACTGCGTGGAGGAGATGGTCAGCCTGGCTGCCATGCTCACAGGTACCGTGTGGGGGGCGTGGGGCGGCCCTCAGGAGCCAGCACTGCCGGGGTCGTGCTGGGGGCACACAGTGACCCCCCTGCCCACCCCCAGCGTCCCCCTGCTTCGTGCCCCTGTCCACGCACCTGGAGGAGGCTGTGGCCCTGCGCCGGCGGGCGCTGCTGCACCCCAGCGGGGACCACTTCACCCTCATCAACATCTTCAATGCCTTCCAGCAGTGTGAGTGTGGGTGGGGGCTGGAGGTGGGAGGCTTGCACCTCTGTGGGTGGCCCACAGAGCCCTGTGTGTCCCCTGTATCCCCTGCTCCTCCTGGTGTCCCACACCCCCTCACGTGTCCCCTGCCCTGGAGCTACACTCCTGACCCCATCCCAGTGCCCAGCCTAGCTGGGGGAGGATCTGGGGGGTCCCAGCTCTAGCCTGGGGGCTCTGCCCTCTGCTCGATCCCTGTCACCACTGTGTGAAGGGGTCACAGACAGGGGGAGCAGCAGTGCTTGTGTGGTCTCCAAGCCCCCAGCCCAGCAGGGTCTCTGCTCACCTGTCCCCATCCCCATGGCGCCACTGTCCTGTCCCCATATCATTGACCCCACTCTGCCATCCCATCCCCACATCACTGATCCCGCTGGCCCCTGCCCACATCACTAACCCTGCTGTCCCATCCGTGTCCCCATGTCTATGACCCCACTGTCCCATCCCTGTCCCCTTGTCACTAATCCCACTGTCCTATCTCTACGCCCATGTCTGTGACCCCACTGTCCCGTCTCTGACCCCATACTATTGACCCCACTGTGCCATTCCCATCCCCGTGTCACTGACCCCACTGTCCCTTCCCCACATCACTGACCCCACTATCCCATCCCTGCCCCATGTCACTGACCCCACTCTCCCATCCCTGCCCCATGGCACTGACCCATGCTGCTGTGCCATCCCCGTCCCCACACTGCTGACCCTGCTATACCATCCCTGTCCCCACATCACTGACCCCACTATCCCATCCCTGCCCCATGGCACTGACCCATGCTGCTGTGCCATCCCCGTCCCCACACTGCTGACCCTGCTATACCATCCCTGTCCCCACACTGCTGACCCCACTATCCCATCCCTGTCCCCACATCACTGACCCCGTTATCCCATCCCTGTCCCCACATCACCGACCCCTCTGTGCCATCCCCGTGGTGCTGACACCTCTGTCCCTCCTGCAGACGCCGGGGATGAGGGCTGGTGCCGGAAGCACGGCGTGTGCGCCGAGGCGCTGCGCCTGGCGGGCACCGTGCGCGCCGAGCTGCTCGAGGTCATGCGCCGCATCGAGCTCCCGGTCTCGCCGCCCGCCTTCGGCTCCGACGCCAACGCCCTCAACATCCAGCGGGCCCTCATCTCCGGGTACTTCCTCAAGGTGGGCCCAGGGGGCTGCGGGAGTTATGGGGGAGCTGTGGGCGGTGTGCCAGCCGCGCCACTCCCTCCTGGTCCCTCCCAGGTCGCCCGAGACATCGACGGCTCCGGCAACTACGTGATGCTGACGCACAAGCACGTGGCCCACCTGGCCCCCGCCTGCGGGTACCTGCTGCGGCCACCCCCGCGCCGCCTGCCCCCCTGGGTGCTCTACCACGAGTTCACCATCTCTCAGGACAACTGCCTGCGCGTGGTCTCAGAGATCCAGCCCCAAATGTGAGGGCTCGGGGACAGGGAGGGACAGGTCCTTACAGGGGGGTGCCCGTAGCCGGCTGACCCCCCGCTGTCCCCGCAGGCTGGTGGAGTTGGCCCCACAGTACTACCTGAGCAACCTGCCCCCCAGCGAGGGCCGGGACCTGCTGATGGAGCTGCGGGAGAAGGTGGTGGCGGCAGAGGAGGCGCCGGCAGAGCCAGAGCCGCTGGCAGAGGCGGCCGGACACGAGGATGAGCAGGGGGACGTCTGCGTCCTGCAGTGAGCCGGAGCACCGGAGCCCCGCGGCGGGGGCTGCCTGGGCTTGGCCGTGACCCTGGGGACAGGGGAGCCACGGGGAGGCCCCAGGGAGGGCCGTGCGGCTGCAGGGGCTGTCCTAGGTCCCAGGGAGGCGCGGGCACTGCCTCAGCGCTGTGCCGCGGTCAGTCGTGGGCCAGCGGCCGTGGGACCACCCCGGCACCTCAGAGCGTGGATTGAGGAGCGCTGGCCCCGGCCGGGGGAGTCGTGTGGGCCCTCCCTACTGGGCTCCTTCACCCCGTCTTTCTCGGGGGTGCTGCGGGGCTGGAGGCATCGCCTGTCCCGCTCCCCCCGCTCCCGGGGCCGAGGGGCCATGCACGGGTCCCTCCTGTATAAAGTTTTGTGACCTTTGCTCCTGGCTTCGTGTCCGTGACTGCAGCAAGGGGTCCAGCCAGGGTGGGCTCTGTCCTGCCAAGGGGCATCGCCACAGAGGGGTCCAGCCAGGGTGGGCTCTGTCCCTGCTCCTCTCGTCTCCCGAGGGTGGTTTCTGTCTGTCTCGCTCCCCTCCCACCCTTGTTTTGGGCGCCAGGCTGGCACCCAACCCTGCTGAGGGCATCCCTGGCCTTTGCATCGGGGCTTCCCCTCTGTGGTTGTGGTTCTTCTGCAGAAGCCATGGGGAAGCTGTGGTTGGCGAGCGGCGCCCTGAACCTGCTGCCAGTGCCTGCTTCCCCTGGACAGGACAGGACAGGACACGGGTGCACCCCCGGGCAAGGTGCCCCATCCCTCCCTCCCCCGCTGGGGTCCTCTGCAGTGCTATGGCCAAGGGCTGAGCTGCTGCCTGGGGGCCTGGGGGTCCCGGCTCCCCCTCCCCGCCCCTCCCCGCAGCCCACACGAAGGCTTCGCTCTGCTCAGGGAGGGGCCTGAAGGTCCCACTGCCCCGTTCTGGCCTCAAAAGGTGAGGGCTGGGCTCCCCCAGCCTCCTACAGCCCCCCACTTCCCCTTTGCTTTCTAGGAACTCCAGAAAGTACGTGAAAGGGTACAGCACTCCCCTCCCTGGGGCGGGGTCTGCTGTGTGTTCTCGACGTGGGCTGGCATTGGTGGGGTGGCAAAGGGGCAGCTGGTGACCATGATGATCTCTGTCCCTACGTCCTCATCTCTGCACAGCATCCCATGGGACACGCAGTGGCCCGAGGAGGGGAGGGAAGGGGTGAAACAACTGTGCCGGGCTGGGGGCATCACCCTGAGCCTCTGTGGAAACCCTCCCGTCTCCTCGGGGACCCACCGCAGCCCAGGCAGAGGGGCCCAGCCCTGAGCTGCCCCTCTCCAGACCCCCGGGACAGGTGCTGACAGACCTCTCCGGTCCCCCCCGCCCTGTAGCAGGGCACTGCGGGGGCTCTGTGCGGCACACGGTGATGTGCAGACCCTCAGGTGGTGCCGGGGCTCAGCAGGGGAGAGCTGGGACCACCCAGAACCCCGACACCGTCCCAGGTGCCCAGCGCTGTCCCTTGCCCGGCTGTTCCCGTGGGGACCCATCCTCCGGCATTCCGGGGGCAGGGCAAGGGGTGTCCGGTGCCCCCTGCCCCGGGAAGTACCGGCGGTGAGTTCCGGGGCCGGGTGGGTGGGGGGTGGTGAACGGAGCGTGGGTCTCCTCCTGTTCTGAGAACTGTGATGCTGCTGTGGCTGCACCTTGGGGCAGCCCCGTGGAGTCCAGACCATATAAGACCGCAGCCCCCGGCCCTGCTGAGCCCACCAGAGCGACACACGCAGAGGTAGGCGCAGACTGGGAGGGTTGGGGGGTCTCGGGGGGATCCTGCTTTGGGCATGCTGCTCCCAGGGCTGGGGGCTCTGCCCTGGCTGGCCCCGCTGGCTGTGCCCCTCTCCTGGGTATGTCCAGCTGGGGCTGCCCTTCCCCTCCCTTTCCCCTCCCAGATGCTGGTGCTGGTGGGACTGGTGCTGTGCCTCGTGCCTGCGGAACCCCTGACTGCCTTCCCCCCAAAGTGTGAGTGCTGTCCCCAGGGGAGCTCCTGGCTGGGGGAGCTGCAGGGACTGCAGAGGAACCAGAGGGAGTTGGGGGCATCCCAAACCCACATCTCTCCGACGTGGGTTGGGACAGCTCTGCTGGGAGATTAGAGGGTGGGCATGAGGGTGATGTGGGGTGGGGTGATGTGGGGTGAGGGAGCGGGGGGTGGATGTGGTGTGCAGGAGCAGGGTGAGCACCGCGGGACAGGATGGTTGTGAGGCCAAGGGGGCACCCAGCCCCATGGCGGTGTGGGGGATGAACTGCCCCCACCACAGCCCATCTCTGACCACAGGCTCTGCCTTGTCACCTGCAGTCCAGGTGGGGAAGCTGAACCAGGACGTGGTGGTGCGATGTGACACCTTGGAGCAGCACATCTACTGGACACTGAACGGGGACCAGGAGCCCATGGCCGAACTGGTGCCCGAGGGCCAGAGCCTCACCATCCTTGGCTTGGACCTGCCAGCCACGGGCAACTACAGCTGCTGGGCTGGCCCCATCCTGCTGGACACCACCTACGTGGTGGTCAGCGGCACCGGTACGGAGGGGCATGACTGGGGCAGCTGGGGGTGATGGGGTGCAGGGGGTGGAGGGCTGAGGATCAGGAGATGCTCGTGCCCAGCCCGTGGGGCTGCACCGGGCAGGGCTGTGGGGCCGAGGGGAGCCCCACCAGTGCCATGCAGGGTGGGGGCACCACTCCCAGCCCCAGGCAGCCGCTGACCAGTCACCCCTCGGCCCCCTCAGGCGAGGAGGAGATCAACGTGTCCTGCCAGGCTCAGTCCTACAACGGCTCCTTCCACTGCTCCTGGCCCGGGCCCTCCTCTGCAGTCTTCCGTGCCCGCCTCACACGCAGGTGGGTGCCCCGGGACACTCCCCAAACCCACCCCAGCCCCGCGCCCACCCTAAGATCTGCTCACACCTCCCTCCCCACAGTGATGGCTCCCTGGGGCCGTGGGTGCCGGTGGCCAGTGACCACGGCCAGTTCAACACCAGCCTGGCAGACCCCTCGTTCTGCCCCTTCGGAGAGGAGCTGCACCCGCTCCAGCTGCACCTGGAGGGGCTCTCGGACACCTCCTACCTCAACCTCTCCAGGCACTTCTTCCTCCGCGACATTGGTGAGTTAAGGGGTGTAGGGGTGCCCAAGAGGCACTGGGGGCTCCAGGGTGGGTCTCAGCCCCTTCCTGAACCCCCTCTGCCCACAGTGCGTCCTGACCCGCCCCAGGAGCTGACCCTGCGGCAGCGGGGGGAGCAGCTCCACCTGGCCTGGGCCCCCCCGGCCTCCTGGCCGCTCCCCAAGTCCTACTTCGCTCTGCTCTACCATCTGCAGTACAAGCTCCACAACGGCACCCAGGTAACTGCGGGATCCCTGCCCAGGGCAACCCTGCACAGGCTACCCCATGTCCCCACCCTGCCCTGCGCCCACCCTGCCCCATCCCTGACTCTTCCCTGTGCCTGGGAAGACGCTCAGCCACAGCCTCCTCCTTACTCTGCTGCTTCCCTTCTTGGGGTGATGAATTGTCACCCCTGTTCCTCCCAGTGCTGCCCAGGTCAGGGGGTGCTGGTGCCCCTCTCCCCGAGGATCTCCCCAGACCGTGCCCTGCCCCCTTTGCAGGTTGAGCAGTTCGTGGAGGGTGCGGAGGAGACGCCGGTGCAGGCGGGTGCGCGGTGGGTGCGCATCAGCTGCCGGGACCCCTACACCCCCCCGGCCTGGAGCCCCTGGAGCACCTGGATGGGCCTCAATGCACCCCAATAACACCAGCTTCGAGGGTGCTGACCCCACAAACGGGCACCTCCTTTCCCCAGAACCCCCATTCCTTTACAGCTCAGAAAAGGCTTTTCCCACCTATTAAAACATGGATTGGCTTTGCTAACACAAACCCTGGTCAGTGTCTGTGTGAGGAGAGGTCCCCACAGCTCCCCGAGGGGGTCCCGGCTGGCACAAGACTCAGCCCTGGGGTCCATCTGCATGGCTGGGACAGGCTTCACCCATGCTCCAGCCCAGCTCGGGGACAGGCGGGATAGAGGGTGCCCACAACCCTGCCCAGCCACACATGGGTTCCCTGGACTCCCCCAACCCTCAAAACCCCCTCCCAGCTCTGCCTCCTTTCTGGGGACTGCGGTGGGATAACGTCCCCAGACACCGGGGCAGCACCCGGTGAGCAAGTCTTGGGGGCAACAGCCTGTCCCCACATCCCAGGGAGCAGGATCCCATCCTGACCCCAAGAGCGCCGATCACAGTGGGAGGGGAGGGTCCGGGACCACCCGTCACCACTGGGGAGCTCAGTTCCCACTGAAAGTGTGGCTGTACCCCACAATGCGCCCCCCTCGGTGTCCCCGTGGGGTGCCCGGCTCGGGGGTGAGGGGCTGCACCAGGCAGGAGGGAACCCAAACCCCTCCATGAGCCCCCTTCCCAAGGAGCCCCCCACGCCCCCACAGACCCCTGGAGCACAGCCGGGGGTGCTGCCTGCCCCCCCCCTCAAGACGGGCCGGCTCCGGGTGATGCCACGGGGCTTTATTGAGGTGCTTCCGCACGGGTCTGGGCCGGGACCCCCACCCCGGAGAGGCTGGTGAGTGTGTGTCCCCACGGGTGCTGCCCTCCCAGGGGTCCCGGGGCAGGCGGGCACACAGAAGTCCGGGGGACCCGTGCAACGGGAGGGCAGAAGGACCGGGGCTCCGTGAGTCCAGAGAGGTCCAGAGGGTCCCAGGGAACTATGGTCGGGGGTCTGGGGTCCGGCGGAGGAACCGGGGTCCGGTGGTGGGGCTGAGGATCCGATCCCGGGACCGAGGGTCCAGTGGGAACGCAGGGCCGGGGTCCGGTGGTGGGACCGGGGCTCCAGGGGTCCGGTCACGGCGGGGCCAGGCCGCCCAGGCGCAGCTCCTCGCTCTCCAGCATCTCCCTGGAAAAGAAGGGCCGGGCTAAGCCCCTCGCCCCCCGCGCCCCCCG
>VZTE01003195.1:0-61278 GCA_013397775.1 Eulacestoma nigropectus
GGAGCAACAAAGGCTCAGTACCTATAAAATAAGGCAAAAACCCTGTACAGTCTAGGCAACTTCATACTGTAGAAATTTAAAGGGTAATATCAGCTCCAAAAAAGATAGCACATACTGGCTGAAAAAACTGACAAAATTCTCTCGGAATTCTAACAAGATCCTTTAAATAGCAAATACAAGGTAAAAGTTACCTCCAACAACAATGAATGAAACACAGAAAGGACACGAACAGTGAGGGGATTAGGGCAGATTTCAGCAGCTTGGAGTCAAACAGGACAGTTTAGCCCAATGAAATCAGCACAAGCCTCCTTGCAGCATTATCCTGCTGTATCCAACTGAAAACGAGGTGGGAGAGGGTGCAGGGCAGGTAAAACTTTACCTGCCCTCAGTATGAGATGCAAGCAATGGAGAAAAAAGGAACATGTCAAGAGAAAAACAGTATTGCTTTAAATTTCTTCATGTGATGCACTAAAAATACATTAGCACCGCTAAGGAAAACAGTTTATACATATTGGAGTAAAATTCTGTTTCTTCACATCTTCTAACAGGGCAATTTCACTGAATTCATTTTTGCCACTTTGTAGTGCCACCAAACTGCTCCTGATTTCCTTGAAATTTCTGTGCAACTCTGCTGACAAACAGGATGCCAAACTCTGGCAAAAGCACTGGATTGTGTGTGATCTTTTCATGTTAACCAGGGTTATATGGGATCCGAAGTCCAGAAAAATAAAAACTTCTCCAACCTGCACTGATCCGGGCTTACTGCAGGCTCTTGATTCAGGCAGGAGCTTCCACCCTGTTGTGTCAGTAAGGATCCGTTCAATATTATCATAGAAGCACAGGCTGGTTTGGGCTGGAAGGGACCTTAAAGCTCATCCCATTCCACCCCCTGCTGTGGGCAAGGACACCTTCCACCAGACCAGGCTGCTCCAAGCCCCGTCCAACCTGGCTATGAACACTTCTAGGGTTGGGGGAGTCACAGCTTCTCTGGGTAACCTGTGCCAGGGCCTCCCCACCCTCACAGTAATCCTGGTTTTAACCCAGACTGGGCACAGTTAGACCCCAGAGTGTTGATCTTTACTGTGACTTTAGAGCCAGAAATGGACTTCATCTCTTCTGCCAGCTCAGAGGCAAACCCATCACCATTCTGCCTCTTCTCCAGCATTCATTTTCCTACCTGTAAGTCAGGAATAACAAATGCACCTGTCTGAAGTGGTGGAAGACACACATCTGGAGGAGCTCCCTCTCCACAACTCGCCTGCCACATGCCAAGCCCCCACCCCAGGACTCCGTGGTCGCTCCCCATCCATTTCTGCCATCAGCCAGCCAGGCTGAGTGTGGACCCTGGGACTGAGGGGACCACAGTGACAGCAGCCTGCTGGCAGGCAGGGAGCCCACAGCACGCTGATGCCTCTCTCCTGTTACTCACCCCCAGGGAAGGAATTTGGAGGCAGCAACATATGGAGCATGTGGTGAGTATTTCCAGGGCCTGGAAAATAAGTGTGTGTGGGGAACACACCACCTTCCACTCGCCCCAGCTGTGTGCTCAGAGGGGATTTGGAGGTTTAAGGCAGTCAGAGATCCCCTTTTTTGTACAGGAAATTTTACATGTTGTCACTTTCGTTAAAGGAAAAAAAATGCCTGCCACATATTTAAATCAGCACAACTAAAGGTGAGGATTTGGAGGCACTGTGAATTATTTCCATCCTCCACAGCCACAGTTTGGGGACATTTCCTCACGCCAGAGGTCATCACTGTCTCTGCACAGAAGTGCTGGCAGAAGCAATGTCACCTCGTGTCCCACTCACTGCTGGACACATGAGCAGCGCCAGGGGCAGCCCTGCAGAAGAGACAGAGACCTGCCCGAGGCAGCCAGCTGCAGGGAATAAATCTGTCCCACATTCCCCGAGTGCTTTGCTGGTTAAAGGACCTAAAACCGACTGAAAACCCCAAATTCATCAACCCCTTTCTGTTCTCTCCTGGAAAGTTCCTCTATTTCAGTTCCACTGTTGAACAAAAGCTCTCAAACATCGCGGCACCAGGCTCAAAAAAGTCAGGTACAATTCCACTCCTAGGCTGAGCTTTTGCAGCTCCCCCAGCCCGTCAGGCTGAACCCACCCACACATGCAGGTGGGAAAATCCCACACTGGTAACAAACCCTTCCAAGTACTCTCTGGCAGCAATATCCTGCAGTTTTGCACAATTAACCACAAAACAGAAGGCAGGAAAAAAAAATCAAACCAACAAAAAAAGTGCATTCCTCACAGCCCCCAAAGAGTTGCCAAGGCAGTCCTGGCAGTATTTAGACTGTCAGGGAATGCGTCTTGAAGCCACTTCACCATCAGAGGATGGGACCCGGCACCGCTGCCCGGCACCGCCAGTGCTGTCCCAAGCACCGCACCAGCTCCAAGCTTCCCAGAGGAGCAAAACCCTGCAGAAATCCCCTGCTTGGGATACCCACACATGCCCCAAAAGAGCACAGCCCCTCCTCGGCACCCCTGCAAACCCAGCCCCGAAGGAGAAGGAGGCACAGACCTCTCGGAGCGGCGCGGCTTCCCCTGGAGTCAGCCGGGACGGGCGGCGCATCCGGCTACATTCTGAAACTGGGGGAGAAGCTGCCCTGGCGCCTCATCTGCTCCTCGGCGTGATTAAAGATTTCAATTCCCAGACGTCAGGAGGGATAAGGGAGGGGAGGGAGAGGAATGGGATTCCCCCACCTCCCTCTCCACATGCACGGCTTGGCCCCCTTCGCGCGGCCAAATAAAGCATGAAAAGCAAGAGGCTGCTTCTATGGGCAGGAGCAAGCAGCTTTTAGGGGCTTTGCTAATGAAATAGAATAAAATCCCTGTCCGGGAGACTGCACGCTGATTTCCTAGAATGCAGCAACAAGTCCTGGCTTCTGCCCACCCTCAGACTGCCCGGGATGAAGTCAGTCCAGCCCCACTCACATCCCATTAAATGGTTTTGAGAGCCCAGCGTGTGCACTGGAGGGGAGTTGTGTTTCGTTTGCTCTGGGAAATGAAGCACATCTGTAAGTTTTGCAGGGCCAGAGGCTGAATCATGAACTGGAGCTCGATGGTGCTGCAGGCTCCCCAGCTGTGGGATCCAGCCCCGAGCTCCTCTGGGATGAGATCCTCAGCATCAGGAGCACCTGGGAGAGATGCCCAGCTCCCTGCCGAAACTTTTTTTGGACAGATTTTGTCCTCATTGCCAGGAGGGAATGACTGACAGTGACATTTCTCGTTACAGACAGAGGCCAGATTTTCAGCTGCATCTGCAGGGACTGTCAGCCTCAGTCTCCCATTGCAACTGAGCGAAGTTTAAGATGCTTGCATTGCCATTCAGCAGGAAACAGAGTTACCTTTGGAAGTTTCAAGTTAAATGGGAAAAAAAAATCACAATTTTCAAAATACTTTGCACAATAAACAAACATCTGTTAGTTCTTTGCAGTTTTGTTTTTTAATCTTGTAAGCATTTAAAAGCATCACAATATACAGACCAAAGAATAACACCAAAATGAAGCACTTAAATGATAGAATTACAGAAGGATTTGGTTTGGAAGGGACATAACGGAGCATGTTATTCCACCCCCTGCCATGGGCAGGGACACCTTCCACTAACCCAGGTTGCTCCAAGCCTTGAACACTCCCAGGGATGAGGCAGCCACAGCTTCCCTGGGCCTCAAGTGGGCAACAACTCTTAATAAAACAAAGCATAAAGCATTTGGTACCCTGTGGAGAGAGGGTTGTCACTGCCCTATGTGTAAATACCACAAATTACCTCTTCTGTAATCCCTACTGAGTTTCTGAGGTTGCTCAGAGCTGCTACAGTTTTCTTTAAAAGTAGGAGAGAAAGAAATGAGCACACATCTCCCGTGCTTTCAAGGAATTCAGATCCAGAATTTAAAATTCCTGCTTTGGCGCAGAAAAATCTGGAGCTGTTTTCAGTGCTTGTGTTCAGGGTGCTGTTTTCTGGCCTGCCTTTCCCAAGGTGCCCACACAATGCCTAAATCTTCTGAATTTGACCTTAGCCCAAGCCAATCACCCTGGGTTAAACCTTTGGGCCATCACAGACACCCAAACTCTCCCTAAATAGAATTTTAAAAGCAAAAAGGCAGAGGGAGGTTGCTTAATTTGTGCACTGAATGCTACAAATAACAACTGTGAGATTATTGACAAACGGCTGAGGAGATGGTCTGGTTCCACTTAGGGGCTGGAAGGACCCCAATTATCAATGCAAACATCTTGCCTGGACCCTGTTCCAGGAATTCTGTGCTCCACGTCGTCCCATTACCTCAGCACCAGCACTGGGGAGCAGATATCCCTTTATACCGAGGGAAAAAAGGCAGCCAGCAGTAAGGCAATACCTGACACACAGCTGACACCAGATTTTCCAAGAAAGTCACCCCCATTTTAACACAAATCAAAATTACTATTTTTGGCCTTTTGGGGCTGTTGTTTTTTTTTTAAGGCTTGGTTTGTGGCCAAAGGAGCTGCTCAGGGACCCTGCCCTAAGCAGAAGTGCTGGGGATCATTCTGTCTGTGCACAGCACTGCAGGCTAATCACAAACAGGATGCTCTGTGAACTGGAAAGAAGGAAACCTCCCTAGTTTCTTGTTATTACCTGTTTTTCTATATTTAGTTCACTTTCAGGGTAGTTTGCAAGGAATATTTTGCACTGGCCGCAAATACAGCCATCTTGTAAGCAGCAGGGGACAGGGGGGCTGAATTTTGGTGGGTTTCACTCATTTTTGTTCCTTCCCAGAGTCAAAGATTAGGACACATTTCCTTTTGGGCACATTTTGGTTTTGGTCCCTGCTTTGCCCCACTGCCTCCCATCATTGGTTGGTAGCAGCCTGTGATGTTTGGGATCTCTGCCTGCCTCCTTGCTGAGGTGAAGCTGATTAATGAAATTAAGCATTATTAAGGGGTGGAGGCACAAAATGCACAATCATGGAAGCATCACCTTTTCAAGGAACAGCTGGGAACGGTGACCAGCCCTGGCTGTGAGCGTGGCTAAGCCAAGAGAGTAGCAGGAGCCTTAGAATTTACAAGGAAACACACATTCCTCTACTCATTTCCTTATTTTCTTGACAGAGCCGGTGGCACAGCTTATGGGGCCATCTGGAGAGCACATTGTGTTCTCAGGAGACTGCACAGACAGCTCAGGGCAGCTCAGACAGACTCACTTGGTATAAACTTCTTGCTGCTTACCAGCTTTGCCACCTGCCTCCCAGCCTGGCTGGTGAAAGGCTTGCTCTAAGGTGGGGTTCATTGAGTGTTGAATTCTCACAGTGGTGGTAAAAAGGACCTGCAAGAGCTTAGACACTCTCAAGAGCAGGTAGAGCCAAATATTTCAAGAGCATAAAAGTCCAAGATTTGTCCATTAGAATGTATTTATTTGAAATTACATAAAAACACCTGGGTAACACATCACAGTGAATGGTTGAGCTTGGTCCCTCCCCACAGTCCATCCCTGCTACGTGGAGAGTCCTGCCTTTCCAAACAGCAGCAGGATGAGACTCCTTGGCTCACTCAATGGCTTCCATGACTTCCATCACCAGAGTCCGTGGTCCTGTCATGATGAGGCTGCTGATGGTCTGATAGTCCAGATGCAAAACATACACCCCATTGACTGAGAAAACAAACTGGCACACCTGCAAGAGAGGAGGGACAGGTTACCTCCAGTCCCACAGCACCTGCTGCCCGTGATTACCTGGAACCAGGGGCTGTGATGCAAATAACTTGTGTCAAAATCCTTGAAACCCTCAAGCATCACCACCCTGTAGCTACACCAGTAATCACAGTGCTGCAATCACAGTGTCATAAAAATGGGACCAAAGGGATTTAGGCTGTGAGCTAACAGAGGAAAAAAAGACTCATTTATGAGCAGTGGCTCATTTCACAGATGGAAATGAGGCACAATATTAACATCCAGCAATTAGGTAGCAAATTAGATTAGGTAAGGAGAAATTAACTGGGCTCTTGAGTAAATGAAACAAATTCATTCATCCCCTTCCAATCCTGCCTGAAGCAAACAAGGAGTCACACTCTGCCTTGGAAGATCCCAATATTTCAAATATTCATGTGACTTTAGACTTACATCAGCTTTTAGAAATTATTCCCTCGCTGCTGGGGTTTTTGTAGGGAACTGGGAAACTCAGCACTTCTTTCATTCATGCCTAAAACTCTGCACGTGAAACTCATACATGCCTGGGCCTAAAGTGAGTTTCAAGCTCTAAGTTCATTTCACCTGAGCTGGAAATACTGGAAGTTACTTGATGAATCAAATCAAGGCATCAATTTAATGTTATTAAGGTTTTGTGTACATGGAAAACAGTTCCATGCAGAAGTCCATTGCTAATAGCAGGGAAACAAAATGCTCAGGAACTGAGCATTTCAGGAACTGTGAGAGCAGGTGATTCAGGACAGAGCTCTGCTCCTTCCCTGCTTCACTGGGGTTATATAAAGTCACTGGAACTGAGCTGGGAATTCTCTGCTTTGTTTTTAGTAGCTCAAACAGTTCTGATTGTTCCAAGGTCTGGCACAGGGATGGTTTATTTTTGACACAGTTTTTTGAGTTTTAGCTGCCCACAGCCCCTCTGCTGCCCTGGAAAACGCAAATCCTCCACTCTGCCACCACACACAGGGCACTCTGCCTGCAGAGAGCATCCCTCCCTCCACATCTCCCAGAGCTCCGTGTGCCCACTCCATCAGTTTGATCCCCACTGCAGGAGGTGGGATTATCATGGAGGATGTGTTCAGCCCAAAAAAGCTCAAACAGGGCACAAATCCTGTCTCCTGTTTAGTCTCCACGAGTAAGAAGTACCTTCATCCCTGCAGCAGCAGCGGGTCCTCCTGGGTCCACTGCCTGGATGTGGCAAGGTCTTCCTCCTCGAACCACAAACCCCCAGCCCACTGCGTCCCCCACGATCTGCAAGCAGAACAAAAGGGGTTTAAAAATCAAGGAATGGGCTGGAGACAGGAGATGCAACAGTTCCTAGAGAGATGGAGAGCTCATGATCCTAACCTGTTATGGGTGGGAGAGAAAGGGCCGTGCACTAAGTGAGATGCAGAACTGGTTAATTGCTCCCTGCAAAGCTGCTTTCTGATTAATTCCCTGTCAGCAAGTGCAGGAAAGAGAATCACAGGCAGCATCAGGCTGAAGTGCAAGGCATGCACCACGAGCATGCTTGAGAGCATTCCCAGAGCACGCACACGGCGCCTTTTCCTTGGCACAGCAGAGCATTTCCTGGGTGGAAGGAGCTGCTCTTGCCTTGCCCCACTCTGATGTCAGCCTGCCAGAGCCGTTTGCTGGAATACTGCGGCCCTCTGATGTGACCAAAAGAGAAAAGGAATTCCCAAGGGACTTTGCACATCACCCATATAAATAAATAACAGCAACTGCAGAGCTAAGCAGGAGGAAATGAGCCATGAAAGGCCCAGGCTGGCAGAGTTGAAGGGCAGGGCAAGAGCATTCAGGAGGAGAATGAACAGCACGTCCTCAGACGTGCCATGCTAATCACCAGCTTGATTTTTCTTGCTCCTGCCCACCACTTTCTACAGCACACTGAACTTGGGAACCTGATCCACAGTTCCTCTACAACCCTGCTCGTGCCAAACCAGCATGGCAAGGCAGCCCTCAGGCTTCCTCCACTGCTCTCTGTGAGGTTGCCCCTTTCAGAGGTGGGCAGTGAAGGGATGAGACACAAAAATAACCAAGTGTGATAGGATCCACAGGGCAGGAGCTGCCTTGCAACATTTCCCCCCAGCACCCACCAGCCCTGCCTTGATCAGTCCTACAGCTTTAGAAATAATTTAAAAAGCAAAAGCCCTAAACTTGGGTTGTCTGCAGCATCCTGGAGATTCGTCCATGTAAAAAGCCCAACATAAGGAAGGCAGGAGTAGCCCTTGGGTGCTCTCCCCATTCCGTGCAGCTCCATCAGATGCTGATGGATCATATCAACACCCCTGATCTGCAGAGGGACCTGAAAGGTGCATAAAGCTGTGCATAAAGCCGTGTGACAAAGGGTGAGTGTCACAAGACTTTCTGATTCTACAGCTTGCATCAAGCTGGATGGAACAGAAATCACAGAATCTTAGAATGGGTTGGATTGGAAGGGACCTTAAAGATCACCTTGTTCCAATCCCTCTGCCATGGGCAGGGACACCTTCCACTACTCCAGGCTGCTCCAAGCCCCATCCAACCTGGCCTTGGACACTTCCAGGGATGGGGCAGCCACAGCCTCCCTGGGCACTCTGTGCCAGGGCCTCACCAATGGCAAAAAAACTCCAAAATGGGAGGTTTTTTCTGCCCAGGAAACATTTATTTTTTCCTGATCTACCTCATGGGTATACATTCAACTCTAAGAGGGGCTGAGTTCATTTCCACCCACAAGAATATGTGAAGACATTGACCCCTGGAGAGTCACCAACAAGAAGCCACGATGATGTGACATGCAGTCAAAGTTTTAGCATAGAGAGCTCAGAGCAGCCAACAGAAAACCACCAAAGAGCAGGCAGGGATCTGGATATGCTGGATTAGCAATGCCATCCCCAATGGTCACTCACAGTCAGCGTTTTCTTGACATAGGGGGCCCCAGGGGACAGCAGCTCTTCGTTGGTGACGGGTCTCTTTAACACTAGAGCAGAAGGTGACAGATTCTATCAGAATCAAGGGGTTTGTACAGTAAAGTGCATAACAAGGCAGCCTGGGGATTACCCTAGGCTGGAAAACAGCTGCTAGAACCACAGTTCCTGCACACAGAAACCTTTGCATCCATCTCAGTGATTTTCCAAACACACGCACAACTTTTCAAATCAAGATGCTGAGGTGAGGCTGACCCTCTCCTCTTGATGGGTCTTGAGCCCGTGCCTTGAAGGAATAAATGTATCCCATATAACAACAGGCAATGCAGAAGCCCAGACCTGATTTGGGGTTGCACTCAGCCACAGGAGGGAACACCAGCGTGGGAGGAGCACTGAAATAGGCGTTGGAGTTTCCAGAGAGGGAAGTGATGCTGCTCCTTCGAACTGCTGAGACAATTTTGATCTCCTTGTTGGTCTGGACTGAAAGAGGCAGATAAAAATTTTTTCAATGAAAAAATAGAGTAGTTAAAAATAACAAACTTACCCCCAAGCCTGACCTACACTTGAAAGGTATGTGTGCACTGATGATGGCATTTGAGCTCAGAAAGAATAAAACCAGTTCAAAGAAAGATCAAGAGCTGAGCTGATGCTAAGCTGAGTTATTTTCCTGGGACAGGGGGCTGTGCTAGAGACTGCCACTGCATTGTGGCATCCACCACAAAGCAGGGGGATGGGTGTTCACTTCATGGGATGCCCAGAGGAACCTCTCAAACTCTGCTGGAGCCACACCCTGAGCCCTGGGATACTCTGGTAATGTAATCCTTGCTTTCACTCCCCTCCACAAACACATCCACGGTTACCAGAGAGGAAGCTGGTGTTGCCTGGGTCTGGGTTGAGCTTGCGAAGGCAGAAGGGGCTGTCAGGGCTCTCGGAGAGGGCACGGGAAGAGTTCTCATTGAGTAACTCCGTGAGACGCCGCCGCCGCCGGAAGTTGATCCAGAACTGGTAGAGGATGTCACTGTCAAAGAAGTGATGCCGGTTGGAGACTAGGAGAGAACAGGGGAGGAGGGAGAGGCTGAGGGGGTGGAAAAATACATCACAAATATCCTGAGGGACCCTAATGAATTGCTTTTAATGCCCCTGTGCTCTACTGCAGCTTTTCTGCCTGGTTGGGAGTGCTGCCTGCAGGGAGGGAGGAGCAGCAGGGCCACCCCCCAAGAGGTGCCATCTCCCGGGGGTGCACCCGGTGTCACAGCCCTCCACCTGCCCCTGTCCCAGGACACTCAGAGGACTCCCTGCCTTCCAAATTGGAAGTTTAATTATAGCAGATGGATATGATCTGCCAAGTGGAGCTAAACGTTACATCCTCACACCCCAGCCTTCCAAACCCAGGGGTGCAGCCCAGCCCTGTGGCCGGTGGCTTTGAAGAACTGAAGAGCAAGAGCTCAGATTTCATCTCAAAGCCTTTGTGGGTGGTGGAAGACTACTCTGGTTTCAAAGGTCACCAGCTCCAAACATAGAACTAAAAGGCTCCATTGCCATCTCCAAGTGGGCGCTTGACCAGCACTTGTTGCGTGGCATGAATGGGGATTTGTTCCTCGCACAGCCACGCTCATCCCTCGCTTTCCACCCCGGCTCCAGCCGGGCCCTGGCTCACCATGCTGAATGATCCCGTGCTCCAGCAGTGCCCGCACCAGCTCCACCGCTTCCTGCCTGTTCTCCACTTCTCCCTCCTGGATGAGCCAGTCGATCATCTCAGAGCCCAGGAAAGTCCTCTGGTACTTCACCGAGTTCTCCTCTCTCACCTTCAGGATTGACTCTTCCACGCTCACCAGCCTGGCACAGAGGTGGGACAAGGCTCCCGTGATGCCAAACATCCCTGCCAGTCCCCACGGGAATTGCAGCCGGGTGAAGCAAGGCCCAGAGAAGCGGGCAAAGCATTGCAGCCAGAACATTCCTGCCGGGGAGCAGCGGGAAGGGAGGAAGGAACACGGAGCTGCAGTCGGGCACCTTTGTAAATCTTCATCAGAGCCGAGGAAGCAGCTCCAGCAAAACCAGCTGGGCTGTGACCTCAGCTAGAGATCACAGGGAAAGCCAAGCAAGCGACTGAGCGTGGGTAGCACATGGCAGACAGTCCGAATGCATGGATAAGGTGGGTTTCAGTCAGCAGGTGCTACACTGGCAGCCTGTGAGAGCTAAATCCAGCGTCTCCACGAGAGGGTGCAGCCGGCTCAGCCATGAGACCGCCGGGATGCTCTCCCCATCCCACAGTCACTGCTGCGGATCAAGAGCAAAAGTACAGGGATGCACATCTGGCGAAGGGGCACGGACACACCCAAAATCACCACCCACCTGCATGAAGGACTTCTCCTTCAGAGCCAGTTTGTGACTCTCCTTGCCAGAGTGGGAGGATGTGAAATGTGTAGCGGCTGTTAAAGGAAACTGGTCCAGAGAGTGGGCTGGGGTTGAACTCTGGAAAGATGGCTTGGACTTAGAACCAGAAACAATCAACACAAAGAAAATTAAACACTTGGAGGTGGACGGAGTTTTCTGTACTCTCTGGGAATTAACTTTTCCACTACAGATTTTGCAAACTGGCTAAGCGAGGTGCAGGGACTCAGGCCCACGAGGATCCTGAAAATCCCAGACCCTGCTGATTTTGGTGGGACATAAGTCCTAATACAGCTCGTGGAAGCAGCTCACACGAGGAGGCTGGAAGAGTGCTGGGAATGTACCAAATCCCAGCACCTGCACTTGGGCTGGAGCCCTTGGAAGCATCCATGGGTTCGTAGTAAAACTCCTGTCCCATCCCCAAGGATGCTGGTGGTCCTGCAGCTGTGACAGGGCTCAGGGAGCAGCATTTCCCAGTGGGGCAGCAGGGAGTGCAGAGGAGGAAAAGCAAAGCCAGTAGGAGCTGTGGCTCCCAGCTGCAGGGCACCAGCAGCCAGCACAGCCAGCAGGGCACAGTCCCAGTGCCCCAGTGCCAGGGGGGGACTCACGTACTTCTCATAAAGGCTCTGCCCTCGCATGAACACCTTCACGTCCTTACTGAGGGGGAAGGTCCCGTCATCCTTGCGGAAGCGGTAGAGCAGCTTGGCATCCTTGTAATCCGAGTGCTCGTCACAGACTGGAAGAACACAGGGCAGGGATGTCAGTCCATGAGGGACACACAGAGCTCACACTCAGCAGGATGTTGTCTCCAGGCTAAAAGCTGTGAGGGCTTCATGCCACGTCCTTCCCTGTGCCCCTTGTCCCATGGAACAATCAGCATCCGAGACCTCGTCCCCAAAATTTACCTGCTCGTGAATACCTGAAGCTCATGCTGGTGGGAGAGGTCAATCCCGATGTACAGACCTTGGGAAAGGTAAAGCTGGGATCTGCATTTTGTTTCAGACACTAAAACATCCATTAGAAAAAACTGGGCGCCTTTTTTTTTTTTTTCATTTAAGTGTTAATGTTTAGATTCAGACTAAAAGAGGATGAACAGAATTGCCTCAATCAACTTTTTTAAAAAAGCTACAGCCACATGTAAGCAGACTTGGAGGACAGAGGGGAAAAAGCCCACACTGCACTCAAACCCTCATAAAATCACCTCTGTCTGTCAAAAATACTCATAAGCTAAAAAATAAAAAATGGCACAAACTTTTCCACAACATTTTATGCCAACCCTTGCCAATTCATTTGCACGGCAAACTGACCTCAAGAGAAAATTTCCTTCAAAGCCAGGTGCAATACAACTGGAATAATTAAATTTCTATGAAAAGCCTTGGATTCATCTTGGGGATGAGCACACAGTCTGTAAATGCACATTTTTATAGTTCATGTAACCTTTAGCAGGTAAATATTTGGGATACAGTTGTGAAATAAACCTGCCTGAAACAGGCTCCTAGACTACAAGTACAAAAAAAAAGCTAAAACAAAGACCAAAAACCCAGCCCAAAAATCATAGTTCAGATCTTAAAAGTCAGCCTGCCTTAAGGTCCACCCATCTGAAACAAGAAGAGGAAAGTTCAGTGGTTAAAAAACCCAAAACCAAAACAAACCAGAGTAAAGAATATGTCTGGAAAATTAGTCAAAGGGAAAAAGAAAAACCACAAATGTTTCCTCACTAAAGTAACATCATCCACTAGAGTGAAATTCAGAAGATTCATGATACTTCTTGTGAAAATTTTAACACTTTTTCATCCTTCTGAGCAGACCAGCAGAACCACATTCCCCTTCAGGTGAGCAGTGAAATGCCAAAACTTGTCAGATTATCTGGGGTTCATCATTCCTGCAGAGCAGCTGTCTCAGATGCAATCAGGACTCTAAAGCCTGTGACTCACTGAGCACGAGGGCAGGATGAGAAGGTTGTTTTAACAGTGAAAGTTTGCAGCTTTATAATTCCAAGGAGCAAATATCCCAGGGCCATTGCAACTGGGAATAGAACATAAAACCCTACAGGACTGTGCCCATAGAAAACCAAAGCAGTTTTACTATTTAAAGACCAATTTCAATGTGTTTCCAGAGTGTAATAGAACCAAAGCTCAAAGCACACCAGACAATTATGAGGCAGCACGATGATCTTCATGAGATAATTATCTGGATGCCAGGGGAGAAGAGGGCAAACAGTGTAGCCAGACAATTGCCAAGCACCCAGAGCAGTGCTGCATGAGCTGGCAGCTCTCTTTCCACAGGACTAAGAGAATTAATGGGCAAAAAGCAAGTTGGAAAGTCAGCTTCTGTGTCCTGCCAGGAATGATCACAGGAGCAGGAGGGACGTGTCTTAACAAGCAATCAAAACAGTGCTGGTACCCAGTGCTGCACAGGTTTAATTAACTAAGGGATTTATTTGAAACTGTCAGCTGGAGAGATGGAAAAATAATCAGGTTTAAGTGTTAATGGTTAACTGAGAACTCCCTGCTTCAGCTTTTTGTGATAAAGCCCAGCAGTAGTTTATTTTAATTCAAGGCAGTTTAATGTAAAGGGCATTACCCTCAGCAAGTAGCAGATGGCAACAGGGAGTGTTTGCATGGCAGTGGTCAAAGGCAGTTATTTTTGGACCCCAGAGGAGAGGGGGGAGGAGAGGGTTTGGTTTGGTGTGGTCGTCATCTGCTTCTGTCTCCTCAGCTACATCCTTGTGTGACAAACCAGCACCCAGCTCCAGGCTGCCACAGCTGCTGTCCCAAAGCCTTGGGAGCAAGAGAGCTCAGCCACAGCCCTTCCCACTGATGACAGAAGCGTCCCAGGGCTGTTTGACAGTCTGGGGCTTTTGTTCCTGGCTGGGCCTGAAAACCACATGGGCTGAAATTGCTTTCTGCCCATCTGAAGCACTTGTTTTGTGTTGTTGTATCAGGACCAAGGGCTGGACCTTGAGGATTGCTCTGCAGCTCAGAGCTCAGGACGTGATCTGAGTCAATCCAAAACTCCTGAAAGTTCCAAAGAAATTTTAAAAAGAAAAAAAACCTGAATACTGCTAAGAGCTGGGCTTGAGCCTCAAGCTGCTTTTTCTCCACGCTTCCATTTTTTCCTTCCTTTTTTTTTTTTTAATTATGTTCCACAGACAAGCCTTTGTAATGGCAGCACACACTTAAATCCCAAGGGAGGCTTTCCTACAGGATTGCTGCAGCTCCAGGTCCACAGGTGTCAGATTAAATTTTCCTTGGGGAGATGTAGACTCCACAGCCCTATCTGTCCCAGCACAGGGAAACTAAGGAATACTTGGGTCTCATGGTAAGAAAATGAATTTCCCTGCAGATGTGAAGCGTGTGCTGTAATTCAGCCTCCATTTCTGTGTGACACAAACGTGAGCCACACCAGCTTCTATACCAACATCCCCTGGCTGGATACAGGAACACAGGCCAGGAATACAGGTCAGGTGCTACTGAGCTCGCTTTCAAAGAGGAGACACTTTAGATGTCATTTTACCAGTGCACAGCCCAAGCCCCTTCTCTGGTGGGCAGGGAACTGGCACATCCCCCAAAGCAAAGCAGCTTCCCACAGATCCAGCCCCATCCAGCCTCTCCCAGCTCCTCCAGGAGCCCTCACCCATGGCAGGGTGGCAGACAGGGACCTGGCCACACTCCTGTGTGCTGCGCTGAGGGACACACGGGGTGAGCAGACACACGGCCCCCGCCCTGGGGGTGGCAGGGACGCCCACACACCGTGGTGGATGATGTAGTGATCCATCAGCTTCTGCATGAGGCGGATGCCGGTCTCGCGGTCGGGCGCTTCCTTGTGGTCGATGAGCCAGTCCGTGAGCTCCTTGGCCACGAAGCAGTTGGGGTACGTCCGCAGGTGGTACCGCCTGTCCTTGATCAGCTTCCCATCGTGGAGGCGAAGCCTGGGGGGAAAGGCAGCCGCTGAGCACAGCTGGGCTCACGGGGGAGTCTGGGTCTGATGGCCCAGATCTGTCCAGCCGGGAGAGACCGCCCTGGGTGAGCTGGGACTTGTGCCAAGAACTCAAGGACTGATAAATTCAACCCAACCCCTTGGCATTGCCAGACTGCATCAGTCAATCCCAAGGAACCTGTCCACCATCCCCTTTTCTCCTCCTGCCACCGCTCAGGTTGCCTGAGCAGACACAGCCTGACCCATACGTAGCTTTTTGTTCTAACCAAGCCTCTCAAACCCACGGCAGCCAAGCAAAGGGGGTGAAGAGGGGACAAAACTCAGAAAAAAAAAATAGCAGTACATGTATTTATTATCTTGGCATGATTCTGTGTCTAGTTCTCCTTCCCCACGGCCACAAAAGCAGGAATAAAGCTGCCCCCAGGACAGACTCGTAATTCCAGGTGGGAGCAGTAACAGGAGCCCTCCCTTCTTCTGTCCAAGCAATGAGTGCCAGGTGGATCCCATCGCTACCTAATCCATGCACCCATTAATCCACAGCAGCAGTGGACAACAGTCCTGACATTTTCTGGTTCCAGCTGGGATTGCCTGGGACAGAGCCTACCCAAACAACAACCTTCCTATCCCCAAAACCCTGATGTTATGGCTGGTCTGCAGCTCTGATGGAATGATATATGGGGGAAGGTTACTCAGGTGAGCATGGCTTTGACTTTCAAAAGGACCTTAACAACCGAGCGAGCCACAAGGCACAGAGTTCCTCTGTGTTCCAGCCAAAGCCAGCCCAGTTTTGGCAGGAAATCTGTCCAGGGGCCAAACTTCTGCCCTGTAGTCACAACCGTTCCCAAAACACCAGCGCTGGAAAAGGCCCAGTGTGTGCAGCAGGCTCTGAGAGATGTTAATTAAACATCTCTGTAACTCCAGGATGGTTTTCGTTTCAAATTATTCATCGCAATTCCCAGTTTTGCCCTCGGCCAGTGAGTTTTACTAAGGCATTAAACACTGCGGCCTTTTGTTATTTCATGCCTCAAGTTCTTTTGTTCTTTTTGGAAAAGTTGGACAACATTTTTAGGTACCTCACAAGAAGTTTAAATACTATAAAAAACTGTCAGCTAATGATGGATTATTCTATATTGTAGGATTTACAAATATTAAGGTCCAAAAAGTTTTACCATAAAACCTTTTGTTAGAGGAATAATTAGTAACTGATTGTTGTAATTAATGCTGAGAAGTTGACAGAAGTTTTCAGACCTTCCTTCTAATTAAAATACTAAACTAAAGATTCATGCAGAACCAGCTCCTGGCCTTGCCTTGCACAGACCTCCCTCATATCCTGAGGTCCATATCCAGTATTTCACTCTTTACCTGGAAGGCTCATTCCCACATGTGACCAGCACTCGTTCTGCAGATGGATTTTACAGTCCACAGGCAGCTGCCTTGCTATTTTTAGAGTTTTTGTCTTTTTTTCTTCCTTTATTTCATGGTCCACTGTCAAAATGCAACCAGACACAGCCAGCAGTGACTGCAAACAGAGGCTCCTCACCTATGAGGGAAGACACGGCCAATTTTTATGTTTTCTCTCCTTCACAATCAGCAAGTGGGAAGGCACTTTAGAGGAATGTTTGGTAAAGATAAGAAATGTTCCAAGAGTGCTCTATTGCGATCAAGAGTCTGCAGGACTCTATAAAAGAATATATTTATATTTATATATACATATTTACACTCACATGCCTTGTACATACAATAACAAATAGACCATAATCACACAAGGCCTGAATAGAAACTGGTTGGGAGAACACTATTTCCCCTGCTTTATTCCCTTTTTAAAATCATGTTTCAGAATACAGAAAAAAATGCACAGATTTTGAAGGAGAAAAATAAAATAACATTTTTAGCAAGCAATGCTGCTAAAGCCTGAGATTTAAAAATTTAAAAATATACTTATTCTGAAAATATTCTATTGGGAGCAATTGCCTGCACAGGAATTAAGTGATGTCTCAGCACCTCTGGAGCAGCAGCATCTCAGACCTTTAAGAGCTGGTTTAAGCCTGTGACAAGTTTTCCCTCTGTCCTGCAGACCCAGGGCAGCAGAAGAGGCTCGGCTCGAGTGTCCTTGTGGACTTTTCACTTTCCTCTTGTTTACTGTTTCCTGTCAACCCTGAAGAGACAAACTTTGTCCTTCAGCCACAGGATGTAGCAGCTCTTGTGTGATGGTACAAAAACAAAGCTGGTGAAACCATGAGTGGGTTCTAATCATGCTTCCAGATAAAAAAGATTAAGGAAATATATAATAATAGGCAATATTATGAGTTTTCTAGATGGAAAAAATCTACCCTGTGGACATACTACTTCTTCAAAAGGATATTAAAAAAAAAGCAGGATAAGGTCAGGATAAAACACTTGCTGGAACATGAGAATGGGCTCTTATGAAACACTCCTGGCTTGGCAGTCGGAGCCTCCACGTGCGTTTGCTTTGGGTAGGTTGTGTTGGGTAAGCAAATTGTTTCTTTGTCAAGGTCACTACAAAGTCATCATTATTCATCCTGCGTAACCTTGTTGAAAGGGACATCCAAACAGAAGAGGAATAAACTCTCCCTCACCTCCCATGTAAACAGACCTTGAGCATCTCAAATGACACGGTGGATCTTTCAAGGATATTAACTCCAGTTCATTCTCACAGCAGCTGAGTACAAATGAGTGGCCTTGGAAAGATGCATCATCCAAAAGATCTTTTCTGTTCCCATCTTCACAGGGAAAAAAAACCCCAACAAATTTAAAAAAATCCCAAAACAACAAAGTGCTCACCAAAAGGCAGCAACAGACACAGGAACATTTCTGCAAAGCTGCTGCTCCTGGAGAGGCACATTCAGGCAAAAGAGCTGCTGCAAACAGGCTCAGCAAACCCCAGTTTGCATCACCCCCGGTCTGAAAAAGCACCAGTACACCTGGGGACAAGGGAGGGCTTTGCACGCCTGTGACAGCCCAAAGTGCTACTGAGATGTTTTGTTTTCCTTGTATTTAAATAGAAGTATAGGAAGACTTAAATCTCAAAAAGAAATCGCAGGAAGCACAAGTCTACTTCCCAGTCCTCCCTTTCACCAGTGCTAGAAATTTAATAATCAGCTTTTTAAGGTCATTCTGACTGTGAAGTCTCATCTTTGAATAACATTCACTGCTACATCAAGCAGTGCCCCATGATCCCTCAGGGAAGCCATGCTCACTGCAAGAGATCCAAGTCCAACAGAGAACCACCAAACCTCCTGCAGACAAATGACTTTTGGGCAAGAATATTTTGGCACGTTCAACTACACACCTTAAACTGAACCCAATATCCAGAGCACCAAAATATGAGCCCTTTATTTAACAGCATCACAGTTTGAGTATCCAAATAAAACACTCGTCACCTCTGAAAGTTTTGGGCAGTGGCAGAAATTGCGATTGTATTCTTTGTAGGAAAAATGCTTCCTTCTCCTCTCACTTTTTCTGTGCAAGACACAAATTTACTGAGTATATTTTATGTTTAGGAGTGATTAATGCAGCTTCACAGAGCTATTAGAGCACAGCTGCTTCTCTTGACCATGGGAATACCCAGACGAGAGCGCACCAGGGCTTGTCCATACTTGAGGAACTCCGATTACAGCAGGGTGTGAATGCAAAGCGAGGAAGCTGTTCCAGAATCTCTCTGTGTAGATAAGCCATTTGTTGCAATTAGAAGTGACTAATTGGGCCTCTCTTACAGAATGCCACCCAGGAATACACAACGCCCAGTAAAACCGATGTGATTTTCATGCAAGTTTATGTCTGACACAAGAGGAATGACAGCAGACGTGAGGAACGAGCCCGAGCCAGCAGCTCTCTCAAACTCAAGGCCAAAATATCAGTGAAAATTTTATCTTCATATTTTTAGTGGAAAGAAACTGAAAATACAAAATCCTTTTTCCCCCTCCCTGGACCAGGCAGCCGTTGAAGCAGAGGGACCCTGGCAGACAGGCAAACCCAAACCACACCGGCCAATCTCCCAGTGATTCCTTCAGGATCCGCTTCATTCCCGGCCATCCGCACGGAGCATTCCGTCAGCCCTCACTTGTGCAGCTATTCCTGGCTGGGAAACCCATCCTGACACTGAACAGACTCACCCCTCTGGCCAAGCCAAACTCTGAGGCATTTGCAAACTTGCTGGGAAGCCAAAGAACTGCAAAGATGGAGCAAAGGTTTGTTTGATTTAATGTAATAGTGGGGAGGCAGGGCAGGAAGCGGGGAGCAGGGAAAAACAAATGTTTGATGTTTCTTGTGGATACAGCAGCGTTATTTGCTGATGGAGGTTTACTGAGGCAGGGCAGCTGCGAGGCTCCTTTCCATGCCTCTGTATTCCACATCTGGGGAAAAGGGGAGGACAGCGTGGACATTCAGCCCTGTCCATCTGCTGCTGCCTGAGACATCACCCAGCCTCTCTGCCTCAGTTTCCCCACTGCTCTCCACCGGCCATCCAGGTCCCAGGAGATTTATACCACTAACTCCTTACCTGCCAGGCTGTGAGCTCCCCGAAATACAAGAGAGAAATAGAAACACTCAGTGTGTTCTGCCTCACTCAATTCTCCTTCCAGCCAGAGGTTCAGTGGAAGGAGCAGCCCAGCTCCAGGCTGGTGTCCATCTCCTCATCCTCCTCCCCAGGTTTTACACCAACAGCTCCTTCCCATCCTTCTGCACTGGGAACAGGCTCCTGCCCAGACCAAAGCAGAAGGATGCAGCTGCTGTGTGCCCAGCCCCAGCAAAAGGACCCTCCTCTCCCTCACTTTCAGATTTTGGGAGCTCCCTAAACCAAGAAATTTCAAGGCATTGCAGCTAATGGCGGAAAAAAATAAAGAAGAAAAAGGATGGATGTCCCCAAGCCTACATAAATTTTGGGGTTTCTATTCAACGTCAGCCCCGTGTGCAGTGTACTGGAGAGTTCTGTTCACAAACAAATTTACTGTATCCCCTTCTCGTGTTTACAGTCACAATCACCAAATGGTCCAGGGGCTGATCTGCTCCTGTCCTGCAACAGGTACGGGGAAGTCACATCACTCCCCACACGTGGAACACAGTTTCAACACACAGCTTCATTACTTTATTTTCTCTCTGAATACCTGACCCCTTCCTTCGGCCCAGGCTATGGGCTCAACTCAAACCTCAGTCACTCCAGATGAATAAAATACTGGAAATACAAATATTAATAAACCTGCTCTGTCCCTTGGCTGTATTTTCAAGATAGATTTCCTTAGCTGGAAGTTATCAATCCTTGATACAGTGCAAATAATAAAGCTAAAGCTAACAGTGCTCACTGAGAATGGACAACATACCTACACCAAGCTAATTTTAGGGATCTGATGATAGCACGCTCAGGCTCTGGGCTATTTACATTATCAAGGATATATTTCCTAGTTTCCACCCTCATTTCAAAACAAACCAGAATGGCTCCAGATACAAACAAGCAAAGAGCTAGGAAAGCCCCAGTCACATGCTTGGAAGCAAGGAGAGGGTTCTGACCCCAGATACACAAGGAACACATTTTCTCAGCCACACGTTGCATAGGAGAATGGATTTCTGTCTCCATAAGAAAACCCTCAGAAGCTGCTGAAGAACTGGGACTACAAAGCAGCAGAAGTTCCTAAAAGAGACTTTCAGGAAAGGGAAGGTTCAATTCAGGCACATGGCACCCACGGAATGCTCTTCCAAGTCACCCTGGAAGTCCGAGCATCCCCAGAAATGCTGCTGTCCTCATCCAGCCAGGGATCAGGGACCTTGTGGTGGCTGCTCAGTGCCACCACACCACTCTGTGCTTGGGGGAAGGTGGAAAGGGACAAAAGAAATCTGTTGCCATCTAAACTCGAACATCAGTCCCCTGGCACCTGGGGGTGAAGGGCAGAGACGCCAGAGAGGAGCAGCAGGACAAGGTATAACAGGAAAGGACCTGGTTCACCACTCTGGTGGGTGTAGGAAGGATCAGCAGGTACTGGGGAGGGAGACGCCAGCACCTGGGGGAAAGAGCTTGCTCAAGGATAACGCTTTGAGCCTCCTGCTCACAGGACACAGCCCAGACCCCCGGGTCCAGCCCTGCCCCGGGCTGCAGGAGGACCCCAGGACCTCCTACCTCAGCTGCTCTCCAGCAATCATCACCTCAGCCCTGTAGTGGTGCTCCGTGGCTTTCTTCTTCAGGCTGCTGCTCAGGCTCTCCATGCCGGGCTGGCGGGGGGCGGCGGGGGGATGCTCCCCATGGGATGCGGGTGGGGAAGATGCTGCTGCCCGTGCCAGCCCCGCCGCTGGCGCGGCGCAGGTGGGGCAGCCCGGAGCTGCTGACTCCGGCTCCACGCCTCTCCTTCCCTCCCGGCCGGCTCCGGAGGAGGAGCCTGCTGCAATCCGAGCCCGGCTCTGCCGGCTGCTCACCCGCTGGCTCCAGCTGCCAGCAGGGAAGGTGGCCGGGATGCTCCCAGCAGGCTGGGACAGTGTCCCCTCTGCCGGGGGGATGACTCCGTCAGGCTCCGGGCACACACGGGCTGGAGGATGAGTGGTTTGATGAGCCGTAAGATGGACAAAGCACGCACTTCCTCGCGCTGTAACTTTCCTGCAAAGTTCAAGACGTGCCATTCCCCAAGGCAAGCCTTGCTCCCATCTTCCTTGTTCCCATCTTCCTCCCTGAGGACTCTCTGCCTTTGGGATGCATCTAACACCATGGCCAGCACTTGCTAAAAAGGAGCTCAGAGCAGCTTGAGCCCTCCCTCTGTGCAGGAGCCACCAGAGAGGTTGGATGGAGAAGCACAGGTTGTAAATAGCAAGATCTGGCCCTGGTGAGTCTGGAGCTCTGCTGGTGCCAAGCTGACTCTGATACCACCTCTAAAATCTGCCTCCAGGCACTGGCAGGTGGCCTCAGCCACCACTCGTCATTCCCATTATTTGAGGAACTTTCTGCAAGGCCAGAACTGACCTGAAAATGATGGTGACCAGCAAAGAAAAATGCACAGGAACTGGGATGTGGAGAGGGTTAATTACATCCATCACTGCTGTCAGATTCCTGTGCAATCATACTTCCATCAGGTAAATCAGGAGTGAAAAATGCACACGGGACCAAACCTTAGAAACACAAAAGAATCCTACCAAAGGAGAGTGTGGAGAAGATGGATGTGAGGGCAGGAAAGGAAATTTTATCAGCTACGGAGGTTCTGCTTCAGTTTAAAGTCTAACAAAGCATCAATAAACTAAATGCTGTCCTTAATTAGCTCCTCTGTAGCAGCAATTCATCAGCAGGCAGTGAGTTTGCCGTTGTCTCCATCAGCACAGAGACTTCCAGGCTTACATCCCCCCATGCCAAAAACGCTGCTAAATCCAACCACCTGGGCTGGGGATCCGGGAAGTGCAGCATGGAATGGCCAGGGCCCGAAGGAACAGGAGACACAGGGCTGGACAAACCTCGCTGGCGGTGCTCCCGTCCAAGTCAAACAGCCAGGGAGCAGCAGGATGGGCTGTGCCAACAAGGCTCCCTCTATCCGGGCTCTCCCAGAGCACGCTGTCTCCGTGTCCCGCTGCTCGGGCCAGGCCATCAAGGCAGGCGAACAGGCTCCCCTTGTGCGCACAGCCGGGCTCAGCCGGCAGCCCCGGGGCTCCTGGAGCCCGCTCCGGCGCCGCCGATCCCGGGGTGTCCGTGCCAGTCGCAGCCAAAGGGCCTTTGAGGTGCTCCCAGGGCAGGCTGGGCTTGTCCCTGCCCTGCTGCAGCGTCCTCCATTCCCAACATGAGGGCGGTGGGGAGAGCTCCCCAACCTGCCCATCCCATCGCTCGCTGTGCTACTTCAGCTATGGAAAATCTGCTGCTGTTCTAATCATTGGATAATAACTATCTTCCTTAAAAAAAATTAAATAAATAAAAAAGAGACAGCTCCAATCCTGAGAGTGTTTTACAGTAACAAGGTAAAGGATTTCAGCTCTTTCCAGCTTCTTCCATGAAAAACACAGGAGGAAAAAAGCTTATTGCTCCCATAAATAACCTTGTAAAACATGCCCTTTAAATTAGCCATTAATGTTTCTACTTAAGACACAAAAACAAGGAAGAGAAGCTACTAAAAATATATTATCTCCCCGTCTCAAGCCTGGGAAACAGTCAAGGGAGCAGGGTGAGGGCACAGCAGGCAGGGATATCTGGGGCTGATGAGGATGGAGCTGTGCTTGGAAAGCTGCCTGTGGGGATGATGGGCAGGGAGATGGACTAAAACTTGTCCTGAGAGGACAGAGCACCCCTGCAAACCAGCAACTGCCATAAAGGAGGTGACTGGAGTGGCTGTTCTACCAACAAGGACCAGGGCCAAGCTCATGAAATGAGTCAGCAGCCTCGAGACAAACTAGAGGAGGGTTTTTCCCCTTCAGCTGCACAAAATTAAATTGTGCAAATTATCAATACTGGATGTTAAGCCTCAAAATCTAAATTAATTTTAAAAAGGAATTAGGTAAATTCATGCAGGACAGGTGCTGGTATAGAACATGGAAATCCAGATGATTACTTCTGCTTTCAGTGATGGAAGCTGCAAGAATACATTAGTGGAGAGTTCACTCACAGTTTCTTCTCTTTCCCTGATTTCTGCTCCTGGTCCACACCAGAGCAAGGATCCAGGCCCAGAAGAACTTCCATCAGCTCAACACCCTGAATGTCACAACCTCAGGGCTTTTTACACTGACATTTAGGGGGAAGAGCACCTCTCCAATTCAGGAGAAAAGGGATGTTAAACCACAGCCCCACACTCACAGCACTGAGCTCTTATTTAACCTCAGCAGTGTCCTTTGCACATCCGACACGGTTCCCCCAAAGCATTTTGTTCCCTTTTGTGAAGGGAATATAGGGAATACACCCAGCAAGCTACTGTTAACTCCATCCTGGAGGTGACAGAATTTCAGGGCTGGGAAAAACAATCCCTGAATATATCTCCCTCACTCCCCATACATGCAGGGATTAATTAAGTTGAATTAGTTATCAGCTCGACCCACAGATGAAAAGTGCTTTCCATGGCATGGCTTCAGAGTCCAATCTACAATGAATATTCAGAGTCCATCTAGGTCTCCCCTCCAGAGGGACTGCAGTGTCTGAATTTTTCTGTTTCCACAGATTAGCAAGTAGTTCGACACATTAAGTGTTCAGAAAATACAGCGGCACCTCTGGGTACAGCCAAATATCTTTGTTTTCAGTTCCCAACTTCGTTCCATCAAATAGAAGGTTTAGCACCCTTTCAATTTTTTTGTTTCCTTCTTTTTTCCCTAGCAGGGCTGAGGAAAAGACAGGAAGAAAGCAGATGAGTTTGTTTTGAAAAGCTGTAAAAAGATAAAAAAACTGTTTGTAAATCTTGCCAGGAGTGAGCACAGAGGACACCGGGAGCTGTCACAGCCGTCCTTGTCACCGGCTGCAAAGTTTGCCTTAGTCCTTTGCCTAAATTGTGTCCTCCCCGTGGCAGTTCAGGCTCTGCATTTCAAGCAGAGAGCTGGAGAAATCTCCCGTGCAGGGGAGCAGAGCCTGGCAAGAGACAGATTCAGATTTTCCCTGCTCTGAGCTGGCACACCCGATGCCAGCAGGCTGCAGCTGGCAGCCAGCCAGTGCTGCTCGCCCCACACACCGAGTTTGATTTAGCTTAAGCAAAAACCCTAAAAAAAATTTAAAAAGGAGTTCATTGCCAATATCAACACAATAAAATCCCTGATTCGCGGGGCCTGTGTTTCCTCTGGCCTTCCCCAGGCCAGCTGACACGGAGCTGTCCTTGCCAGAGAGCATTTCCCTGGGGTAAGTCCTTGTCCCCAGCAAGGTGTGCTCACCTGGGCTGGAGCCCGGCCAGCTGGGCTGGCAGCAGAGCGCCCAGCATTGTTTGGGAGCCAGGCCCTCCCTGCTGCTTTGGGAAAAGTTGTTTCTATTTGGCAGTAAAGGTCACAGGCCACCCCCGGGGCTGTTTGTGCTTAACTCATTGGTGTCAGTGCCACAGCAAACGCTGGAGGCCGCCTCGCATCAACCCCCTCCATAAAAACCCGCTTGGAACGGCACATCAGCGATTCTGGGGGCGTCTTGCGTGGAGATCCCTCATCCACAGCAGCCAGGGAATGGTCCTGTAGCCATTAAAGCCAGCCTGGAGGTTGCTGTGCACCAGGGAAGCACATTGCACCCTGGAGAATCCTCCACTCCTGTGCTGGAAGCTGGGAGTGGATAGCAGCGTTCTCAGAGCCCGAGAAAAGTGGGAAGATTTATTACCATCTAGCGGCAGAAAATGAACACGTTATTCAGCAATTTCTCATTACCCAGTAATAAATCTAAGCTGGAGCTCTCCTGTCACTGAATGTCCTTCATTTTGTTCCAGAAAAAAAAAATTTGGATGTTTGAGCAATATGTTGCTTCTTTCCACATAAAAGAGAGGCTGCTGACTCCAAGCAATCAAATGCAAGTCAAAATAATTTGGTTGGCTTCAAAGTAACAAATAGGGGGATCTTTGTTGCCCTTAAAATTGTAAACAAATACAGCTCAGTTGTGGTTCTCCAACTACAAGGAATAGAACTTTAGCTTGGAAAAAAAAACAAACCAAAAAACAAACACCGAAAAATTAAATTCTCCCATGATTGTATTGCTTCAGGACCTGCAGGTTTAATGAAAACACCACCAAGTACTCACCTTCTTTATGAACTAATAAAAGTTTTCATTGGGAAGAAAGAAAACCAACAAAGGACAAATGACAACACAATAAATGCTCTTAGACAACAAGACACGGAACCTGTGTCACCTCCACTTCCCCATTCCTCAACATCAGAAGAAACATTTCAAACTGTCAATAGTCCTTAACTTTCAGCTCCCATAGCAGTGTGTGGGTGTGAGACTTCAAAGCAGGGCAGAGGAGTTTAATTCCCTCTGTTCACCCTCAGGGTGAGGCTCTTCAGTGTGTTTTTTAAAGATCAATCAGGTGTTGCAGACCACTGGGACAGGGACACAGAGACTTCCTTGTCCCTGCTCTGGGACATCTCTGAGATGCACCTCTGCTGCCCCAGCTCCACAGAAGCCCTCAGGACTTGAGGATATTCGAGGTCTTTTTCCAGTCAAAATGATTCAATGATTCAGGGAGGAGCAGACTGCAAAGCAGCTCTCAGAGCTCCCCAGCATGGTCTGGACATTCTGACCTGGGTCAGGACCATGCTGTGGCCAAATCTAGACCCACATTTCTCCCAGAGAAGGAACGTTCAAGCTTCAGAGGTGGGAAAGTCTCCAGTCTCCTGCTGTGGTGGGAATGTGCTTATTATGTTACAATTAGCCTGGACTGAACACAGCCAAAGGAACCACTCCTGGCAGGGGAAGTGTAATCCTATCATGATCCATTAAAAAGAGCTGTTGGCTATTGCTGTGCCAACCTGTATTGGGAGCAGTGAGAGACAACCCTGTCCCGGCTCTGCACCACGAGTCTGCTCTTCCTCGTCGTAAAGAAACGGCTCTTACACTGGTTTAGCAGCAAGGGCCAGGATAACAGGGGTAACATAAAGCCTAGAACCTGGTATTTGTTCCAGCCTGAGCTTTAAACTGCCTCCATCCAGCCTGGTGCACTCTGGCAGAGAGACGGGAGAGCTGAAATCCCAAGGCAGTAAATAAAATCAAAGGAGTACCTGTGTGTGGTTGGAGGACAGGAATTTGTCCCGTGTTGGCTTAATGCAGCATGAAAGTCCCAGGCAGAGGACAGGAGGGGGCCGTGGATAAGCAGATCCAGGAGCAGGAATGCATTTCCAACCCTGCATCCAGCTATTCAAACCTCATGTAAGGTTTTTCTCAGAGCCACCCATGCCCAGGGACACAATCCCCTCTAGAGGAAGGAAGGTGAAGTGACAAGTGGAGATCTCTGCCAGCAGCTCTGAAAGAATCTTCACAGAATCATGAAATAGTTTGGGGTGGAAAGGACCTTCAAGGTCATCCAGTTCCAACCCCTGCTCTGTGGGCAGGGACACCTTCACTANGACACAATCCCCTCTAGAGGAAGGAAGGTGAAGTGACAAGTGGAGATCTCTGCCAGCAGCTCTGAAAGAATCTTCACAGAATCATGAAATAGTTTGGGGTGGAAAGGACCTTCAAGGTCATCCAGTTCCAACCCCTGCTCTGTGGGCAGGGACACCTTCACTAGACCAGCATGTCCTTCCTCACACCCAGTGCAAGAGAGGGTTTGTGTGGCCTTTAGCACATGGTTAAAACCCCTTCCCAACCACTGTCACAAAGAGGACAGGCATTTAACAGACATGGGAATGGGGGAGCCTATTCTGCAGAGGCTTAATTTGACAAGCTGGGATCTCACCAGCAGCCTAGATTACACAAGGAGTACTTACTCCATTTCTCTGATATGCTTTGTGCTCCCTCCCAAGGTCTGTGACCAGCTTAGAGACACGCCTTGGTGTGGGCAAGTTTAGAGAGTTGCAGCAGCCTCAGCTTCAGATTCTATCTCTTCTTGCCAGCCCTGCAGTAACACTGGGCAGCTGGACTTGACTGGTGAAGCCCTGTCTGGGTAGACTACATTTGTAATTCAAGTCCAGTGCATTGAGCTGCACCCCAAAAGTGACAGCTGATGGTTGGAGTCACCAGGCAGTTTGTGAACACAGAATTAAAACAGCGAATCCGTCTTGAACGGTATCAAGCTTCAATGCAACAACAACACACAGAAAAGGTTCTGTAAGGAAGAAAATTCCTAATTTGGCCTTGATCACAACAGCCACAACAGGCTGGCACATCAATTTACATATACTAACCATCCATGTCAGCAGAGTAGGGAAAAAAAGGTATATACAAGTAGGTTTTGCCCTAGGTAGTAAAACACCATTCCATTGAAGGCAAAATGAGCAATCCGGTGCAGAACTGCTGGTACTAAGCAGCAGCACTTCTCAATCAGAAGTGGTGACATTTTTTTTGTAAAAGACACGCTCCAGCCTTTCTGTGTTTCCTGGCAGAAGCTGATTTATCTACTGGAAGATTCACCAGCCTCAGCAACGCTGAGCAGCCTCTCCGAGGGAGAACACTTTGGCTTAGAGGGAAAGACAAGAACTGGTTTCCAAAGCATGCAGAGTTGATAGCACTGGATTTTCCTGCTTGAGCAGCGGTCACGATCCTGATGAGGTACAACATGACTGTTCCTGGCAGGCCTTGCAGCCAGCCCTGCCAGAGACTCAGTCTCTCCCACTCATTCTCAGCAATTTCAAGTGCAAGAAGGCTTCTCCTTGGAGATCTTTTCAGTATTTCTTTCATCTCTTCTGTTTTTAGCCAGTTTAAACGTTGCCATCAGGGCAGTCAGTGTTGGTGAAATTCAGATTGGAGGCAAAGCATCATTTGAGGATAAAAACCAGGGAGGATTCATCTCACCTAAAGCAAACGTCAGCGCCTTGCTCAGAGGAGGAGCTGACCTTTCTTTTCTGGCCTTGCTAAGGAGATGCAGCTTCCTGCTGACAGAGCACAAATGGCTGGAGCTGACACAGCCAGGCAGCATCTCTTGGCCTCCTGCAAATCAGTGACTGAACAGAGGAGGAATGATCACACTGCAGGTCTGCCAGAGCTTCAGGGTTTACAGCTTCCCAACAGGACAACGCAGCTCCACCTTGTTTTCCTCATGAGATTTTCAGTTTCCACCCCATGGCTGCATCCTGTAAACCTCTGCCAAAGCAGTGGAGAGGTGCAGAGCCTCAGGGGGTACGGGTGTACTGGGCTGAGCCTGTGGAGTTTGGGGAGGTGACAGAGAAGCTCCTGAGCCCAAAGCCTGCTGCAGAAGGCTCCTGTGGGTGAACCTTCTGGAGTAGGTGGAGCACAGGAGGAGGGAAACCAGGGCACATCCCCAGTGCCTGCCTGCACACCTCAGAGGGCACGAGAGTCTGCTTACAGTGAGTGAGCTGTGAAGCCCAGAGTCGCCTTCTGAGCCTGCATCTGCCTTGGAGGGCACCTACACAGACAAATGATGGCAGAAAGCTCCAACTGGACTTGCTGCTGGTACTGGGATCGGAGCACAGAGTGGGACATGGCAATGCAGCAGTGACCTGTCCTCCCTCAAGTGCAAGAGTGGTGTTTTCTGGTCTAAGACTCCACTTTTTCTGTCAGCTTTTACTGACTATGCTCAGTCTGAAATCCAGAATACACGTCACTGTTTTCATGGTATTTTGTTTTTAGGTCATTGGCTCTGGATGTTGTCAGAATAAAGGGCCAAAATCCTCTCTCCAGAACCAGCACATCCTGTTTACTGCCAGTAATCCCATGTGAAAACTTTGCACCTGACAGAGCAGCCCCTACAGCAAGAATGGACACAGCCTATCTGTGGAATAATACCAGTGATGTTATCAAACCCAAATGTCCATTTTTTTTGGTGTAGAAAACAGTAAAATTATCTCTACAGGGCAAGTAGGATTCAGTCCTGCCAACCAAGAACATAATAGAAGATATTTTAAATTTGCACAAAGCCCAGTGCAGTCATCTGGAACACTCACGTGGCTGTTTGGCTCATGAAGGAAACTGGAATCTGAATGTGAAATACCCCCACAGCTGAGGGATTTGTCAGAGGAATCTTGCTTCTTGCAGGAAAACTGCTTTAAAAGTTACCTTTTTCTGCTGTAATAAGTGCCTCTGTAGGCAAGCTAATAAAAATCTCAAGAGTACATAAATCTATTTGCACTTAAATATCTATTTTATAGTTCTCTTTTAATAAAGGAGGCAAACAATGTCTCCAAACTGTTCTTAAAAGTTTGAAGTTAGACTGTGAAAGTCAAATGAAATAAAAAGATGTTTCTGGCTCTATTAACGTTGGCAGCTTCCTTTCTCCTTTGTTACTGGCAGGGAGGAAGGTGCCTGACACCAGCACCTGGGCTGAAAATCACCTGAAGTCCCCTGAAAAAGGGCTGACCACCGTTCTGCTCCATATCTCTTTGCTTTATTATAATACTCTTTAAAAGATGACACTGCAGTTCAAGTCCAGAACCACTCTACAGAACAATGAATACTGTTCACTGAAATCGCCATTCCTGTGAACTTCACAAAAAAACACAGCAGGAAAATTAAAGATACAGTACTCCAGACTGACCAAGTTTCTGCTGGCATGGGAATGAAAAAGGGTTCTGCAGCTAGAGGCCACTAAGCCATTAGGATCAAACTCTTAATAATGGCCATGGAAATGCTTCTTGATTTCTGTTTAAATCACTGATCGCTCAAACCTTTAACTGGGTCACTGAAATTTAGTATTTCAGCCAAAATAAGCTAAAAACTGAAACACTTGTGCAGACTGCTACTCTCCAAGAGGACCACTGTATCTTTAAATGTATCCTGGATTAAACAAAGGTTTTATCTACACTTGTTAAATTATTGCACAGACCATTACACTGACAAGTACATTATGAACCCATGGAATGTTACAGTTTGGCTTGGAAAATAAAAGCAGCAGCATTATCCTTGAGGTCTCAATCATGAGAGACAGCTGGCCAAGCACTTCTTGAATTGTAATATTTATTAATAGGTTTCAAGACACAAATGAAACATTTTAAAATAATCCCCAACTGCTAGGATTATGTTTGGGAGCATTCTCCAAGACTTTCACTCTTTTGTAAGTGGCACTTTGTTTGATTTCTTGATTCCGCAGGAATCCAGCTGCTCTGTATTTTCCAAAGATGAAGCCATACAAAGAAATAAAAGCTTGAGTCACCAGGGGATTTGAACCGGCCATTGCAATGTCCAGTTGGTGCAGCAATTTCACCTACTGCACATCTCCTGGCAGTTTGCTTGTCTGATTTAAAACCGCAACTCCAGGGGGTGGGACGGAAAGGGGAGCAGAGCCCTGGTCACCCCAGCACAGGGGGAGCCCACGGTGACACCACGGCCCTGCCAAACCACACTCTCAGAGTCATGGCTGGATCCCCACTCAGCCAGGCAGCCTCAGCTCCAGCAGCCTGCACTCAATGCCTCTGCTCCTCATCAGGCCAAAAAGGGAGGATCTGGGGAGAAGAGGAGGAACTGAAAAATAAAAAAGTCTGATTCATAAACACTTGCTCCGCACGTGTGACTTGATGAGATGCATTTCTTCATAGTGCAGAAACCTCCCAGCCACCTACTGTGAAAAAAAGTAAAATTCAATAGAACAGAGGGTGTGCAAAAGAAAATGCCCTCGTTTTGTCCTCTCCTCTGGAAGACACGTTCAGGCTCAGACAAGTCATTCAAAAATGCCCATGTGCCTGTCAAACTGACCAGCTGGCACACCGGTTTTGTGTCTGCAGTTACACCTTCTGCCATTATATTGAGTTTTTTGGATCTTCCAGTAACATCTTTCTGCCAGTTGTAGCATTTTGTTGCTTCCCTAAAACACTGAAGAAAGAGAGATGGCAACTGTTCTGTCCCTGTCTCCTGAACTGGAGGGAAAATCCTCACCCAAAGCTTCTGCTTGAGCAGGGCTCTGGCTGTTTGATTTAGAACATAAAAGTTTCAAAAGCTACAAAAATCAAATCAGAAGAACAAACAAATGGCTCATGCCAATCGTGGCTGCAAGTGATACATAAATAAACCACTTCTGTCCCAGGCAAAGCTCACAGCTGAGGAGAACGTGCACACACACATCACAATACTGTTGATTGAGCGGACTGAAATAAAGATTCTCCTGCCACGAGCCATTTCAGGAGGTTTATGAAAGAGAAACTGTAATAAATTTGTACAGAAGAAGCTGAATCAGCTTCAGACTGGGCAGCAGACACGTTGACAAGGAGGCAACGGAGGTGTAAGCAAAAAAAAAACAAAGTTATGTTTGACATGCAGCTAAGCTATGACAAAGTTATACTTGGAACTGGAGAAAAAGTAGAAAAAAATCCTTGTTTTACAGTCAGGCTGTGAACTGCTGCCAGTGGTACCACGAGCAGCACTGCAAACCGAGAGCTCTCGTGCCTTTGGCACTTCCAAAGGGTCAGTGACAGCAAGGACACCTCGGAGATGGCTCAGTCTGGAGGAGCACCTGGGTCTGGAGCAGCTCTGGGTCCTGCTGCAGAGGCTCAGAGACCACGAGCTTAAGACCACGCTCTCAGGAGAAGCAAGGGGGGAAAAAAGAAATCCCAACTCTTGTGGAACAGGGTGAGAGAAGACTGGAAAAATATTCTGTTCACCATCTGAAAGATCCTAATAGAAATACAGAATCAGGCTGTAAATAGAGCTATGTCTACTCTTTAAAACCTGCTACTTTTGAGGAAATTAGTAATTTTCCTTCCTTTTTAAACTGTTGACATTACTATCTGCTCAAAAACCTCTGTGAGGAGTTAAAGAAGTGAACGGTTATTTAAGGTAATTTTGACACCTTCGGTTGGTTGTTGAAGAAATTAACCAGTTTTGAAAAGAAAAGGCTTTTTAGGCAAGTAATAGGATCTACAGGGTTCACAGAAAGAACTCCATGCTGGTAAAGCAGACCACATAGAACAGCATGATTCGAGTTTCCAAGCAAGCTGATTGTTTTCGTGCTGAGGGTACATTCACAACCCATCCCCCAAAATAAAATGGGATACCTATGACAACTTTGATGTTGAAGTCACAATTCTTCTCTAGAAGTTATGGTTTGTGTCATGCAAAGCGATTTGTTGGGTCAAAACTGACACATAACTCAATCTCCTGCTCCAGTCCTTAATGCTGACAAGGAGTTTCTCAAGACTCCAAAATAGTGTTTCTTTAACAAGATCCAGGAAGAAAATGTGGAGAAATATATGACAGAAACAGAGATAGAGCTTGACACACTAAAGAATTGTTTGGAAAACATCTGCTTAAATTAAATTTTACTATTAAATCCAGACATCTACTCATCTTGAAAGGGGCTTGCTGCCAGGCTCTTTCCTGAATGTTCTCATATTTTCCACCTATTTTTTCCTGTTGGAATCTTCTTTATAATTTTTTTTCATTGCCAGGTTGCCAAACAGATGTCCAGAAGGCCATAAGCAGTGGAAAGACTTAATTTTTAACAGCATTAATAAAATAACTACATAGGTAGAAGGAAGAAAGAGAAAAAAGAGAGCACATAAAATACTCAAACTGGGGCAAGGGTATAGGTGAGGAAGGAAAACACCACAGCTTTGCTTTTCTGTGTAGCAGGACTGCACAGTACAAACTGAATCCACTGAGTAAGGTGGGCAAGTAGAGCCATTCTGGATATCCCTTGAGAGCTCAGGTCAAACCTGTCAGTTTACACAAATAATCATCTAGCTCTAGATTCCTTCTGAATTCTAAAGGGAAAAAATAAGTCTTAAAATACTAAAAAAAAAAAAAAAATAAAGTAATGTCACAATGTTTAAAAACGAAGCTCCAATAAAAAATATGTTAAAGACCATCCTGAATTGCCCGACTTCCTGTAGTCAGAGCAATCCATAAGGCATTGGAACTAGATGTATCCAACTGCAGCTTGCTCAGTTATTGTCTGTCTTTTCAGGTCACACCCTGTCCTTTGTTTGCATTAAACACCCCAAATCTCAACTTAGATGAGGACTGGATGAACACCTATTGACCTACACATGCAAGGTTGTGCCATGGAAGTGTCCTTGCACTGATTTCTTTCCTTTAACATTCGTGTTAAGAAAGTCACTGTAGCCAGCTCGAATAGTGCAAGGAGAATATAGTTACCACTATCCTTAAAAAAGGGAGAGCCACCTTTATGTAAGAAAAGATTCAGATGCTACTTTTTTTTTCCCTAAACCAGGGTAGAAGGAAGGAGAATGAATGGGAAGCACAAACAGATCAGAAAGGTCAACCATGATACTCCAGGTGTGTGTAAAACTTCCTCCCCTCCATCAGCCAGCACAGCCTCCCTTTGCCAGCTGTGCAAAGCAGGGTTAACAGAGTTCTAAAAGTCATCCCACGCATTTTTTGTTGCCTTAGGAGGTTTTCTGGTCTTGCTCTCCCCTCCTGTGTTCTCCCAGTTGGTCTCCCAGTTTTCCCAGCTGTCGCTGTTACTGTTCTTGTTGGAGACCGTTCCCGAGCCCCACACGTCCCAGCTATCCGAGCTCTTCTTCTCTGTGGAATTGTCCACATAGGTCCAGCTCTCGCTGCTTGGAGATTTATGAGCTTTTGGTGGATCTGAGTTGCCAAAGGTCTCCCAGAAGCTTTGATCTACAGCATTGTTCTGGTAGCCCTCCCCGCCACTGTTCTGGTAGCTGTCTCCCTCAGCTGGTCTTTTGGGGAGTGGGGGGGGGGAAAGGAAGGTAGAAATAAATTAGTTATGCCAAACATAACAATAAAAATCAATGACCCCAAAGAAAACCATAATTCTACTGCCCTTTGCTAAAAAAAAAAAAAACAACCTGATGATAAAGGCAGAACTAAATATTGCTCCAAATGACATAAATTTGTAGTCTAACTCACAGATTTTTTTAATAGATTTAACAGGCCCAGGGAAAGGGAATGTGTATTTGGAGTAAGTTTTAAACCAAGAGGTGTGCACTACTTTTCAGTTTAAGAACAGTTATAATCAAAGTTATATTGAATTCCTCCCTATTACATAGAGGACAACTATTAGCAAAGACAGAATAAATTCTTAATATTGAAAAATTACCTTCCACTACTACACTGCAGAGAATGTACAGGAGATAAAATTGTGTTTTAAGAGACAGAAAGTAAGAACAAAAAATTACCTTTCAGAATTATCATCTGCTTTGCCTGAAAAGAAAGTGGTGACATCTCTCCATCCCTTACTTCCCACTCCCTGAACCTAGAGAATAAAAAAAAGGACACTCCATTCATTTGGATTGAACCAACACCTCTGCCAAGACCAACAGCAAAAGCCACAACACATTCCTCCACTTGTTCCAACAAACCAAACACATTTAACTGGCAGCTCATTAATGTTATTGATGGGCAGTTATGTGGTGGTTGTAAAGAACATACATTTGACAGCACCGTGCTGCTGGAAGGGGTGGGAAGTAGGTCAGGTTTAGCTTTCTCACCCCTTGTTGTAACATCTTTTGAATTCTCTCCTAGACTTCCTTGACAAAAATACTGGAATTAGCCCTTACATAAAATTAAACTTAATGAAAGCACTGATGTTTTATGATTAAAGTAACTTTTATTTATATTTCTACTGTTCTAAAAAGCTACTTTCACTCTGTTTCAGCACTATTTCACTAGCTCTGTAAAACAGGCCAGAAGATGAGCCCCAGAACTGGATTAGAAATACAAATTCTGAAGTGACACCATGGAAGGTACTATTATGAGTTACAGACACAGAGGATGAATCCCAGAATTCAGCCTGCGAGCAGCCAGGCTCTAAACAGAACAGGTAACATCATTTATTTTATTTTGTTCAAATAGTACCAAAATCTAAGAATCTGAGCTGGTCTATGGGAGAGTTTCCAGTGCTGACTTTCCCAGAGCTAGAAGACACACATTCCTGGCTAACACCATGCAAGTTATCACCACAGGTGTTAGTTTGTGCAGGATTTCTGTGCTTGGCAGCCACAGACAGCACTTACCACATCACCGAGCACCGAGAGCAGCGGAGGGCAAAGGAGAAAGGTGCAGAGCATTAGTAGGTTTTACTGGACCAGGGTAACACAAGCTGTCTCCATATTCCCTCACACATTTTCTTTGCTGTTTGGGACACTGGCTGTTTATAAGCACACCATGTCCTCATTCAGAGTACTAAGAGGACACCACCACGCCTGTGCAGCTTTTAACACCCCAGCAGAAGTGCTGCCCGTTGAAAATTACACTTTCCAAATTTCTCTATTCAACACCAGCACAGACCAAAGCTGCATTGGGGTTTTGTATCATTTTTCATAAGAATATGGAGACTGGCTTGACTTGTTTGGCCTCCTTAAAGCCTGGCAGGCCACCTCATACCTTGCTGGCCAACTGCGATACCCCTGTGGTGACCTCCTCAAATATTTTCCCCTCTTTCACCTATGTGGACCAAAGTATTGGTAATTAGTCACAAAACAAAGTATTACTGAAACCTTCAGACAAGCTCACTTGTGCTTAACAGCTAAAATGTCAAAAAAGCCAACCCCAAAATGAATCAAAATAGATTTAAGTAAAACTAACGAAGTTAAGAAAATTATATACAAAGTCTGTGGATCTATAGTGGAGTGAACCTCAGTCCTTTGAGTCTGTGGGAATTTTCTATGGCTAAACACCCAGTTTGAGGAAGGCATCACACCCACTTTGAGGAAGGTATCATTTAAACACAGTTCAGGTATTGTTACACTACTGCTGAGCATAAGAACACCAGTACCAAAAACATCTGCAAACATGAAGCTTTATAAATATATTCTACCACGTATAAAGATTGTGTTTAGAAACTTAGCAGATCCCTTTTATTCTCTATCTTTTATAGATACTTATTTAAATATTAAAAGGGATTTGAACTTTGGAGAAACACAATACAAAGGCACCTTTCACCACTTAATAAATGGCAGTTGTTCCAAAGCAAGTGACTTTGTATAACCATAGAGAGAATACTTATTTCAGAAAGTAGTACTTATTTAGAACTAACAGCACAACATCCTAAGGGAAATGGATCTCTTTTTTTTTAACACAGAATACATAATTCCTCATTAAATTGTCCTACAAAATAAAAATCAGCTCAAGGAAATGCACCCTAAAAATAACGCTGAAAATAATGCATCTAAGCCCTCTGAAATAAGCTGTGGATAATTCCAGGGAATAGAAAACCAATTTGAGTCTTCTCCTGTGGTTTGAAATGCCATGTAAAGAATGGTGAATTAATAAAGGTAACGAAAGAGAAATTAGTTTGCAATATCATTAAAACATTCTTTCCAAATGGCTCAAGGACGTTTGATTGAAATAAAATAAAGCTGGCAAGTAAAACACTAAGAACTTAACACTCTGAGATACAACTACTAATAGATATAAATAGATATATATATTTAAATAACTGATTTTATTTCCATTTAGGGTGCGTTTTCCCCTTGTTCCATCTTCCATTATTGAAAGCATGAAATCTATAAAATGGTATCTAACAAAAACGAATGTGACAGACTCTGGTGGACATGAGGAAGGCTGGTGGAAGGAATTTACCCCTCATCAACATTTTTCTGATAACAGTTTAACTTTGAGTTGTTTGATGTTTCCCCTTTACAGAAAAACCCCCTGAGAACCTGAGCAGCTGTGGCAGGAGGAATCAACCACTCCCTAAGTGAGTATAACCATTTTTCTGCAAGTCATTTACTAGTTCCAAAGTTACCTTTTCCTGGGCAGGTTTGAGAACATTTTCATTTAATGTCTGACCTAACTCTGATGCCTATTTAAAAGCAAAACAAAAACAAAGTCAGTTATATTTTCTTTAAAAAAAAACCCAATAAAATCCCACAGCCAACACCTTCTGCAGGCTCATTTCTCAGCAGTATCTCCAAAAACACATGAAGCCTTAAGCTTTGATTCATACAAGCAGAATGAGCTGAAAAGCAAACACAGCAAAGTGCTGCAGGAGACATTAAAAGACAATAAATTAAAATCAGATAGACATGGCAATAGATGCCCAGAGCCCAAGCAAAGTCTGACCTTGCATGGAAGCAGAAGCAATGGTTCAACCAGCAACAGCTTCAAGGATGGGCCCCTGGCTAATGCCTGCAGCTGAATATTTGGAAGAACTGACCTCATCCCCCCCTTATTTTTCCATACTAACTAAATTACTTGTAGAATTAGATCTTTTGGGCTGATTTTCCCCCAGTTCCTCTGTCTTGTAGTGCTTCAATTGTCATCTGTTAATAAGAGCCCAAGCGCTTTTAAGCAATACACAAGAGCCAAAGCTGTGACAGAAGATTTTTGTTATTTTTTTAAAGCTCCAGGTTTGCAGGGAGAAAAAACAATGAACTTCAGAAATCTGTTGCAAGCCAGAACAAGATGCACAAGGATATTGTACTTCAGAGGCAGTTTATAAAAATGTAAGTCCACAATCTAAGTCACAAAATTACTTTCCTAAGGCAATGCTGACAAGGACAGCAGGCTTTAGAAGAGTTTAACTTGAAATCATTCCTTTCCCTACAACCATAGTAAGTCTCTGACAGATTTAAGCTTTCTTCAGAATTGCCACATCATACTGAGAAGCTCTGAATTATCCTGGTTAATCCAAAAGAGCCAATATGCCAGGCAATTATTCCTCAACGTCAGCAGAGACAATTAAGTTTCCTTTCCTAAGGGTCCATATTTTATCACTACCATTGGTCAGGGTGTGAGCCTTCACTCATGTTCCTCCTGGGGATGGAGCACCTTAAACATCTTTCCTCCACAGACTCCCAGGTGTCTAAGAAGCCTTTCTCTCAGCCACAGCACTCCCAGGATCTCCCCTTTCCCCAACCATCATCTCCAGTACTTCTACTCTTCACAGGATAAAAGTTCTTTGAGAAGCAAAGGCCAAAGGTAACCTCACTTCCACCTGGTGAGAAACATGAATGCAAATCACAAAGGGCTTGTTACCTTTGCAAGTGAGGCTATGAAGTGTTTAGGAAAAACAAGAAAGGGGTGTTCCCACCTTTGAAAAACCCTTTGGAGTCTACTGAACCCAGCAAACTGTTTACAATAAAGAGTGTAATACACCCAGACTAACAGTTCAGGTGTCCTAAGTGGAGTCACTGCTAGAATTAGAAAGAATTCTTATCTGATCCCTCTTACTCAAGCACATAATTTTGTAAATGTGGAATGGAAAGATTTGGGTACAATTTTATTTTCATCTTGATCACTTCATCTTTCCTTCCTAATGCTGAATTTAGGACAGCACTCTAACCACCATTACAAACACTTCATTCAAGTGTCTGCCTTCCAACAACACCCAGCTCTTGGCACATTCCTGGGGCAGACATGCAAACAGAAATCCTGAAATCATCAGAGTGTGGACAGCAGCACAGTCAATTTTCAGACAGCGCACAGCTTGGGTATCTCTATCCAACTGAACAAGTTTTAAGTAGGTTTGAAGAAATGTTACCATACAAAACACACAACATTATTCTAAACAGGTTTGACGTGAGGCAGCAAAAGAAAAGACAGCTCAGGAGCAAATGCACATATTCAGCACGAACAGACAAGGAGTCCATGCACAAGAACAGATGTGAGGGTGTTACCGGCTCTGGCTGCTGCTTGTAGCCCCAAAACTTTACCCAGAGAGCAAAAGAGAAAAGAGCAAGGAAGGTAGAAGCAGCTTTTAGCAAAAAATTGGCAGCATTTTTTGAGTCAAGTTAAGTAGCATGAACCTTTTCCAACTTTTAACATCTACTGACAAGACAAAAGTGAAGAGTGTTTGTTCACTTGGCCCCAAATACACTTTTAACCAATGCAGTGCATCAAAAACGTGTTAAATCTGTTCTGCAAAGAGTCAGGAGTTTCAGGAACAAAATTTAACCTTCAGTAACACAGCTTAGACTCTAGAGCACTCTCACGTTGCTGTGGTCATTGTCAGTGGATGTAATGAACTTTTAAACTTAATATTATATTTATATTTGTTAATAATACTAAAGAAAGAACAGCTTCTAAAAGGGAAACTGCCAGAAGGAGTGGAGAGGAAGACCTGTAGAAAAACTAGTTTTTCTTAAGCCAAGCAGTAAATGCTTTAAAGCTTTGAAGTAGGAAGTTTGGGTGCTTTAACAAGGCATTTTTGTTGCAAACATGCCCAAGTTTGGCCATTTGAAGGATTAATATCCCAGTGCATAGACCTGTCTGAACACCAACACCTGCAGCTGGCACATTTGTTTTGAGCAAAACTTTCTATGCCTATCAGAAAGCAAACCAGACTAATGCTGCACATACACAAGAGTTACAGTTCAATTAAAACTCCTGAACCATCTCTAAGTATATGCAAGGTTTATCTCACTCAGAACTAGGCAAATCAGGAATGCCATTCATTTATACATTTTTACATTTGAATTTAAACCTTTTCCTTACAGACAGATCTTGCTTATGTCAGAGCTCTGTGTAATTCAGGTCTGACTGTCACTGTTTTAACCCCAGCTTGATAAATGAAATGCTTTTGTCACTGCTATTTTTTTAAATACACACAGGCAAACTGATTTATTAATAATACCGAGCAGTTCACATTTGTAACATCTTCTTAGGCTTTAGCCATGGGAAGATGGCTTGCATTGTATTATATCACCTAGAAAACTACATCAAGATAGACCACATTTAACATTCACAGAAGTAAGAGAAGGGGATGTTAAGTGTGCAAGCTCTGCAGCCTCTCCAATACATCTAACAGGAACAAACAGCAGAGCATCCCTGTTTATCTCTTGCTTAATTTGATCACTGCAGCTGATTGCAATTCCCATGGAATTAAAAGCTAGAACTAAACACTGCTGTGCACTGTGAAGGAAAAGCACACTGGTCTGTTGATGATCAAATCTAAGTCAATTGGTGCAGGCAAACACATGGCATTTAAAGACAATTACACTAAGAGCTAAATCTATAACCACCTTTTGACTTGCTTGAGATCCAAATCTGGTAGCCTGCGAAAAGAAACAAAAACATTCAGGTTTACCAGGAATAAACCCTTTGATTTTTAAAGACACACATTTAGAAATGCTGCATGATCCTCCCCAAGGTAATGGAGCTTTGGCAGGATTTCACAGTGAAAAGAGAACACCCATATCACGACCCCTGGCATTCCATTGCTATGGGGAAGTGTCAAGTCTTTCCCAGCTGGCAGAGGAGGGAAGAAAGGGTCTTCAACATAGACTAGACCTTGGTGGGCCAATGCAGCTAAGTGTCAATACTTCTGTCTCTTATAATGTCACTCAAAGTACCAGTTAATTGGTATGCTCAAAACAGAAAAAAAAGTCGTAATGCATTGTATTCACAAAAATATTTTGTCTCTTTCCATCAGCACCTATACAAAATATCATACATCCTTATTTCCTCTGGTTTTAGACGACAGTTAGTCAAATCACTGTCACTCAAGTGTGCAAATCTCTACAACATGCAGAACATGAAGACCATGCCTCAGTTTTCCCAAATCATCCCACTGGACACAATCTTGGCCTAACAAGCTTTTTATTTAAACTGACAAAAATGCTGTAGTTAAGACACCAGACAAAGCAAGGAAAAATATAAACCTATCAGCTGTTTGTGACTTGGTATCAAATTCCTGCTGAAAAAGGCGATTTAACCTTGCTTGGCACAGACCGAAATTCTGAAATTTCTGCTTTATAATGAAAGTTTTTCTTGAGTTCTTTCTTGATGCTTATATCCAGTGCACAAATTTACAAAAATGTCCATCTAGAAACATGGGAAATAATTAAGAGATCTCCATTCAATAGGTAACTATTTAATGAGCCATAGGCAAAGACAGGAGAGCAAAATTTAGCTTGTTTTGGTAATACTTTTAAGGATTCATCATTATTAGAACACTATCAGAATCTCCAGAATTTATAAGAATTAACTAAACCACGTTTTATTTACTTACACCCTCTTTAGCAGCTGAGGCAATTTTGCTTGCTCCAGTTGTAAAACTGCTCCATCCCTTTAAAGAAAGCAAGAAAGTCATGAGCTGCATGTGAAGAATAACAGCAAATAACCAAGTTTTCATTAAAACAGATAATAGCTTAAGTCAAAATTGTCCAATACAGCTTGTCCTGTAGTCCTAAGAACTACCTGCTACTGAAAGAAAAATTAGAGCCTCTTGCCTAACTGAAATATAGTGATGAACTTCAGTATTTGTGTCAATTTGAACAAGCCAGAGTGTTTCAGATGTTACTATGCTAAAAATGGCTACAAGTGTGGAGAAAAATCATCCCATGCAGTGGAAGGCAAATTGTTTTCCTCACCAGGATGAACACCCATGCCAGGAACTCAGCCTCCCAGAAAGAAAGGAATTCAGAGCACACTGCAATGTGTGTCTGTGCTCACATGAGGGCATTTCAGCCAAGACATTCTCTGACATCCTGGACTCAAAGAATGGCTGACAGAAACACGAACAGTGTCCCCTCTCCCTGGCCATCTTAGCTCACCTGCAATACATTGCAGATGTGCTTTCTAATCTGAACTCTCTGACCTAAAAACTGTGAGATATCTAGAAAATATTCAGCTGATCTCCACCAAGCAGCCTGTGGGATCACCTGGAATATGGTGATCAACCTGTTCAAAGGCTTGGCCATTACCTTTCTCTGATAAGTTCTAGCAGAAGTATTTATTTAAATCAACAGTGGAACCTGGTGTGGATATTTAGGCCAGTGGGGCTCTACAGAGGGCTGTTGGCCACTAGCCCTGGTAGATACCTTACTGTATTTCCAAATGACTCCAAACCCCAAATATTGTTCAGCACTGTGACTTTGCAGCCTATCAAAGCACCAGTATGGCCCTGACTGCCTCTGACTTTATATCCATTTTATTTCAACAATGCGTCTTTCACTATCTCTACTCGAATCATGACAACTGTTCAGCCATATGCTGTTATCTCTTCACACCCTGTCACAAGTATTTCAAATGTTTTCATCGCTGCTCAGGGCTCCTGGCACCCACATACACACACATTTCAGTTGTTTTCCTCTGAACATCCCTAATATGGTTAATAGATTTAATTCCCTACAGGTAATTACATTTTTTTTCCTTCAGCCCTGTTGATTATTCTTTCTTAATCTATTGCTATATCTTCACTTATTTCTATGAACTGATACCAGACATAACTCTTAAGTTTTGCTCAAGTTTCCCCATTTTGCCTTTTAAAGTTCATCAATATCTTCTTTACTCTTTGAGAATGCAACCAATACTCTGCATCTCTCCATATCCACCTTCAGTCTTTAGTTTCTCTTCTCTTCTTACGTCCTCCCAAACCAGGATAAAATAGAAGACAATGGTAATTCAGAAAGCTCCAAGCAACTCCTTACCGAGTACAACGAGGACATGGCATTATTCAGGAAGTCATCCTCTTTTTTTGGAGGGTTTACCGTGTTCCCAAACCCCACGTAGCGATTCTCTTGGCCACTGCCACAGGAAAAGGAATAAATAGTACCTGTATCAGCATGCAGCTATTAAAACCAATAAACAAGAACTGAAAAGCATGGAAGAATGACAATTGTTTTTGCACCTGGAAAAGAAAGTCCTTTAGCATCCAGCACCCAAAATACAAAACTACTCACTTCCTAAAGACATTACACCAAGGATCCACTGAGGAATCCTGGCACAATACAATTTCCTCTGTGCAAGCTAATGTGGCCTTAATGATTCTCCAGGTTTAACAGATCACTGACATCAGAAAGCTGAGTAAATCCTAATAAAGTGATACATGAAAATGAGAAAAGGAATGAAAGAAGCTTTATAAATGCCTCTGTTGAACTCAAATCACTGTAAGGTACAACATACAATCAGAATTCGCTGGTTTGGAACCCACCACAACAACATTTGGAGTTACAAACTTTTTCTTCAACGCTTCAAACATTTTATTGTGCTAGAGAGAGAGGCACTCAGAAAGTCAGTAAATATTGCATTACCCTTGGTAGGAGCTGACATCATCATTTAACCAGTCTTCAAAAGCCTTGTCAGAAGAAGCAGTTGCAGTGTGAGATTGTCCAGCAGAACTGAAATAAAACATTGAAGAATCAAAGCCATGTAAAGCAAAACCCACTAGCTCAGCAGGGCAGCTTGATGTATATCACCATAATACAGGTTAAAAACTGATTATTTATTTCAACTATCAAGTAGGGAACTCTAATGCAACCACTAAAAGGCATGAAGCTCTTGTTCCTTTGATTTACAACTACTTTTGCAGTTAACTTGGATCTTTAGTGCACAGAGTAACAACCACTACATGCAAAAGCAGAACAGAATTGCTGTGGTACAGAGCTTTGATGCTCCCATGGTAATTAGCAGCATAACAGAAAAATCTGTTTCCCCTTCCCTAGAATCCAATCCCAAACTGGCACAGCACCACAGTCAAGGTGAGGATGTCACACACTACCTGTGACACAAATGTCTCATTTCAGGTGCATTTCAAGTCAGGATTAACACAAGCATGGCTTGTCCCCTGCTCTCGCTCACTTGTCTCTGCCATCGTTTAAGGTTCAGGCGCACGGGGTGGGAATTATTACAAAAACAAAGTCCTGTTATCTCATACTCCATAACTTCAGTGTGTTCAGACACCAGCACCAGCAGGGTAAACCCAGCAGACATTAAACTGTCAGGTTTTGATGTTGCATCTGATGCTGTATCTGCACCCACATTAGATAAGCAGAGCACGTACCGGTGAGCAGAAGACAGAGACATTTTAGGCTGAGGTGGGGTCCAGTTCCTGGCAGGAGAAGTTTCAATGGACCATTCCTTGCCTTCAGCTACTGTAGCTACCTACAAGAGGCAGAATAGTCAAGAATAGGTCAGATTCCATAGAAGTTACAAACTGCTTCTGTAACATGAGGACAATCTATTTTTGCAATTTGCTGCCAGCTCCATGGATCAATTAATCTGCTTTCACAAGAAATCACTTTGTTTTCTGACTCCCAGTATTGTTGCATGCTACTACATACACTAAAGATTTATCAAAAATCAGTTTGGATAAAACTGTACAGCTGAAGCAGTGAACTGCAGTGAACTGAGGACTGAGACAGCTCCACTTACTAAAAAGCTGCAACAAACTGCAGCACTGAAAATCTGAGCTACCTCAGCTAAATGCAGAAATGAAAATTTCAGTAGAAAATTCTTACAAGACTTGGGAATAAGCACTCTAAGACTTGTACGGTCCCAAGACAGCGGTCCTGGACTGAGGTACCAGACCCTTTGGATACCCTTGGGCTAAATTAGAGAGAGAGTTACCCAAAACAAGAAGTTAGTCCAGAAAGGTTCCTGCCTGCCCAAAAAACTCTTTTCTAACCCCACCTTATCTCCCTGGTAGGACAACATTCCTTTTATCTTCTGCCACATACTTGAGCCATGAACTCATTCAGGTTTACGTTAACTCTTCCAGGATTTCACTCTCTCACATTTACCTTTTCAGGAACCACTGTAGAGGTTCAAAAAGTTGCTACTTTCCTTCCTCTCAAAACCAAGTGCTTACAAAGCCCTTCGATGTTTTCAGATCCTAGGGGTGAGGACACACCTAAAACTGAGCTTACCTGGTCTCTAAACAGAGCTGCAGCTTTGCTGTTGTATTTCTCTTGCATTGTCCAGCATGGATCATAATCATCTTGAGACTCCAAGAACTCTCGGAATTTGCTGTTACCTCCAGCCTTCATTTTCTCCAGCTCAATATCCTTCCACTTGTCCATGGTTACAGAACGCACAAAACTGAAAAGCACGTTTTAAAAAACAATTTTAGATCACAGCTTCTTATAATTTCCTGCTGTATCAACAGGGACAAAAAAAAGCTTATTACAACCTATCTCAAAAGTTAAGAGTATAAACATGCTAGAGAACACTCTCCAAGTACAGAAAGACAGATCATCCTAAGAAGGTGGGCAGATCCTCACTGAAATAAGCCAAAATCATGTCATTTACTGGCATTTAAAGGAGACAGTCAACAGAAGGCAAGTGACAGAAAAAGCAGCTTCCTTTGAGTCCAGAAATTAATCTAACCCCCTATGTGACAGAAACTTTCCCCACACTTCACTCTGCAATTTTCTTTTCCTGTCTATTATCATGTATTCTGATGGTTGGACTTGATGATCTTAGAGGTCTTTTCCAACCTTGGCAATTCTATGATTCTATGTCCTCATCTCAGGAATTTCCTTTTTTTCTTCCATGCCACATACACAACAGTTCCAAACGCTCCTTTCCTATGCAATTTCTCCTCACTAATGAGCTTCAAATCACCTCTCGAAAAGCAAAGAATGTACTTCTGAATGGCCTCCTTGCTTTGGTGATCTCCCTCCTGGACTTTCTCTCCTTTCCTCACCTGAGTAACTGTTCCCTGCTTTGGCCCTATTATATACACACACTGTGAATCTCCAGAACCCGTAGCAGTCCTTATTCCATAGAGTCCCATCTCAGCTGAGCATGTTTCTTGGAAAACAACAAAAACTCTCATTTATATTACAAAGAGAAAAGGGATCTCCCGAACAGAACAAAGCTGTTTTGTACACTAGCTTTATACCCAACTCGTTACAGACAAGGCACAGAGAGCAAAGCCCAATTTGGAGAGGAGCATGAAGCAAAACTGCCCGTGAAATGTTGGATTTGAGACATTCTATACATTCCAAACCAACACACGCTGTTCACAGCCATAAGGCACCCTGAGGTAATGAAATTCAGTCCACGCTCTGTTGGAAAGGCTGACCTGAGGTGAACTCCCAAGCCTCGGTGTTTTCCTGAGCACTCAAGACAGATCCAAATTCCATAGGTCACACTCACCCACTGGGGGTTAAATGCACCACATTCAAAACAGACCTGTGAGAGAAAAACAATTATTTCTGCAATCTGTCATCACTGTCTATGGGAAGTTTTCTTAGTGCAGCTCAAAAAGGCAAATCATGAAAACATAGAAAGTAATTTCAGAAGGGAGAGCTCTTATTGTTCGGAAACACCTTCCCTGATAACATAAACTCACTTCAAGTATTTATTTATGCTCTTGGACTATAAAAATTACTGTACTGACTACAAAAAACCAGTGAGGAAATACACACAAGCAAATGGAAATTACTGAGCAAAGAATTAGTTTTGATTTCATCTCCATATTGTCTTCAGGGAGGAGAAAGTAACCAAACTGAATTCTTGAGGTTTCCTTGGCAAAATAAGGATGCAACATTTAAAGTTTGGAACATTTATTCAGTCACACTACAGCTTGGCAGCAAATGGTAGCAGATCTAAACAGAGTTTTTTCTTTAGAAATAGCTTTATTGCTCATAGAGTGCAACAACTTCAGTTTTATGATCGGATCCATCACTCAAGATTTAATGTATTGATATAAATAAAACTGAATCTTTCCATGGACTATCACTTTTAAGCTTTGGTATAATCAAGCTACGTGAAATTGACCATTTTAATTTAAGTTGTGCTCCAGACACCACTTGCTGAAAAGACCCCAGGGGTTTCAGCATTACTAGAACTTCTGAAATACCTGTGCCAAATATGCAGCAATGTATTGTAATGCATATATGAGATATCCAACATTAGTGAGCAATACCACAAAGACAACAGCAGCTGTAGCAGACCCCAATGTACATCTGGAGAAGGTAAAAAGGAAATTCAATTCTATAAAACTGATCTAAAGATTGTAATTTTCTCACATTGTTCTCATCTTGTGCTCTGACTTCCTTGAGGACCTTCCTTGTTCTTGGACTTGCCATGATTCTGCAAAGGGGGAAAAAGAAAAAACTAAGTCATGATCACGGATCTGATTTTGGTAGGATGCTCAGTACCTCACAAGCACAGCTCTGTGACAAAGAGCTTGGAATCTAAACCACTGACTCACAACCAGCTGCAGAGGAAAAACAGACAAATCAAACCACCATAAACCCCACAATCTTCATTTTCCATTTACTTTGCACTTTTGGGGGGATTTAGTCATCTTAACTCCATCACTGGAATGGTGTAATTCAGTCATGGCTGAAAAGTGGGCAGGGGGTGATAAACACAGGAATTCTTCTATGTCACAAATTGTATCAAAACAGACTCTACTGGATGCTGCTCCCAGACCCATCCACTACCCTTCCTGAAAGCACTTCATAACATCCATGATTTCATGGCATCACATGCACACAACTCATCAGATTTATGCAAAAAATAGCAGAAACTCTCACACTTAAGAGTGCTGAACACATTGCTAAAAGAGCCCCTTACTAGATGATACAAGAACTTGTATTTTTCCAGAAATACTGAGTTTGCTTGTCAACTGAATTCTAAGAAATTAAGGCAATTATTGGGACCTTTACACAAAACAGAATTCTAATTCAACAGGCATGTCTCACTGGCAAACCACATCATCTCACTCTAATTTTTATGACACAGAAGACAGCACGGAGCAGTGTCAAGCTATGGATAAAATTCACATTAAGACAAAAAATATGATTCACACACAGTACACAGCCTGGAAAAACCAAAGTACACAAAGCACTCATGATTAGAAGAACGATAGTGTAGGGTGCATCATAAACTGCAATTCAGATAAAAAGTAAATTCCTATTTCCAACTAACAGCATCATATTTAGACTAACTTTAAATAAATAACATCTGTTCTCCCTTTTTACTTCCTCTCCATCTTATCATTTCTACTCCAGAAAACAAACTTCTAAGACGTAATAAAAGAAGTCACCAAGCTGACTAGAAACAGCACCAACTACTAAATGTCAAACTTATTGGCCAGTCAAGATGCAAAGCATAAAACAGCAGGTTGGTATTTTCACCAAATACTGGTGTGAGAGGCAAAAATGCCTTTATGCAACTCTCTGACACTATTTCACTGTGCTATTTGACAAAATAATCAAAAGTCCTTAGAATGTCAATAAAATTAACAATCTCACAAAAATTGTAGAAGGTAAATGATTAAGTGTTACATACAACTGCCACAGCCCTAGGGGATGGAGGGAGGATGTATCTTTAATAAAGGAAGGGTGTTTAAAAAGGAAAAATGCTACAGGTAAGAAAACACTGTATTTGTATGACTGACGTCAACTTCTTAGAAATCTCTAAAGCAGAGCAGTACAATAAATAGTTCTGTGCATCACCAGCTAAGATAACATGACTCAGAAAGAAAAAAGCTCAATGTTGTACCTACGTATTGCCACTGCTAAAAGCAGAAGGTGTTTGTAGCAGAACTCACTGCCTTTTATCTAAAGCACTTATTCCTCTGTACACATCTTGCTGACAAATGCCTAATTCTGTGGAATTTAAGGGGCAGTGTTTTCAATGATGCTTAGAATGTGCTACCTTTTCAGCCTTAATTACTTTGTATCAGGCAAAACCAGGTAATTGTGGCGGAAGTGTTTTAGACTGATAAGGCTACTAGAAGTAGTGGTGAATAATATCTTCCTGTCATCTTGCATTAAAATAAAACTGAACACAGTTATTTTTATCAGTGATCTGATAAAAATTGTGTAACTTTCAGAACAGGAGAATGAAAGTGTGGCAAGTGACCCCTCATATAAAGAAACACACCAATATCCAGTATTTTCCAGTAGCATTCCAATAACATTTAACCTTCCATAACTTACTCACATGCATGTGAGCAGGGAGGGAGATAGCACTACATGCATTTGCTTATGTCCTAAATAACAACCATAAACACATTTACATGGCTCCCAGTCCATGTCTTCAATTCCACTATTTGTCCCTGGTGAGATAATGGAGAATTCTTACTCTGCAGTACAGAAATTAAGTAAATAACTCAGCAGGAATAGCCAGACAGACAGCAGTGCACCCTCTGGGCCCTCCTCTTTGCCATCATTGCTGCTTTCTCTTTGCATACCAACACCTCTTCCTCAGGAATGAATTTCCCCAGCATCTTCCTGTACATTACTGACAACTTCCAAGGCTCCTCTCTTTGGCTGGATATTCGATCCTCTTACCACTACCCTTCCTTTACCATTTTCCCTCCTTTTCCACAGGTTTTCATTTACAATAACCAACAAAGGCAGTCTGCATGCAAAGGCCTTCCAGCCTCAGTGGCAGACGAGCACTGCTGGAGCTGAACAGGAAAGCCTCTTCCCACCAATTCTGCACATTCCAGGAATTTGTCCCTAAAACAGAAAGTTACATCCATCCTCCAGCAGCCAACATCCAGCCCCCTTCAGTGTTTACACATGAGTTTCAGATCTCCAGCTCCAAGGTGACAGAGGAAGCAATTGCTTTTGGTTCTGCCATGACTACCTTTTTTTATAATAGAAACTGAAAGACTTTGGCCAACTTCAGTCTGAGCATATACCCATTCCACACGCACCAGGTTCCCTGCCCAAACCACCACGTCTGTCTGGAGGGAAGGCAGAGCTTCATCCACACCATGATATCCAAGAAAACGAGGAGGTAACCAAAGCCAGCTTTTCACCTTATCCTCCTCCACCAAAGCATTTGGAAATAAAGGACAAGGAAAAAAAAATGTCATGTTCTAAGCTTTCTAATAGGTAATGTCTTTAGAGGTACCTAGTTTATTTTAAATGATTTTCCCACAAAGTTTTAAGGGTTCAAATTGTCATTGATTACCACCAAAAAGCTGAGCCCTGGTAGCTGACTGGACATATAAACACTGTGCTGTTTAAATTTCATGACTAAATACTGAAAAAAGAAGCCACCTTAAAGAAATACACATTGTTTCAATCTAATATAAATGGACACAAGCAGTAAAGAATACATTTAGTTTAGGAGTAAGTTTCCATTGAAAAACATAAATATTTTTGACTAAGGGTTCCAAAGTAGAAGTAGACAGCTTCACACAGGCCAATCTCACACTTTTATTTCCCAAACAATCTGGTCTCAGAGCAAAAACTAGACATGCACCATGAGTTTTCTCGTTATGAAATCTTAAGTTCGCTATTCACAAGCAAAAAGGTAGAAGTGGACTAGAAGTGGAAATTATCCATAACAGGACTTTGCTCCTCTGATGCAGCAGCAAATTCAGAGCCAACCTGCAAAGGCCTTTGCAATTCAGTGCACGAAGAGTCAGCGGGTGACGTGGCCTGGTGATTTCACGGTCCTGGAGGCTCCCTGTGAGTCCCATCAGGGCAAAAAGGCCACAGAGGCTGAAGAAACCTTTGGCTCACACACTGCGCCCTTCTCCACGAGCTGTCACGGCTCACGTTCACAAATACCTCGAAGACCAGTGCATACCCCTAAAGCGGCGCAGTTTCACACTCACCCACCTCACCCAACGCCTCGCAGGGCCGAGAGAAGGGCGATTCCTTCAGGCACACCTGCGGTACCCGGATCCCAGCGGCGTCCTGCAGCCTCCCTCAGAACATGGCCGGGTTCCGCCGAGCCCTCCGGCCTCTGCTTTCTGGGCAAGAAAATAACACAGAAATAGCTGAAATAGCGGACAGGGAGATGCCTCCTGCCCGCCACGCCAGCCTGGCACCCGCACCTCGCCCGCCCTCGGGACCGTCCTGTGTGACAGCGCGGGGGCCGGGCCCGAGCGCCGCCACCTCAGCGCTGGGCTGGGTTGGGCTGGCGGGCGGCCCCGGCACAGCGAGCCTCGGCCGGGGAAACCGCAGGGACGGGGACGCACCACGGCCCTGAGCAGCACCGCCGGCCCTGGCCCTGGCCCTGGTCCCGATCCCGGTCCTGGTCCCGATCCCGGTCCCGATCCCAGTCCCGGCCGCCGGCCCGGTCCCGCCCGGCGCCGCCGACGTTGCAGGGCGCGAGGCATTGTGGGCGCGCGCCTTAACCCGCTGCGGTCCGAGGCGGGAGAGGAACGCCGAAAACATCCAATTATGTCCAACTCCGCGTGTTTCGGCGAGAAGTTTGAGGGATTTGTTTCAACCAGGCGAAGCTGAAATAAAGCTTTAGAGCGAACCTTGCTCGCGCGCTGCTCTCGGTGCGGTTCCAGGCTGCAAAAACGACCTCCGGGGTTTATCCCTGAGGGGAGGCTGCCCGTGGGGGTGAATTATACGGAATTATGTGGTTTTTCCTCAGACACTTATTGATGTGAGCGAAGTGGGGTTAGCAGCTGATGCCCCGTGTTGCTCCCAGGCTGGGAATAGCAGATTGAAGGGCTGATTGGACCCTCAGGCCTCCTCGCGTCCAGCTCTGCCTGCGCTGCTGCGGGCACACCTCGACCAGTGGGATGGTTTGGGGCACCACAATCCACATATGGAGAATCTAAAGCTACTAAGGAGCGTCCAAAGGAGACCACAAGGATGAGGAAGGGTCTAGGGAAAGCCATTAGAGGAGTGGCTGAGGGTACTTGGCTTGTTCAGCCTGAAGAAAAGGAGACTGAGGGGAGACATCATCGAGGTCTGCAGCTTCCTCCTGAGGGGAAGTGGAGGAGCAGCTCCCATCTCTGCTCTCTGTGGTGATAGGACAAAAGGGAATGGCTGAAACTGTGTCAGGGGAGTTTTAGGTTGGATATTAGGAAAAGTTCTTCCCCCAGAGGGTGGTTGGGCACTGAACAGGCTCCCCAGGGAATGGTCATGGAACCAAGGCTGCCAGAGCTCCAGGAGTGTTTGGACAATGCTCTCAGGCACAGGATGGGATTTGGTGATCTCCTGTGCAGGGCCGGGAGTTGGACTCGATGATCCTTGTATGTCACTTCCAGCTCAGCACTTTGTCTCCAGAGATCCTCCCAAAGGTGAGGGTGGATCAGATGGAAAGAGCACCCGGAGTTGGTTTGGGGTGCTTGGAAGCACGGGCCAGGCAAGCACATTCATGCTATTGCTAACTTCTTTTTAATTGTCAGCTGTAGGCACAGCGCGATGATTTAGTGTTTACATCTGAATCCCACAGAGACAATACGCGGCTCATTTCGGTGCAACTCTTAGTCTGGCCTCCGTACTTAATAAGTAGGCTATTATCTGACTATCAGTGCACGGGAGATTAACGGGAGCCATTTTCATTACCATTAATGGTGGCTACACACATAATGCCTTCACATCAATGAGAAGATAATGGGCCCCTAAGTGTGCGTGTGTAAGGCCAGCAGAGGAAGGGGTATGAAATATAAAGCAAACTTGGCTTAAATAATTTGCTTTTCCAGTTACGAAGAAAGTAATCTCTTCTCATAAGCACCATCATTTTCTGGCAAACGTGCACCAACAGGCAATGAGGTTCCCATTACACAAATGCTGTGTTACAGGGTCTAATGAGCATATTAATCTTTGTTTTTCCATATAATTGGTAGGTAATCCAGTGATTGGTGTTGGCGTTGGCTCTGCATTCTGGGTGAGTGTGTGTGCTCACAGCCTGAGCCAGGAGTCATCCTCAATCTCAGATACACAGTGAGCAGCAAAGACTCACCTACGTGAGGGCTGCGGGATGGGGCTGTCTGGTGTGCAGTAGGAATGAAGGGATGCCACAAACACTTGTCTTTTTCAGCAAGCAAATAAATGCATGCCATGCCCTGGCAAGTCTAGTTTGCACCGTTCCTGGAATTTGGGATGGGTGCATAGCTCTCTCCCCATCTCTGCTATGTGTGGCAAATGTCTATTCTGAGATAATAGATAACGCCAAGAAGAAACATTTACCAAGGCAGCCTGCACTGCCTTCCCTACTTGTTCTCTTTATCTGCTTATGAACTGTTTCTAGCTTGAAATTAAATGACAAATATTTTTAGCACAATTGCCATTGTTATAATTGTTATGCCCAATGTGAAGAACATATGAAACATGATGATAAGAAACAAATTACAGCATAAAATAATACAAGGCAGGGACAGTATCCTTGAGCTGTTTTCCATGTTGAGATTTTCCAGATAGAAATAATTTTGCTTGGCTTCAAAAGGACAATACACAAACATGTAAAGGTCAGTCTGATTTGAGAGCACAGAAAACAGCTAGAGCCAAATTCTGCAGAGATTTCATGAATAAGTTCACCATAATTGCAGTGAAGAAGACTAATAGCAAGTGGAAGCTTACTAAGATAAGCTACCTAGTGTGCAATTTTGCTTGTAAGTTAATGATTTTGTTTGATGGTTTTGAAACTTCTTAGGGAAAAAAAAAAAATCTCTGGAATAGGATTTAAACCGAAGAGCATTCATTTTCACTTTTCCCTGTTTTGCAGATTTACTAAACCCTTTCTTTCTAATCTATTAATAAGACTAGATTTTGGTTATTAAATATTGCAGTCCCTGAAATAAATGAAGCAGCATTACCACTTGGTTTAAATCATACAAAAATACCTAAAAAATTCTCTTCTAGAATGGCTGACAGCCTGGGCTTCAAATATTAAAGGCAAAAGAGATACCACAAAACCCTGTTTTGACTTGTTTACTGACGCCTATGTGGGCTGAATTACAACACTCAGTAGTAGCAGCACTTGTCATGGACTGAGAAACTGTGGATTTTTATTGCCTTTTTCCCTCCCAACACACCTGAGATGAGCCACTATATCAGGGTGTCACAACACTTAAATTGAGGGAGAACAAGAAGAAACGCAGATCCCTTCTTAGATGGATCTGCTTAATAAATCTGAGGAGCGAGGAGCGAGGAATGGACCTGTTTGCATGATAAATGTCACCACTGGAGTTCTGCGCTGTCACTGTGTGTGACTGGTGTACCTGTGTGAATAACATACAGCTGTGAATGTAACATAGAACTGTGTCTGTAACACAGAACTGTGTCTGTGACTGTGTGAATAACAATGCAACCCCAAACTCAGCCCTTCTAGCGCCAGGAGAATTCTGGTTAATTGATGGGACTGTGGTAGCACCCTTTTCCTGCGGGGTTTTTTGGTACTTCTGTGTGTTGCATGCTCTGAGTAGCACCCTGTGAACTGCAGGTTGTCACCTGAGCCACCAAAGACTTCATCTCATTTTAAATTTCACGGGCTTGAGAGTTCAGAGTGACTTTGGGGAGGGTCTTGTCTTTGTAAATCTCAACAGAAGATTCCTACTAACGTTATGTCATGTTAAAAAATACTAGAAAAATAATACGTGAAATATTTTCTGCCATGGGATGAAACACCAGTTGTTATTAAATGTTTATTTTTATATTATTATTTATTATGCTGAATTAATAAGATTTATTTTTATTAAACATAGCACTCAGGATTATTGATATTCGTTGCATTTGGCACCCACAGCCTAGCAAACTTACCCAGCTACAATGAATATTGCCATTAAGCTACAGAAATGTCACATGCACTTAATAAAACAATCTCTTCCCTTTCCTTGTACAAGGGAACATTACTTTTTTCCTTCCTTTTCAGCTGAGAAACCCATGTTTTCTGATACATTTCCTCAGTTAACTTGACTCTGACACAAATCAGTAACTCCATCTAATGACCAGCACTGCTGGTGGTCAGGCACCAGAAGGCAGAGTTTAGGCAGGGGTTTAGTCCTACAGCTAAATCACAGAGTCCTGCCTATGCCATGACCACACACCACAGGCTCCAGCACTGAATTTCATGTCCAGCTCTTCAAAGCAAGGACAAGATCAGGACAGTAATCAACCCCCATCCTTCCTCTGCATATTTATAGGGAATTCACTTCTGATTGAGCTCCCTGTGCCCACTCCCCCACACAGCTGGGAGGGCATTTTAATGTGTGTATTTCTACTACCCATCAGGTCACTCAGACATCCTTTCATTATTTTTTTCCACCTCAAAGCTAGAGCTGAAACAAAACTTAAGCAGATACTTGTATTTAGAAGCCCCCCTCAGTCCTTCTCCCCGTGCATGGTTTTTTTATTTCAAAAATTAAACAAAATTTGGAAAGCTTTTATATGAGACAACAGAAAGCTTTGCTCTGATATTAGAACAGCAAACAGAAAAGCAAAACCTTTTATTTTAAAAGCAGCTGTTACTCCACGCAGCTTTAACTTTGTGTTAATGTCACGTCTGTGGGTTTCCCATCACAGTTTGCAGCACTGTCAATCAAAGCTGTCAAAGTGGCCAGCTTGGTCCAGGAGAGGGAAAAAGCCTGGAAGTGCTGCTTGAATCTACTCTATGGATATTCAGAATAAACTCTGGGAGGCTGGTTCAAGTGGCTTATTTCCAAGGCAATTAAGTCTTTCTTAAGTAAACGTGTGTAAAAAATGCTCCCTCAGCCTGGTGGTACCTGACACTGCTGACTTCTTAATACGCATTAGCTCTCCCTGGCTGGGATTGGAGAGAATATCACTGAAAACACAGCAGAAAAATAGCTGGGTTTGTGTGTGTATGTGTTGGAATATCTTTGGACTGCACGTTCCATCCCTTCTGCGGGGCAGGACTCACAAACGCCAGCTCCTGACACTGCACACCCACACTGCTGCAGATGTCCTTCAAAAGACATGCTGAAAGAAACTCGTTATTGAGTTCTTCTCCATCACATCACTTGAGACTTGTTAAATTGGCTTGGGGAAGTTTGTAATCATTTGAGAGGAAAAAATGATTCCTAAGCAAATGGGGAAGCAGCTTTTCTAAATGAGAGTGCCCTAAGCCAATGCCTGAAACTGGAGACTGCTCTCACCCTTCAGGCTCTCTTTTTTGTCATATCATTTGAGAAATGCAACTGTTGCATGGAAACCTTGAATAATCACTTGGTATCAATACCCAGGGACCCTGGCAGCTGCATTGAATTACTTCTTGGTCACAGTGCCTAGTGAAACTGCGGCTGGAAATGTGGCTGCAATCATGCCAGCTACTCGGATTGCATGGCTGAGGTGCTGGGGTGTCAGCTGTGCTTCCCCTGCGGGGTTTAACCCTTGGGACACTGCCTCCTCTCTGCTCCAGGCTGTGTCTGTTTTGTCAGGAATGCTGACATAGAATCATCCAAGGATCATCAAGGTCCAACTCCATGTTCCTGAGAGCATTGTCAAAACACTCTGTGAGCTCTGCCAGTCTTGCCGGCAAGACCACTTCCCTGGGGAGCTGTTCCAATGCCCAACCACCCTCTGGGTGCAGAACCTGTTCCAAATATCGAACCTAAACCTCTCCTGACACAACTTCATGCTGTTTCCTGGGCCCTATCCCTGCACATGCCATCCCCAGAGCTACTGTGACACTAGTTTGAGCAGCCTTTCTCAAGTTCAGTAGTTGTTACATGTTTTTCGTCTCCAGACCAATAAGACAGATGGGGAATTTCAATGAATGAGGGAGGATTTTCAGTGCTGCTTCTCAGGTGAGGTGGTTTGTGGCACAAGGCACCCCTCTCAGACTAACAGAAATGCTGGCAGCTTCCAGGGTGTTTGTGTCTCAATGTTTTTCCTTTATAGACATAGAGAAATAGAAAAAGAGGGTTGTGAGAGGCTGTTTGTGGGATGTTATGGCAGAATTACCACATTAGCATGGCTATAAAGGTGTGAATTTGAACCTGGTCACCAATGTAGAGGTAAATGGGTGCTGATGTGTTTGATCCAGAGGAGGAATTAGGCCAGTCAGGTTTCCTTCATGCAGGCCCTTGATCACACAAACAAGGCAGCTGCATCAGCCGGATACGGACAAATTGTTCACCTTGCTGTTACTCTGACGTACCAGAGAGCTTGGTGGATCTGCCTTCTACCTCTGCCATCCTCCACCTGCTCATCAAAGAGTGATGAGAATTTGTTGTGCAGCTCAGCAAGTTAATATTAGAGAATTACAAATGTGAAATGCAGATGATGGTGGTGTAAAAATGCTGAAAAGCCCTGATTAGGAGCTGCCTCCCCCTCAACATTGGAGACTTCACAGGGATCGGAGAGAAAATGACAGATTTCACACACCAGTTCTGATGAATTTTACAGATCGCCCTGGGCTGCTGAGAAACCATTTCAAAGCATAAAAGTCATTGAGAATTTTTCCTTTCTTGTGTAGTAAGAACCATTGTGCTTTGCTGTCACCAGGCTGTTTTCCTCAGCGATTAGTTCACCGGGCTGCAAAAAGAGGGGAAGATCAATGTGTGGTTCCTCTGGCCATGGCCTGCTGAGGGTGTGCCACTGTGGTGCTGCTCAGTTTGGACATCTCTGCCCCTCTGGTCCCTCTGGAGAGCAGAAGGACATGTCTGGGCTATTGCCACCTCTCTTGGGTCTTCTACCGTGATAATCTTGGCTTCAGCTGGCTTCAGTCCTAGAGGAGCTGAGCTCTGTAACAGTGCTGCAGTTATTAGCCCAGGGTAATGGCAGGTTTAAAAAATTACAAGTTGAAAATTAGAAGGTCAAGAGTTCTTGTCTTTTTTTTTCATAATCTCTTTCTAGCTGGTTCAGTAATCTTTATGTAGAAAATCTTCAATAAGACACATGGGATACATCACGGAGTCCACTTCTTACAGCCAGAGCTGGCTGCCCAAGGTGACTGGAGGCAACCTCGGGTCACGAGCAGTTAGACCCGCTCCCTGCATCCAACATCACTCTTGAGGAGGCAGGAGAGAGCCCTTTCCTCCTCCCATGCAGGAAGATGATTTATCCTAATCCATTTGTACCCATATACATTCTAAACTTCCACAGTGTCCTGTGGCAGGAAGCTTCACAGCTCCCCCACCTCGTATGTGAAGACTTCCCAATTATCATTTTGGATGTCTCTGCAGGAAATCCTGCTGCATGCAGTGCTGAGCTGCCATCACTCAGGCCACTGGCAATGGGACTTACTTCTAATTGTGACAGAGGAATAGGATGTGACATGCCACAGTGGGAAGGCTGCTGTGTGCCCTGGAGCAGGGGAGCGGGCTGGCTGATTAGCTCCTGGAGCACTGGGACAGGCATGCTTTTCCTTTGGGGTGTGGATGGAAAGGTTGGAACACTCTGACACTGCTGTGTTTGATCAGACATCTGTAAAGTCACTGTGACCCAGCTGACGTTATTAAAATGGAGAGGAGGTGGATGTTAATGAACTGAGTGGAATAATGCACCCCATGGTACCCTGGGATGTAAGACCATCTCCAGCTTTTAGCAGCTGTGACAATTTCAGGGTTTGGGCTGTGAAGAGACACGTCCCCAGCTAATACTTTTAGCCTCTACTGTTCCTCTTGATCTGTCAGAGTGAGGAGGCTGCAGGTATGAGAGATAACAAGCTGTGGTAAGGTACTGCTGCTTTGTTTCAAGCTTGCTAACTTGGTTTCTTCATTTCTCCTACAGTAAATCTGGGACTTCTCCCAGAAATTTTGATGTAATCAGACAGATGATAACAAGGTCCCTCTATCTAAGGTCCATCTATCTACCCCTAGCAATGCAGCTCGATCCATGCAAAAATAAATTTGGATGGGAAGAGGTTCCTGATTCAAACACTGTCTAAGAACAGGGACATTCAATCTCTGCAGCATCATCTGAACCTGAGGATGTTTCCCATCCCATGGAGGGATTCCATTCCCTCCATGAAGTCAGGATGTGCATCAGAATCTTAAGATGAAGGCACATCCTCAGGAATTAAAGGAGGATAAAAGAAAACCAGGATCTCTTAAACATCTCTGTGGCCTGGCATTTGGAGAGGGCTGCAGTAATGACTGCTTCACCAAGTCTTTGTCCCTGGTCCTTTCCTGATTGTGAGGGATGCAGCTGCCTGTGATTGCCTTGCTCTGTCTACAAATATTCCTGTACACCAATATCCCTGGTAAGAATCCCTCAGACCCCATCCAGAACCCCTTAATCAGGAGAAATTATTTTTAACATTCAGACTGGACTCTTGAAGCAACATTTCATCTGTCAAAAGTTGAGGGTGAGTTTATACTTCAGGAAATAAAAAATTCAGGATACTGAGCATTTTTTGTTTTCTTTCTTCTTTTGCTAAATTAAAGTTGTAGTTGGTTTTATGAATTAAACTTTCAAGGTAGATGTGTGGTCCAGCAGCACTCGTGCAAGAATTCAGGTGGTCAGATACACAGATAAAAAATCATATGAATGAAGATTATAATATCAGGCTCTGGGAGTTTTAAGTCTCTCTTTGAAATACAGGTTGTGTTATTCCTGTGGCCTCACCCTTATTAAAAAGCTCAGGGAAGTCTGTGTTTTCCTTCACATGCGTGTGGAGTCCCAGCCAAGCCAGGCTTGCTTTCTGCACAGCTTATCAAGATAAAAGTGCAGGTGGAAAAAATCCTATATCTGTCAAACTTAGCCTTTCAGCAGCAATGCCTTTTGCTGTTTCACACTGTGTCTCCTTTGCAGTACAACTGAGCTGGAAAATAGCAATGCCTACAGGAGATTTTTGGAAGCGGGAGGCAGAACAAGAGATGCAGAAAACCTTAAGAACTGGCACAAAAGCCAGGTTCTAACCTGCATGGCTGTATCCCAGCCTTCCCCTGCTGTTCCCAGCAGTTTCCAGAGCACGTAACAAGACCAGCCTAACCCCAGGCTGCTTTTGGCCGACTTGAGCTCCTGTTCTAATTCTGATGTCAGGTTGCCTGACCCTACAGTGCAGAGTGAGACCCCCCTGTGCAGTTGGTAAGGAATGTTTTATCTGCATTCATGAAAAAATAAAGTGATCTTTGCTCCATTGCGTTTTCTATCTAAAATCCACCTTCTGGGGAATATGAATACTGCCAAAGCTTCTTCAATCCACAGTTTTCTGGGTGAAATAAATTGGTTTCTTCTCTGAGTGTTTCTTCTCTGGGTGTTTTCCTTTCACATATAATAAAATGTGTTTTATTGTACCTGACTGCATTAATTGATGCCTTGCTTATGCACAGTGCACAGGTCAGATAATCAATATATTTTACCATTTAAAACCAGAAGGATTTGTGATCAATTCAGAGGCTGCCTTCTAATCTCAGGTATTCAGACTTTGTTTGTTTGTTTGTTCCGTTTCTCCTTGCGGCTGATGTGAATAATAATGTTGTTAATAAAAGGTTTTAAACATTCCTAGTACTTGAGGACCAATCCTGCTTCCTTAGGATATAGTCAGGCAGTGTTTTCCTTGAGTGAACTGATAGAGCTGCTATGATTTCAGCCGCCACCTCCTTCTCACCCCACTGCAACCAGCAGCAGGCTGTGCTTATTTAAAATGAAAGTGGAGCTGATCACTGCTAGTGGGGAGTCACACCCTGCTTTGGAGGCAGAAATGAAACCCTGATTTGCTCCAGAGGAAGAAGAGACAGCCAAAGGCGACAGAATAAAGTGTCGTGCAGACGCTGGAGCCACCGGAGATTGCAAAGAGATGACATTGTCACCAGATGAGGCTCTCCCAAAGCTTCTTATCCTGTTGTGTTGAGCTTAGCTACAAGTCTGTCCCAGTCACAGTGTGTGCTGTGTGACCTGCTCCTCAGGCCGGCCACAAGTGTGTGCAGCAGGGGAGGCTGGCATGAGCCGTGTCCTCTGGATCCCGCTTCTCCCTCGGGAGGGGAGGGAACGGGAAGGACTCGGGCATGTAAAGGAGGTGGTTGTGTGCTTGTGGGTTTGCTCTCCTGTTCGCAATTAAAGTTGACTGGTGCAGGGTACAGCGAGCGGTGCGTACATGGTGCTCAGGTAGAAGCACTTTTTGGAAGTAGAGAGATGCTCTCCTACATCCCTGTGCTCCCAGTCAGCTGGGATTCATTCTCAAGCCTGGGCACACTTTAAAATACCCACAAATGTACATTTTAAAGAATTCCTTGTCTTATCCCCCTTTATGAGTTTGTCTTCCAAGTGCACTCTCACTGATAAATTTTATGGGAAAAAACATTGTATTTTAGATTCATTTTGGGCTTCATAATGTTCAGGGTGAACATGCCAGCACCTGCACGGGGAAGCGTATGTGGAAAGAGGAGAGGAGCTCCACAGACCGTGTGTCCTGCACACACACCTGGCCAGCACAGCCCTCTGCCCCGGCACGGACCGGTCACTCCCGCGTCCTGTAAAGGGAAAAACGAGGGGCTGCCCTGTCCGGGGCATCGGAGCTGCCCCCGCCTCCCGGAGGAGGGCCGGGGCCGGGGCCGGAGCATCCCAGCGCGCCTGCGGGGGCGCGGGGGGCGCATCCCGGCGTTGGCGGCAGCCCCCG